>OZ023207.1:20125760-20240760 GCA_963995525.1 Escarpia spicata | reverse complement strand
CCAAGAGATTTTGCCTTTTGAAAAAGGAATCTAGCTGGTTGTAAATTATCTGTTCAACTACGTTTGAAATAACTGGTAAGAGTGATATTGGTATATAATTGGGTATTGTCACCCATTTAAAAAAATGGAATTACTTTAACGATTTTAAGTTTATTAGGGAAGGTACATGTAGGTAATATTTGATTTGTAATTAAGTCAATGGTTTTATCACTGCTGGTTTAGCTAATTTTAGTAATCGTGACGAAATACCGTCATACCTACAACTTGTTTTAGTTGCATATTGTCTTTTGTTTTAGTTATAGTTTCTTCGTCAATAGTTTCGAAACTAAGTGAATTATTATACTGCTCATTCAGATACTATATGTAACTTATGTTAGTAGGACTATTGATTTGTTTGGTCAAATGTGAGACAATATTCGTAAAAACAATGTATTAAATGTGTTTGCTATAATCGTTTTGTTTGTTATAATGTTGTCATAATATATAAGCGATTTAGGGAAAGTTCTCTTCTCTCGTGTTCTGGACAGAATATAGCTTATGGTTTCCTATGTATTTTAATATTTTGTTTGTATTTATTAAAATAAGATTCATAATACAGTTGTTTGGTTATTCGTATACTATTTAATTATGTTGTTATACGTTATCAGGTTAGTCCGAATTGCTGAATGTTCAGGTAAATCAGGCAGAGTCATTTAGTGTGCCTTATATAACGTGTCTATGTATCACAATAAGAAACTATAACTATATATAATATAATATAATTATTTATGGACCTGCAAAATAACAATTGTTCACTTTTTGGGGACATTGGCCCCTAGGAATTGTACATAAGCCTATATACCTTTTGTATGTGCTACGTACAATCATTTGCAACGGTATGATTAGTGCAACATTACATCAACCGTTAGGCATTGCATCGACTAAATTGATTAGTAACACCAATTAGACGCTGACATATTGCGTCTATCCCCATGCTATTACCACAGCAATTATAGTGAACATACATCGTGTATTGCCGCACGTGTGTGACGCAGTTGTTTCTCGTTGTGCCGTTGATGTGCGCTTAAACAATGACGAACCTACGCGAGTGAGTTATGGTGTTCATGTAACGAAGTTGTCTATGTCCTCATACCAGGTCAATGTTGCTGTCACGACTGTAACGTGTGGATTACTAAGTCATCTCGTCCGGGGACTAGCACTTTTGATAATGCACATTAATCATATGTGTTTAACATTGCTGCCATTTACACAAATCAAATCTGGAAATATATATATATGAACACACGAATACGAACACGGATACGAACACACACACACACACACAAACACACACAGTTACACACATGAGCGCGCTCGCACGCATGCACGCACTCGCACGCACACTCATTGTCTAACTTTCTCGTACAAACATATAAATATACACATGGACTCGCACACGCATGCACACACGTAGGCAGACATACATACATGCAACTATGCTTACTTACTACTTACTCACTCACTCTGAACCATACATTATCTGGTATACAGAGATACACTGATCTTAGCACACACGTAGACAGACATACATACATGCAACTATGCTTACTTACTACTTACTCACTCACTCTGAACCATACATTATCTGGTATACAGAGCCCACAGATCTTCGCACACGTAGACATACATACATACATGCAACTATGCTTACTTACTACTTACTCACTCACTCTGAATCATACATTATCTGGTATACAGAGCCCACTGATCTTAGCACACACGTAGACAGACATACATACATGCAACTATGCTTACTTACTACTTACTCACATACTCTGAACCATACATTATCTGGTATACAGAGCCCACAGATCTTAGCACACACGTAGACAGACATACATACATGCAACTATGCTTACTTACTACTTACTCACTCACTCTGAACCATACATTATCTGGTATACAGAGCCCACAGATCTTAGCACACACGTAGACAGACATACATACATGCAACTATGCTTACTTACTACTTACTCACTCACTCTGAACCATACATTATCTGGTATACAGAGCTCACAGATCTTAGCACACACGTAGGCAGACATAAATACATGCAACTATGCTTACTTACTACTTACTCACTCACTCACTCTGAACCATACATTATCTGGTATACAGAGCTCACAGATCTTAGCACACACGTAGACAGACATACAAACATGCAACTATGCTTGCTTACTTACTACTTACTCACTCACTCTGAACCATACATTATCTGGTATACAGAGCCCACAGATCTTAGCATACACGTAGACAGACATACATATATGCAACTATGCTTACTTACTACTTACTCACTCACTCTGAACCATACATTATCTGGTATACAGAGCTCACAGATCTTAGCGCACACGTAGGCAGACATACATACATGCAACTATGCTTACTTACTACTTACTCACTCACTCTGAACCATACATTATCTGGTATACAGAGCCACAGATCTTAGCACACACGTAGACAGACATACATACATGCAAATATGCTTACTTACTACTTACTTACTCACTCTGAACCATACATTATCTGGTATACAGAGCTCACAGATCTTAGCACACACGTAGACAGACATACACACATGCAACTATGCTTACTTACTACTTACTTACTGACTCTGAACCATACATTATCTGGTATACAGAGCTCACAGATCTTAGCACACACGTAGACAGACATACACAAATGCAACTATGCTTACTTACTACTTACTTACTCACTCTGAAACATACATTATCTGGTATACAGAGCTCATAGATCTTAGAACACACGTAGGCAGACATACATACATGCAACTATGCTTACTTACTACTTACTCACTCACTCACTCTGAACCATACATTATCTGGTATACAGAGCCCACAGATCTTAGCACACACGTAGGCAGACATACATACATGCAACTATGCTTACTTACTACTTACTTACTCACTCTGAACCATACATTATCTGGCATACAGAGCTCACAGATCTTAGCACACACGTATACAGACATACATACATGCAACTATGCTTACTTACTACTTACTTATTCACTCTGAAACATACATTATCTGGTATACAGAGCTCACAGATCTTAGCACACACGTACGCAGACATACATACATGCAACTATGCTTACTTACTACTTACTTACTCACTCTGAACCATACATTATCTGGTATACAGAGCCCACAGATCTTCGCACACTTAGACAGACATACATACATGCAACTATGCTTACTTACTATTTACTTACTCACTCTGAACCATACATTATCTGGCATACAGAGCTCACAGATCTTAGCACACACTTATACAGACATACATACCTGCAACTATGCTTACTTACTACTTACTTACTCACTCTGAACCATACATTATCTGGTATACAGAGCCCACAGATCTTAGCACACACGTAGGCAGACATATATACATACAACTATGCTTACTTACTACTTACTTATTCACTCTGAAACATACATTATCTGGTATACAGAGCTCACAGATCTTAGCACACACGTACGCAGACATACATACATGCAACTATGCTTACTTACTACTTACTTACTCACTCTGAACCATACATTATCTGGTATACAGAGCCCACAGATCTTCGCACACGTAGACAGACATACATACATGCAACTATGCTTACTTACTACTTACTTACTCACTCTGAAACATACATTATCTGGTATACAGAGCTCACAGATCTTAGCTCACACGTAGACAGACATACATACATGCAACTATGCTTACTTACTACTCACTCACTCACTCTGAACCATACATTATCTGGTATACAGAGCCCACAGATCTTCGCACACGTAGGCAGACATACATACATGCAACTATGCTTACTTACTACTTACTCACTCACTCTGAACCATACATTATCTGGTATACAGAGCCCACAGATCTTAGCGCAAAAGTAGGCAGACATACATACATGCAACTATGCTTACTTACTACTTACTCACTCACTCTGAACCATACATTATCTGTTATACAGAGCCCACATATCTTAGCGCACACGTAGACAGACATGCATACATGCAACTATACTTACTTACTACTTACTCATTCACTCACTCTGAACCATACATTTTCTGGTATACAGAGCCCACAGATCTTAGCGCACACGGAGACAGACATGCATACATGCAACTATACTTACTTACTACTTACTCACTCACTCACTCTGAACCATACATTATCTGGTATACAGAGCCCACAGATCTTAGCGCACAGGTAGGCAGACATACATACATGCAACTATGCTTACTTACTACTTACTTACTCACTCTGAACCATACATTATCTGGTATACAGAGCTCACAGATCTTAGCACACACGTAGACAGACATACATACATGCAACTATGCTTACTTACTACTTACTTACTCACTCTGAACCATACATTATCTGGTATACAGAGCCCACAGATCTTAGCACACACGTAGGCAGACATACATACATGCAACTATGCTTACTTACTACTTACTTACTCACTCTGAAACATACATTATCTGGTATACAGATCTCACAGATCTTAGCACACACGTAGGCAGACATACATACATGCAACTATGCTTACTTACTACTTACTTACTCACTCTGAACCATACATTATCTGGTATACAGAGCCCACAGATCTTCGCACACGTAGGCAGACATACATACATGCAACTATGCTTACTTACTACTTACTTACTCACTCTGAAACATACATTATCTGGTATACAGAGCTCACAGATCTTAGCACACACGTAGACAGACATACATACATGCAACTATGCTTACTTACTACTCACTCACTCACTCTGAACCATACATTATCTGGTATACAGAGCCAACAGATCTTCGCACACGTAGGCAGACATACATACATGCAACTATGCTTACTTACTACTTACTCACTCACTCTGAACCATACATTATCTGGTATACAGAGCCCACAGATCTTAGCGCACACGTAGGCAGACATACATACATGCAACTATGCTTACTTACTTCTTACTCACTCACTCTGAACCATACATTATCTGGTATACAGAGCTCACATATCTTAGCACACACGTAGGCAGACATACATACATGCAACTGTGCTTACTTACTCACTCTGAACCATACATTATCTGGTATACAGAGCCCACATATCTTAGCGCACACGTAGACAGACATGCATACATGCAACTATACTTACTTACTACTTACTCACTCACTCTGAACCATACATTATCTGGTTTACAGAGCCCACAGATCTTAGCACACACGTAGACAGACATGCATACATTCAACTATACTTATTTACTACTTACTCACTGACTCACTCTGAACCATACATTATCTGGTATACAGAGCTCACAGATCTTAGCGCACAAGTAGGCAGACATACATACATGCAACTATGCTTACTTACTACTTACTTACTCACTCTGAACCATACATTATCTGGTATACAGAGCCCACAGATCTTAGCTCACACGTAGGCAGACATACATACATGCAACTATGCTTACTTACTACTTACTTACTCACTCTGAACTATACATTATCTGGTATACAGAGCTCACAGATCTTAGCACACACGTAGACAGACATACATACATGCAACTATGCTTACTTACTACTTACTCACACACTCTGAACCATACATTATCTGGTATACAGAACTCACAGATCTTAGCGCACAAGTAGGCAGACATACAGACATGCAACTATGCTTACTTACTACTTACTTACTCACTCTGAACCATACATTATCTGGTATACAGAACCCACAGATCTTAGCGCACACGTAGGCAGACATACATACTTGCAACTATGCTTACTTACTACTTACTTACTCACTCTGAACTATACGTTATCTGGTATACAGAGCTCACAGATCTTAGCACACACGTAGACAGACATACATACATGCAACTATGCTTACTTACTACTTACTTACTCACTCTGAACCATACATTATCTGGTATACAGAGCCCACAGATCTTAGCACACACGTAGGCAGACATACATACATGCAACTATGCTTACTTACTACTTACTTACTCACTCTGAAACATACATTATCTGGTATACAGAGCTCACAGATCTTAGCACACACGTAGGCAGACATACATACATGTAACTATGCTTACTAACTACTTACTTACTCACTCTGAACCATACATTATCTGGTATACAGAGCCCACAGATCTTCGCACACGTAGGCAGACATACATACATGCAACTATGCTTACTTACTACTTACTTACTCACTCTGAAACATACATTATCTGGTATACAGAGCTCACAGATCTTAGCACACACGTAGACAGACATACATACATGCAACTATGCTTACTTACTACTCACTCACTCACTCTGAACCATACATTATCTGGTATACAGAGCCCACAGATCTTCGCACACGTAGGCAGACATACATACATGTAACTATGCTTACTTACTACTTACTCACTCACTCTGAACCATACATTATCTGGTATACAGAGCCCACAGATCTTAGCGCACACGTAGGCAGACATACATACATGCAACTATGCTTACTTACTTCTTACTCACTCACTCTGAACCATACATTATCTGGTATACAGAGCTCACATATCTTAGCACACACGTAGGCAGACATACATACATGCAATTGTGCTTACTTACTACTTACTTACTCACTCTGAACCATACATTATCTGGTATACAGAGCCCACAGATCTTAGCGCACACGTAGACAGACATGCATACATGCAACTATACTTACTTACTACTTACTCACTCACTCTGAACCATACATTATCTGGTTTACAGAGCCCACAGATCTTAGCACACACGTAGACAGACATGCATACATGCAACTATACTTACTTACTACTTACTCACTCACTCACTCTGAACCATACATTATCTGGTATACAGAGCCCACAGATCTTAGCGCACACGTAGACATACATACATACATGCAACTATGCTTACTTACTACTTACTCACACACTCTGAACCATACATTATTTGGTATACAGAGCTCACAGATCTTAGCGCACACGTAGGCAGACATACATACATGCAACTATGCTTACTTACTACTTACTTACTCACTCTGAACCATACATTATCTGGTATACAAAGCCCACAGATCTTAGCGCACACGTAGACAGACATACATACATGCAACTATGCTTACTTACTACTTACTCACACACTCTGAACCATACATTATCTGGTATACAGAGCTCACAGATCTTAGCGCACAAGTAGGCAGACATACATACATGCAACTATGCTTACTTACTACTTACTTACTCACTCTGAACCATACATTATCTGGTATACAGAGCCCACAGATCTTAGCGCACACGTAGGCAGACATACATACATGCAACTATGCTTACTTACTACTTACTTACTCACTCTGAACTATACGTTATCTGGTATACAGAGCTCACAGATCTTAGCACACACGTAGACAGACATACATACATGCAACTATGCTTACTTACTACTTACTTACTCACTCTGAACCATACATTATCTGGTATACAGAGCCCACAGATCTTAGCACACACGTAGGCAGACATACATACATGCAACTATGCTTACTTACTACTTACTTACTCACTCTGAAACATACATTATCTGGTATACAGAGCTCACAGATCTTAGCACACACGTAGGCAGACATACATACATGCAACTATGCTTACTAACTACTTACTTACTCACTCTGAACCATACATTATCTGGTATACAGAGCCCACAGATCTTCGCACACGTAGGCAGACATACATACATGCAACTATGCTTACTTACTACTTACTTACTCACTCTGAAACATACATTATCTGGTATACAGAGCTCACAGATCTTAGCACACACGTAGACAGACATACATACATGCAACTATGCTTACTTACTACTCACTCACTCACTCTGAACCATACATTATCTGGTATACAGAGCCCACAGATCTTCGCACACGTAGGCAGACATACATACATGCAACTATGCTTACTTACTACTTACTCACTCACTCTGAACCATACATTATCTGGTATACAGAGCCCACAGATCTTAGCGCACACGTAGGCAGACATACATACATGCAACTATGCTTACTTACTTCTTACTCACTCACTCTGAACCATACATTATCTGGTATACAGAGCCCACAGATCTTAGCGCACACGTAGACAGACATGCATACATGCAACTATACTTACTTACTACTTACTCACTCACTCTGAACCATACATTATCTGGTTTACAGAGCCCACAGATCTTAGCACACACGTAGACAGACATGCATACATGCAACTATACTTACTTACTACTTACTCACTCACTCACTCTGAACCATACATTATCTGGTATACAGAGCCCACAGATCTTAGCGCACACGTAGACATACATACATACATGCAACTATGCTTACTTACTACTTACTCACACACTCTGAACCATACATTATTTGGTATACAGAGCTCACAGATCTTAGCGCACACGTAGGCAGACATACATACATGCAACTATGCTTACTTACTACTTACTTACTCACTCTGAACCATACATTATCTGGTATACAAAGCCCACAGATCTTAGCGCACACGTAGACAGACATACATACATGCAACTATGCTTACTTACTACTTACTTACTCACTCTGAACCATACATTATCTGGTATACAGAGCCCACAGATCTTAGCGCACACGTAGGCAGACATACACACATTCAACTATGCTTACTTACTACTTACTTACTCACTCTGAACCATACATTATCTGGTATACAGAGCCCACAGATGTTAGCACACACGTAGGCAGACATACATACATGCAACTATGCTTACTTACTACTTACTTACTCACTCTGAACCATACATTATCTGGTATACAGAGCCCACAGATCTTAGCGCACACGTAGGCAGACATACATACATGCAACTATGCTTACTTACTACTCACTTACTAACTCTGAACCATACATTATCTGGTATACAGAGCCCACAGATCTTAGCGCACACATAGGCAGACATACATACATTCAACTATGCTTACTTACTACTTACTTACTCACTCTGAACCGTACATCATCTGGTATACAGAGCCCACAGATGTTAGCACACACGTAGGCAGACATACATACATGCAACTATGCTTACTTACTACTTACTTACTCACTCTGAGCCATACATTATCTGGTATACAGAGCCCACAGATCTTAGCGCACACGTAGGCAGACATACATACATGCAACTATGCTTACTTACTACTTACTTACTCACTCTGAACCATACATTATCTGGTATACAGAGCCCACAGATCTTAGCACACACGTAGGCAGACATACATACATGCAACTATGCTTACTTACTACTTACTTACTCACTCACTCTGAACCATACATTATCTGGTATACAGAGCCCACAGATCTTAGTAGTAGGTCAGAACTAGATCATCGAAGCTGGATAGGTTTTCTTACAGGAGTAAGGAATAAATGCAAATAAGATGGTTGTTTATTGGACAGTGCCTGGTATGTAATGGTACAGATCTTAAATAGCATACGATATTGTACACGAAGCCAATGCAAAGACTTCAAAAGTGGTACAGAGCGAGAAAAACGAGGAGATCTTGTAACTACTCTTGCTAGACAATTTTGGACAAGCTGAAGTGTTGTGATATCCTTGCTGGCGATATTATAAAGTAGGGAATTGCAATAGTCAAGTCTGCTGCTAACAAGCGCTGTTGCAATAGACTTAGCAACAGAAAATGACATATACCGACGAATACGGCGAAGATCACGAATACGATAAAAACAGCAGCGACATGAAGTTACTATCAAAGTTCACTCCTAGATTCCGCACCGAGGTTGCTGGCGTGTTGTACCGATTCAAAATACGTGTAGGGAAAAACCCATCTAGTTTATTACGCTGCATTGGAGTACCAATTATATAGACCGTCTATATAGATAACATCCCAAACCTTGTTTGACCAGTTTTTATTACGTTTACGGTGCAACGACAGATTTTGCCCGTAACGCGTTGCTTTTACGTTATTTGATGCGCAATTGTCACTTCGACAATTCTATAAACAACATGGCGAACCTCTCACTTTTCTCCTCATTCGCCAGGAGGCGCCCTAACTTTCTAGCATGCCAAATGGCGCGCACATGCTCCCCCCATGGAGAGTCCAAAAACGAAACATTCAATCAAACTCTAAAGCGCCATAACAATTAGGAACATTAATTAAATTAATCACTAGAAAGTCCACCTTTCTGTCCAAGATTGAATCCAAGGACGCAACGTTCAATAATCACACGACAATGAATGTCCAGGTTCATCAACAGTTACAAATTAATTACACAGTAAACATTCCCACTTGAATGGAAACAAGAAACCGCAGAACAGTTGCTGCTCTGCAAATTGACTTAGATAATTCCAATAGTGCAATTATGAGTCCGTTCACCGTGTAACTGTCACTTGAACACACACACCCACATCGTTGTGCATACTCAACACATTGAGTCTTAATATACAATGGGCTAACCCTCCGAGTCATCTTCTGCAGAATGTCCACCACTGCTTTCCTCAAGAAGACACAGCTTCTGAACTGGCTGCACGAAATGCGAGCTTCTGGTCTTCACCTCTACTGTTCGTACGCAACCATCACGACCGGGGAATGTCCTAGCGATTCTACCCAACGGCCAATTTCCTCTGGAGACGTCGTCATCCGCTACAAGGACGAGCTGCTGCGTTACGAGTTTTCTGATGCCACTTGCTCCTCTCCTGTAGAGCAGGAAGATACTCCTTTAGCCATCGCTTCCAGAAGTGGTTCGCCAGAATTTGTACTTGTCTCCATCTCTTCCTGTGGTACTGGTCGGTGTCAAAGAAGACTCCAGGAGGCAACGACAACGCTCCCCGTTGGAGCAGGAAATGATTAGGGGTTAGCACTTCATCATCATTTGGGTCGTCACTGCTCTTGCACAGGGGACGACTGTTTAGGACTTTCTCTACCTGAACGAGTGAGGTGACTAGTACGTCTTCACTGGCAAGGCATCCTCCGAGTATGGCCTTCAAGGCGAGTTTCACCGACTTTACAAGGCGTTCCCAAACACCCGACATATGGGGAGCACCTGGCGGCTGGATGTGCCAGTGAATCCTCTTCTGGTGTTCTTGTTTGATCTGCTCTTGATTCCACTCAGAAATGGCTTGTTTCAATTCCCGCTCTCCTCTAACAAAGTTAGTGCCATTGTCGGACCAAATGTCCCGTGGATGTCCTCTGCGACCAATCAAGCGACGAAGGGCATTGATGAACGAGTTTGTGTCCAATGACTCGGCGACTTCGATGTGTATAGCCCTTACGTTCATGCAGTTAAACAAAGCGCCCCATCGTTTTACAATGGATCGTCCTCTTTTGATCAGCATAGGTCCGAAGTAGTCCACACGGTTCTTGTGAAGGGGGGCTCATGAGTGACTCTCATCCCAGGTAGGTCAGCCATCCTCTGAGTCATCTTCATAGCATGGCGTTTCCGACATCCAATGCAGGATCGGAGAGCACGACGAACTGCAGCTCTCGCCTTCGGGATCCAGAACTGTTCTCGCAGTCTAGCAAGAACATGTTCCTGACCAGAATGGGCTGACGCCTGTTGAACATGAGTTATCAGTAAGGTCGCCACGTGATGACTCTTGGGGAGGATCATCGGGTACTTCGAATCAAAGGAGAGCGGTGCCTCTGTAATCCTTCCCCCGACGCGTAGAACGCCATCGACCAAGATTGGTTTCAGTTTCTTTAAGGAGCTCGACGTCTTGACCCTGCCCAACATCTCAATGTCATCGACTTCATCTGCATATGACGACCTCTGGATGCACCTCACAATGGCCTGAGTTGCCCTTGTGAGATCTTCTGGACAGATCTCCATTTCAAAACGGTCATGCTGCTGATCGGTGGCTTTCTGTTCCTTTGCTTTGATGTAACAACAGAACTTGATCAGAATGGCGATTTTCCTCTGAGTGGCAGTCCAAGAAGAATATCTTTTCAGTAGCTGATCAAGTGAAGAAGGCGATGTCATCATCCCAACCAACTTTTCGTCCTTCAGTTCTGGGTCGCCATTCGACAAGGTTCCAATGTCATCAGCAGGCCATGCATCTTCCGAACGCCAGAGAAAGTCTGGCCCACGAAACCATCGCTTGTTCCGAAGGAATGACCATGCAGTCTGGCCCCTCGAAGCATCATCGGCAGGATTCTCCTTTCCTGGGACATGTCTCCACTGTTCTGGTTTTGAAGAATCCCTGATCTCCGTCACCCTGTTTGCCACATACGTTTTGAATCGTCGTGTCTCATTCCGTATGTACTGCAGAGTTATTCGAGAGTCTGTCCAGAAGACAACCCTTGCAATACGTAAATCAATCTCCCTTCTGATGAGACCATCCATCCTCGCGGCTACGACTGCTGCTTGCAGTTCCAACCTCGGCACAGTAACAAATGGGGTGGGCGCCGTCCGACTCTTTGCCGCGACGAAAGAGCATTCAATTTGGCCATCTTCATCCACCTTCCGCAAATAGGACACCGTTCCATATCCCATTTCCGATGCATCAGCAAAGTGATGAAGTTCAATGTGAGCGGACCCTTCTCGTCTGAAGTAGCATCTAGGAACCCGAATTCCTTCCAAGTTACCTAGGTTTGCTTTTCACTGCTCCCATTCTTTAAGCTGTTCTCCAGGCAATTCGTCGTCCCAACCAAGTTTCAACTTGCAACTCATCTGCAAAACTCTCTTAGCGACGAGTGTTACCGGTCCCACCATTCCAAATGGGTCATATAGGGAACTTACAGCTGAGAGACATCCTCTACGCGTGTTTGCATTATCCATGCTAGTGACGGTAATCCCGAGGGAGTCGGTTTCGATGTCCCATCTCACCCCTAGGGCACTTTCAGTGGGCAAATGTTCAAGGTCGAGGTCTTTGCAGTCGGCTGCCCGTTCAGGTTCAGGTAGTGCGGCCAACACCTTCTTCGAGTTTGACAGAAATTTTGTCAATCTAAGTCCTGCTCGGTCTAGCATCTTCACCAGCTGCCTAGACAAGTTGATGGCTGCCTCGGCCGTTGGAAACGACTTCAGCAAATCATCGACATAGAAGTTCCGTTGTACGGCTTCTGCTACTCGTGGGTCAAAGTCTTCTTTGTTGTCCATAGCACACCGTCTCAATCCATACGTGCACGAACTTGGGCTGTCTGTAGCACCAAAGATATGACGTGTCATCTGATAGGTTGCGGGGGCTTCTTCGAATCCATCTCTCCACCACAGGAACTTCAGAGCATCACAGTCGTGCTTAGGCACCCTGAACTGATGAAACATCGCTTCGATGTCAGCATCTACTGCAACTTTATCCTGCCGGAATCTCAGGAGCACTCCCACGAGACTATTATTCAGATCTGGACCCTGCATCAACTCCTGGTTCTGCGAAGTCCCTCCGTATAGCGATGCTGCGTCATAGACAACACGAACCTTTCCGGGCTTATTTGAACTTTCAACTCCATGATTTGGTAGATACCACGTCCTGGGGCTAGTTTGAGCAGCTTCTTCATCGGACAGTAATCTCGCGTAGCCCTTTGTAATGTTGTCAGACATTGCCTTGCAGTACTTTCTTGCAAACTCTGGCTTCTGCTTGAAGCGTTTGCCCAGAAGATCGAGTCTCCTCTTTGACACAACCCTGTTGTTTGGCATTGCGGGGTGTTCATCTCTCCAAAGCAAACCAATCTCGTACTGTCCATCGACCAATTTCGTATTATTTTGCAAAATGTTCAACGCCCTTTTGTCCTCCACAGACATGGTTTTACAGTCATCACTCTCGAACCCATGTTTCTCCAACTGCCAGAGCCGCTCCACTGACTTTTCCAAGGTCATTTTGCTTGAACGGATAGCATCACCACCCGAAACATCTGTTGGATCTATGCTGTCGTGGTCACAATTCGGTGAGAAGAAATCTGATCGCTTGGTCAAGAAGTTTATGCTAAGATCAGATTCCGAGTCATAGTGGGTTGGTCCAGCAACGCACCAGGCAAGCGGCGTCCTTACGGCATACGGTTGAGTATTTGGGTCATCGCCATAGCAACTTTCCAAAGCTGCCTGTGCCCATGGCACATCCTCGCGGATGAGTATAGACACCGAATCCTCCTCAACGTATGTTTGTAAGTCTAGCCCCTCTAGGTGTGACCATTCTGAAAGGTCCAGTGCATTCGGCTTATAGCGAGCATCAATATGGAGATCTGTCACGACGTGTGCTCGTCTCACGGGAATCTTTGGATCTGCCACGTCAACGGGCGACAGGCTACATCCGAAGACCGTTACTTTTTGGTATTGGCCTTTTGCTAGGATCGTGTTGACGCTGATAACTTCAGGTGTTCCCTGAACATCTAATTTCTTTGCTATCGACTGTGTAACTAGAGTCGCACTAGCTCCCGAATCCAGCATACCAAGTGTCGTCACAGAGTGTCCATTTTCCGCTGTTATACGAAGTGGAATCACCTTCAGGAGAACACACTGCTTTGGCTTTGTTGCTACAACTGATCCGACCTGTATTTTTGGCAGCGCCTGCAACTTGGTTTTGTCAACCGATTTTTGTTGGTCCTGTTTCGGAATTGTCAGAGTAGGGTGCAGCAGCTGATGGTGCAACTTGTTGCATTCCTTCTCAGGGCAATTCTGCTTGTGTTCGCAGTCCCTACTGTAATGCCTTCCAAGGCAGCAGAAGCATAGGTTATGGTTCCTACAAACTTCTTCCGGAATTCCAGTGTCCTACTTTTAAACCCAGCACAGTCTCCGATGATATGCCTGCCTTCACAGTGACTGCAGTCCTTACTATCTCTAGTACTTGATGCATAATACCCCTCCCTCTGCGTCTCCCTGCCATTCATACCTTCCACACCTTTGGCGATTTGGGTAGAAAATGTAGTTACCCTGTTGAAGGTTGTAGGGACATATCCACCTTTCTTGAAGTCATTACACTTCCTACCAGTAGGTTTACTGGCGTTGCTGCTACCGGTCGACCGAATGGCGAAGACTGCGTGATTTAGCGCTCTGGCTAAATTATGAATGAATCGCACCATATCCTCAATCTTCGGGCTCTGCCCTGTGCTTTCAAGATCCATTACACGACGCACCCATCCATCTTGCCAACTGACAGGGAGTCGGTCAAATATGGCTCTCAAATATGTATGTGTGTTTGCTTCTGGAAGCAACTCTTGGTCCTCCAGCGTTTGGTATGTACACTCGAGCTGATCTGAGAACTCCAGTAGGCCTTTCCTGTCATACAATGACAACTGTGGCCTCTCGATAAGTCGATCCATACATGAGTTTACAATCTGGAATGGACGTCCAAATCGTTCTTGCAGGATTGCAATTGCCTGTCGATAGCCATGCTCCGTCCCTTCGAAGTGCTTGATTGCTTTGTTTGCGTCTCCTGTTGTACATGAAACCAATTGGCACAACTTGAAGCTATCTGAGAACGGCTTTGACGCAACCCGGTCTTCGAAGTTTCTCATAAACTTCGGAAATTCAGCAGAGGTGCCATCAAATGTCATGGATGGAGGTGCAGGCAGTTCTGATTGCGATATGATCTTCTCGAGAGTGTGTACAATCGCCATATTGATGTTGCTATCAGTACCGCTGGTAGTCGGATTTCCATGTACTGATGGCGGATTCCAACTAGTTCTTTCTGGCATACCTCTCATACCACTGGATGTGTTCTGCAAACCTGGCGGTGCTACAGACGCCCCCCGAGACACAAACGTGGAGACATTTGGATCAAGATAACTGTGCGATGCAGAAGCATGCGCAAAAGGAGCTACGACAGGACTGGTCACTGTACTTGTCGTGAATGCAACACCCAGTGGAACTGCTGTGCTTATTTCAGTAGCGGTGTGCGAAGCATGTTGCGCTTCTTTGTCTTTGCATTTACTTGAAAAACTGGGGGCAAAGTCATTTAAATCAACATCCTCCCACAGTTTTGCCAGAAGTTCCTTAAGTTCAACTTCCTCCTGAACATTTTCAAGATCCCCAGCTGCTTCGTTCTCTACTTGCATCTGTTTGAACTCTGCTTGCTTAAATGTATGTTTCCGCTTTCGTTCTAGGTCCCGTTTGATCCTTTTCTCAGCCAACTCCAGATTCCTCCTTGCATGTTCAGCTGCTACTTGGGCTTCTTTCGCCTTCAATGATACCGCAGAGCTTGTTCTTGAATTTGGCGATGTTCTAGACCCACGGGAGATTTGACTCGCACTTCCCATAGTATCAAGTTCATCGTAGGCTGCATGCATTGCAGCCTTAGGTGACCTAGTCACACCAGTCCTGTCAGTCTCACCACGTGAGGCCATATCGATGCCTAGCTTAGTTCTAATACCCCTTCGTATCATTGAACAACGTCAGACAGGGAGGGCTCCGACCAAACTGACCTCCACACTACAGGTTCAAAAATTGCGCGTTCTTACTACTTGACCGCCAAGCGGCGAGGCGGCGGCACTCGCGCCGAAACTTTCATGCACATTTCGCGCCGCGTTACAATATATAGACCGTCTATATAGATAACATCCCAAACCTTGTTTGACCTGTTTTTATTACGTTTACGGGGCAACGACAGATTTTGCCCGTAACGCGTTGCTTTTACGTTATTTGATGCGCAATTGTCACCTCGACAATTCTATAAACAACATGGCGAACCTCTACCTTTTTTCTCATTCGCCAGGAGGCGCCCTAAACTTCTAGCATGCCAAATGGCGCGCACACTAATACTACTACTACTACTACTACTACTACTACCACTATTACTACTACTACTACTACTACTATTACCACTACTACTACTGCTACTACTACTACTACTACTACTGCTGCTGCTACTACTATTTCTACTACTACTACTACTATTACTACTACTACTATTACTACTACTACTACTACTACTACTACTAATACTACTAATACAACTACTACTACTACTACGACTACTACTACTACTACTACTACTAACACTACTACAAGCTGCACATTTGCTAGAACAGCTGTGTTGGAAGGGTCACACAAATAATGGACAGAAAAAAGTATTAATGACCTAAGGAAGATCGTAAATGGAAGTTTATAAAGAATCCGGATGAGTTTGGCAGGTTATTTGGCAAGAATGTCGAATTACAGAGGAGAGCATTGACAAAACACACACTGGTCGCAGGACAAACGAAGACCACAGCTGCGTGACGAGATATCTTAGTACATCAGCATACATTCATACACCCATGCATACACGAATATAAGCATACACACACACACTCATATTCGTATACAGGCAGACACGCTATCACGTATACGGATGTTCATATAATTATACATGCACACTCCCACTTGCAAATTTGAAATAAACATTCATTGTCATGTATACTGCTTATTGGCACACATAGAAATATAATATTATACTTATACGTTGCATTAACAACAACAAGCATACGTGTAGGGCATATTCATTCATGCACACATAAATACGTAATTAAAACTGGTACAAAGATTGTTCTGTCGAACTTACCGTCGTCGTATGCACCTCACGGACGCTGGCTTCGTTAGTTGAGCCGGTGTGTTTACGCAACGGATGCATCAACTGACACTATATGTATAGCACAGCCAATTAAAGGTACGGGCGTGTCCAAAACAAGGAAAGGGTGTGTGCCCAGACTCCCTCAAAACACATACAGGGTGGCAGGTTTGGGGTCTGCATGCACACACGTACGCACATACGCACACATGTACCCACGATCGCACACACATAGACAATCATACAATCACACATACACACGCACACACGCGCACAAACTTGCGTGTACACACATATACATATATACTCGTTAAACTGCTGTAGAAGAAGATCGTTGGCATATATGCGGATTGAGGTAGAGCACACCATTGCGTGTCGTAATGTACACAAATGAAAATATTGAAAACTGTGAATGTAAATATTTACATATGTAATGTACACACATGAAAATATTGAAAACAGTTAATGTAAATATTTACATATGTAATGGCTGGATTAATTTACATAATCTCGAAACACACAAAAAATAAACAACGTATAAATTAATAACGCATTCTTACCAATACGCAATAAACACAAACATATTGAATTGCTCCGATTGCTTGTGTATAATAGTTTTGCAAAGACAACAACAAGACTCGTCGATTGAATATAATCAGACAGTAAAAATGCAATGAAGTAGAAATCAGTGATGAATAAAAACAAATACATATTACACACAAAAGCAAAACGGATAATTTATTAGTTAGTGTGCACCAAAACAACATTTCTCAAAACGATTTATAATTCATTCCACTCATACATGTTCTTACATATACTCTCTTCATTTATATTGGGTGCACAACACGCTGTAATCGTTACCCGATGATTTCAATAAATATTGATTTTGGTATATTTGAATAAAATAGATCATGTTTCAATGAGTATAAGCTTCGAAACGGCAAGAAGATGAATGAAACCAGTGTGCTCTTGCCTGAGATTCATTTGTTCTAAACACTACGCTACTACGCCCCATTTTCTGTAAACTACCTAGGCTGTCTCTCAGCTGTGTCAACCCACATTGCTCGGAAAAGCACGTGCAGTTGACTGCCCACCCACAGTTTGACCTTCTTCCGTCTCAAAGATGATACCGATGTCCAATACGTACACAAACAGGTTCAAAAACAGCTTCGTTCCCCAGGCCTTAAGTCACCTAAATAAACCTTGAGTTAGCACACCACCACATGCAATCCGACCGTTAAAATATACAAATTATGCACTAACTACTCTCACGTTTGAAATACTATTATAAACTTATTTCCTTTATGTACTACGTTTAGTAATGTTTACTAACAATACCTTGAATTATCCTTATGCTCAGGAAGACAACTATTCGATGTATCTATTATTATTCGACAATAAATTCGTATTGTATTGTATTGTATTGTATTGTATTGTAGGCCTACATATATGAACAATCAATAGCCGCAATTACTGATAGAAGTTCAGTTTCTTTGTTCATAACGCACTTGTTTGCATATAACGTGCTCGATTAGCAATTGTTTAAAATCAAATAGTTCGCGACAAAATTATCGTGTTTCCAATAATTACCTTTGTGTCGATTGGGTTTACGTTTTAACTTGATTTCTGTGTATTGTGTTCAACATATTATTACATATATTTTGTACTGCTGAATACTTCCTTCAAACTGAATGTATGAGACAAACCACTACAATGTTTGCTGAATTACAAGATCATGAGTCTTGATTCTGGTTTACTCAGTTGGATTCACAGATTGTGTGATACTTTATTTATCCAAATCATTGGATATTAAATACCATATAATGCGTCATCTGTCGATACAGTGATCATTCCATGTGAACATTCCAGCGTTTGCATGCATGTTCAATGTAACATGTGTAATGATTAACAAGTTTTAAATAATAAAAATTCTGCTATAGTTTAAAAGGGAGAATAAGCTTCTTTGCTACAAATACGTCCTTTGATTTCGATCTATATCAACCATACAGTAAAAGCGTGTCTGAACATTTTTCGTGACACAATCACAAATATCCTAGATCTACCACTGTTTTCAATGATGTGTCCATGTGATCTTAGACAGATCAGTGTAAACCAACTCTTAATGGTAACAAATCATTAAAAAGTGTACTCTTAAATCGTAGGAAACTAAGGTAAAAACGTAACAAGTCAAAAGCGACGGTCAATATTTTATAGAACATGGCAGAGTGTTTAGATATTCAATATTATACAGATATGCATTGATACCACGGCGAAATTGCGTACTATTTTCAACTGATATGTCAGAGGTAGCACATTAAAGGCGGCGGCATTATAACCTAGATAGTCCTAATTCCGATACTGGTTTGGTCCAAGGAACAAAAAATGAACTTAGAACAAGTAGATCGAAGCTGGAAAGATTTTCGGACACAACTATAGTAAGGGAATTATAAAATGCTGTTTAAGATTAAGTATCAAACTATATCACAGCCGGCACAAAAGGCGTTCATCGTAATTTGCAGAAATGTAATATGAACTAGTCTCGTCTAGCTTTGTGCGTGGCCTAGCATAGAGAATATATGGCGGATCATTGTTGACACTGGTGCAGAAATTTCAGTCTACCGTAAAGTAACTTATTGTATTTAAATGAGGTCACTACCGGTAACGTTAGCGTTTGTGACAGGGCAGAGAGTGAGCTGTGTGATTTAACCTGCTGAAACATAAAGTGTGCTGTAGTACACTGGAAACAGTATTTCTAAAGACTATCTTAGTTTTGATATCTTAATTTCTACCTTGGATAGAGTTTCAAACTACACTAAACAATGGCGCCGTGCAAACTGCACATCAAGGCTAGTCGAAACCTGAAATGTTCAAAATGTCATCATTGGGTAGATTTTGCAAAGTCGGGGTGTTAGAATTCATGGAAGGAGGTGCAGATGGAGTGTTTTAACTTTGATTTTCGAGGTTGTAAAAGGTTGGAGTGATTACTGGCGGTAGTAGACGAACTGAAGAAGTTGATTATGATGATGACAGGAAAGGGTGACGTGGACAAAGTCCACTCAGTTTGTGAGACTGGAGAGATCAGTGAGAACATATACGAAGGGGCTGGTGGTAAGGAAAGAGAAGCAAAGGAAACCTTTTAAGGGGGGAAGACAGCATTGTCGGGACGGAAGGAGACAAAAGGAAACGGTACAAACAAGAAGGTGACAGGAAGAAAAATGATAACAGGAGGAAGAAGACAGTAGTTAAGGTGGGAGCAAAGGTGACGGGGGAGATGACAGCAACGAAGCTGACAGAAACCGTAGTAGGAGCTACTCTGATGCAGTGATAGAAGGGGTGAGGAGAAAAGCGAGACTATTTATGGGTGACTCTTTAATGAGACAGACAAGACGCTTAGTGAAGGAGAAGACGTATTAGTTTGCTTACCAGGGGACAACATAGAGCATATAACAGAAAGGGTAGAAACAGTGATGAGTTCTGGGAAGGGATATACCATTCTAGTACATATAGGGACAAATCATGCCGAGAAAGGGGGGGGGGCGGAACAAATCCAGAAACACAGAGAATTATTCAGAAAGTTAAAGCAGGGAAGGGTAGAACATATTGTTCACTCGGGAATTCAGGCAGTAATGGGAGGAAGGCGGCAAATATACAAAAAAAGAAGAAGGAAGAGGATGGCAATCAATGCACTAGTTGTGCAGATGTTTGAAGAAGACGGGGTAGGATTCATTGCTTTATTGGGAGGGAAGATATGTATATGACAGATGGCCTCCATCTAAGTGGAAAGGGGGCATCAGTTTTCTCAAAGAACTTGCTGCAATCTGTTGACAGTGCGACAGGTTGCATCTATTTAAACTAGATTCATAGGGGGTTCACAGAGAAACCTCTAACACGAGACACAAATAAAGACAGCACAAATCAATAAGCAAAGTACAGTCTGGAGAACTGTTCTGATTCTGAATATAAATGCGATTGTTTTAATGCAAGAAGCATAGTAAACAAAAGAAGTGAGCTGAACATTATGTTTCAAGACACGTAATAGGTATAACTTAATTTTGGCCACCACCGATATATAATATGCCGAATTAGAACTGACAGGCTATGTAATGTTTATAAAAATATAGAAAAGGAAGAAGGGGAGGTGGATTTTTTTTTTATATTACAGAATCTATCCAGGCTTACGAAATAGATTTAGAAAAGAAGGCGACTGCGAAGAATATGTTTGGAGTAACGCAGTTACAGGAAACTTAACGTTAACGATTGGGTTAGTTTATCGAAGTCCACACATATGCGCAGAAGAGAATGACAAAGTACAAAACGGTATAAGAGAAGTGAGCAAACGGGACTCTATTATCACTGTGGATTTTATCCAATGTCATATACAATGGACATTTTACAGAGGACCATGAGTTTTAGTTTTAGTACAAGTTAGTTTCCTTCCTGAACATGTGGTCGAACCAACCAGGGGTGAGAATGTGTTAGACATAGTTTTGTCCTCACAGAATGAAATATTTGACAATGTCAAGTTACGTGAGCCATTGGGGAGTAGCGATCACAACCAGATACATTTTACCAACAAAGTAAAATCAGAAAGGAATACTAAAAAGCAATACAGGATAAATATCCACAAAGGAAATATAAGGACATGACAAAATATTTAGTAAACATAAACTGGAATAACACACTGAAGAATAAGACAGCAACAGAATGCTGGAATATTTTAAAGAGATACATTAAGTGCATAATTGTTTCCCCTTGAAAAAAGGGACACTGTCCAGAAAGAGAAATTTTTCGAAAGAAGGTATTAAAAAAATTAAGTACAAACAAATGATATGGAATTCATATAGACGTACTGAAAATGATGAAGGCTACAACATATATAAAGAAGCACCTAACCAAGCGTCAACTATAATGAGAAATTCAAAGATAAAATATGAACAAAAATTAGCTTGTAATATAAAATAAGACAGCAACAGTTTTTATGTATATGTTCGGAGCAAACAGAAAATTCAGGATAATGTCGTTCCTCTAGATGATAGAGGTGGAAATATAATATTATACAGATTCTTAATGGCAGAAGACCTGAATGAGTATCTTAGTTCGATGTTTATCAGGGGAGATATTAGTTCACTGTCCTCTATTGGAAATTGTAGAACAGATTATCATAACGCTTGCAACTGTTTTCAACCAGTCATTACACGAGGGAGTATTTACTTTAGAATGGAAAGAAGCAGACCTTATATCGTTATTTAAAAAGTGTTCGAGAAATAAATCAGAAAACAACATACCAGTGAGTTTAACATCAGTGATTTGCAAGTTATTAAAAAAACTTAATTAAAGATCAGATGGTAAATGTTCTTGTTAAACATAACTTGATAAACACATCTCAACATCGGTTTCCAAAAATGAGATCATGTTTAACAAATATGTTATGTTTGTTTTGAAGACATCATTAAGTGAGTATACGAGGGATCACCAGTAAATATTATTATACTTTAGTTTTCATACAGCTTTCGCCAAAGTGCCATATCAAAGAATACTGCTTAATCTAAAGGCGTCATTTAGAATATTGCATACAGACGTGGAGGCCGTATCGCAAGAAAGACATAGCTATGTTAAAAAGTGTACAGCGGATAGCGGCTACAATGATACAAAAACTGAGAGATCTTAGTTACGAAATACGTCAAATAGAATGTGGTTTGACAACACTAGAGTCCAGGAGATTGAGAGTACACCAGAAAGAAGTTTTCGATATTGATTGAATATGAAAATGTCGATAGAAACTTTGTTTCAGTTATGAAAGAGTGAAGGACCAGAGGACATGAAGTTACATAAATAAAAGAGCAGTGTTGATTAGATATGATAAAGTTATCATGTTTACAAATGACTCTAAATAATTAGAATCTATTATCTGCTGATCGTGTCGGTGCTATAGCGTGAATATGTGAATTAAAATAAAATAAAATTGACACGTACCTCAGAAGGGCGGGATACACGTAGATAAAAAAGATTGGACTCTCGATAAGCAAGAAGGCTTCCTTGTCCACTTGCAATCTACAGTTGGCAATCTTAATCAATCTTGTTACCAAGACGGCCCTACTAAGACAATGACTGCATTGTTTAGGCTTCCGTGTAACAGTCCAAGTTCACTACATAACATAACATAACATAACGTTTATTTGACCCCATATAGGTACACAATTAATTGGTTTTTGAACATCACTTATGCTGTAATAAACAACAAATATAAACATTATGCAAACATACATAAACCAATATCATTATATGTTCAACATACTATTCGGAAAATACATACAAACGCATGTACAGCTATTATGGTATTGGTGTACCATATAAATTAATCATATAGCTTATTCAATCGGGGTCGGTGACTCCTATTAAGACACAATTGTCGCTATCATAGGAGCCACCCTATTTACGTGATAATTTATGTGGTCATTTTACAAGGTGTTTATCTCATGTATGTTTTTTGGGGAGTGCTTGTTTTATGTGAGAATGTAAGTTTGTATGTGTGCTGGTTGCCTGAAGCTAGCATCAAATGTATTGTATTTAATGGTTCTGTTGACATGTGTAGCAATTTGATAGAGTGCATGAATCATTATATTTGTGTAACAAGTATGTTTTAATATAAAATGAGAAGCCTCGCAAACTGTGAGTATATATTTTGTCTTTGATTATATCGGGGGTGTCATTTATAGCATGTGGTAGGCTGTATTTGAGACATTTCATTGCAAATTCATGCTTAGTTCTAAAAGTATGTATATAATTTTTTTCACGAGTATTATAATTATGTATGTTTACACTTGGGATAATTTGCCAGTTAAGTAAATAAGGAGGTAAAATTTTATGGATGTATTTAAAGTAAAATTTTAATTCATGTAATTTTAATATGTCTTCTACTTTTAGTAGTTTAAGTTTTTTTTAAAGTGGTTCCGTGTGTGAGTTGTATTTGTTTAAGGTTATTATTCGCACGGCTTTTTTTTGAATTTTTTTAATTCTATTTATTTGGTATCTCCAAACCATGGTACAATAATTGATATGAGATAATATTAATGTGTTATATAACAACACTTTTATATCTAAAGGTAATACATATTTTAATCTGTTTATTATGCCAATTGTTTTGGAGCACTTATTTGAAATTTTCTCAGTGTGTTTTTTCCAATTTAGGTTAGTGTCTAAAGTCAATCCTAGAAAGTTAAATTCATCTACTCTTTCAATATTTATATTATCTATTTTAAGCGTAAGAGTCTGCGTGCGTTTATTAGGCATATGAAAAATCATGTATTTTGATTTGCTTTTATTTAAAGATAATTTATTTACGTTTAGCCATTCATTAACTTTAAAAAGTTCTTCATTTATTAAGGATTCTGTACTTTTGTTGCGTGTGTTGTTGTTGTTGTTAAGACATTTTAAATTTTAAAATCAGCGTACATGACGAAATTAAATAATTGACTAGCTTGTGAGAAATCATTTATGTAAATGATAAATAATAGTGGTCCAAGGATTGAACCTTGTGGGACGCCGATTGTTATAGGTAAGATGTCTGAATTTATTTGTTCAAATTCAGTGTATTGTTTCCTGTTTTGTAAGTAACTTCTGAATAACTGCAAAGTTGAACCATTAAGGCCATAGTAAGTTAATTTGTTAAGTAAAATGTTATGGTCAATAGTATCAAACGCCTTAGAAAGGTCGAGAAATACATTAATTGGTTCATCATTATTATCCATTTGAGTTATAATTCTATCTATTAGCTCAAGCGCAGCAAATTCCGTTGAATATTTTGCTCTAAAACCATACTGATTATCAAATAAAAGCTTCATATCATTGAAATATGAATATAACTGAATAAAAATTAATTTCTCTAACACTTTAGAAATTGTAGGAAGAAGGGAAATTGGTCTGTAATTTTCAAATAAAGATGGATCGTCTTTCTTAAATATAGGAATAACTTTTGCAATTTTTAGTTTGTCTGGGAATATCCCGGATTTTAAAACTTGGTTTATTAAAAGCTTTAATGATTTTATAATTGCAGGCTCAATTATCTTGAGCAATTTTGATGAAATGCCATCAAATCCAGAGCTGTTTTTTGTGGGAAGATTATTAATAGTTTTCCTAATAGTCTCTTCATCAACACTCTGAAACGTAAATACAGAATTAACGTTTTTGTTTAAATAATAACTATAGTTTTTGTTACCTTTATATTTAATACCTTGTGCGATGGTCTGACCTATATTTGTAAAATAATTATTAAATTTGTTTGCAATATCCTTTTTATCAGTTATTTTTGTACCATTTTCTATAAAAAATAATGGTAATCTACGGTTGATACGATTTTTTGAAAGAAATTCATTAATAACTTTCCAGGTATTTTTTATATCATATTTAAATCGATTAAATCTTTGTTCAAAATACACTTGTTTGGCTGCACGAATATTTTTCTTTAATATCGTATTATAAGTTTTTAGATTAATATTAATAGCTTCATAGCTTGTCGAATTTGGTTGTGTCAATTTTAATTGTTTATAGAGTTTGTCGCGATATTGAATAGATTTTAGCAATCCTTGTGTAATCCACGTTGATCTTTTATGTTTATATTTATTAAATTTCACCAGCTTGGTTTGCATATGCTTATTTTTTGCCCGTATAATTTCTTCGTAGATTATATCATAATTTAAATTTGTGTCTGCATTTATATTTGTATTTAGCTTATTGTATATCTCATTTGATTTTATTTCGTGTTTAACTTTATGCATTGCCTCTTCATTTAGTATACTTATTTTAACATATTTAGGTGGAGATTCAGTCTTTAATGATAATTTTTTGATTAAAATCCCTGCAGTACTCTCCAATATAGATTTATTAAGTTTACAAAAGAAATTATCTATTAAAGTACCATTTGTTCTAGTAAATCTAGTAGGAAGAGTAATTTGCGGGTAAAGGCTGTGTGATATTATGGTGTCAAAAAAGTTACTATATGCATCATTTTCATTTAATTTAAGCAAGTTTATATTAAAATCTCCTGTGATAATGAGATTGTTATTACAGTTGTTTTCCACTGATGATATTATAGAAGTAAATTCATTTATAAAAGCATTTAAGTTATCTTTAGAAGTTCGTGGAGGTCTATATATGTTTCCAATGGTTATGCTCTTAGATAGATTACCACCATTTATTTGGACTATCATCCCTTCCCACTGTTCGTACATGTTTACATTTAATATGACCTCTGATCTATATTTGTTGTCAACATATATTATTAGCCCTCCTTTGTTACTGCACGTCTTACCTTGAGCTAAACAGTCATAGCCATGTAAGGAAAACTGTGATAGGTCATCGTTTTCTGATTTCGAAGTTTCTTGTAAGCAGATGACATTAAATTTAAAATTGTTACTACTTAGCTCTTCTACAAAAGCTTCCAGTTCGTTAAATTTAGAATTTATTGATTGAATGTTAGTGCTTAAGATACTAAAACGTGTAGTGTTTATCTGTGTAAGTTTGCTAAACTTATCAAAGTCATAATATGATGACCGACGTATTAGTTGAGGTTCATAATTTTCAACATCATTTGTGTCTAAGATGTTAATTAAGTCATTGTTATTAATACCTCCTAAAAAGGAGAGGAACGTATCTTCTAATGTCATACCTTTATATAATTTGGTATTTATCATATGTATTTGTTATTATATTTGTATGTGTGAATGAGTGTTCAGCATTATATGCATATACCGATAATGAAATATATTTATGGCAGTGCCTGTCGTAAGTTTTATAGACGTAATGCACTGAACGTAAATGTGAGATTGATTAAACATGTAAATGTGAAAACAGTTTGAGATAGACATCTTGTAGTTTGGTATATATATATAAAAATAACATAAAATAAGAATGATTTGCATAATGAATGCAAGAAGACCTTATCATGGGAGAGGTGTAGAGCATACAGTATTAAAACGGTTTTACAAGCCACATATATATTACCTGAGTATCCGTAGTAACATACTAATGCATTTCACAGCAACAGAACGGAATACATGTATTAAGATAAGTTCAGTGAGAAGCTAAAGTTTTTGTTTATATAAAGTACAGCAGTGAAACATAGTGCAATACAAGGTTAAGCATTTTGCTTCATTAACCATTATTACTGTGATATGATAAGATTTAATTATACACATATAATCGCACACATACATATACATACTTGAAAGTTATTTCTGTGTATATATAGTAATATGATTACAGGTTTACATTTCACAAAAAACAAAGATTCTGCGAAGAAGCTACCGTATTTACATCATGTGCAATAACTAACACAGTGCTTTCATTTCAGATTTATACATCATATTTGTCAATCCATTTTTCTGACAATAAAAAAGAGAAAACTATATTATTAAATTATATATATTAAATACATACGTATTTATATATTAACTGTACAACTATTTCAGCTAACAAATGTACAAAACAACATGACTAGCATTAAACTCAAAGACAATTATAAAATATATATTTTCATAAGAAAACAAAATAAATTACAGTTTCAGTTTAACGGGATGTGCATCAGTGCACAAGGAGCTGGAACTAATATTTCTAGGAGACATTAACACTAAATATTATGTAACTAAAATCACTAGAAAAGAGTCCACAGAGTAACTGAAAGTCGAGAGTACAACAAGTGATTTGCAAATTAGATAGAGCAGTTTAAGTAGATTGATTGTTCAGCATGTAGTAACAGCCTAACTAGCTAGGAATGTCACCAGATACATTGATAATATTCCCAATATCTCTGATGGCACTGAAATAACACTTGCATGTAATCACTGAATCAAAGTAGAAAATACAGTTTAACATTATGCAGAAGTCGACGTAAAGCTGTCATGTGTTTACGTCAGCTTTACAGATATTGTAATTTGAGAGAAGGAAAAAAGGAGAAGAAGAGAAAGAGAAAAAAACCAGCTTGCAGAGAAAGAACTAGAAAAGATAATAATTTAAAACGATTAAAGATAATATTAACTGACATTACATTATATTATCCCGGAGTCTGCAGAGTCAGTAAAGAGGACTTATCTCTCTTTTAATTGACCTCGCTGCGTAGATCACGTCTCGCTCAGTGGACTCACGTTGCGCAGTCTCGTGTAACGAAAATAATAAAACATTAACAAAATATCGTTCGTATACAGGGGCCGATTCCCGGTCGCAGGCCACGTGTTCAACGTAAAGTGTTTATATCCTCCTGCGTGTGGATGACCCTGATCGTGTTTGCTAATGTCTTGATTACCACTTTCCCATTATAGGTCCAGCAGTCGGCAATTTTCTTCGCACGTTTCAACTGCCTTGTAGCACTAGCCAGCGCTGCGCGGCGCTGCGTCAAGTCCTCGTTGACGAAGATTTGGTGTTGGTTTTCACTGACGCTGTTACGCAATCGACTTCTAGCCCGTATGACTTCGTCTCGCACGTTAACTCTGTTGAATCGCACAATGACAACACGATGTCGATCGCCTGTTTCTGCCCTTTTGCCAAGCCTATGGCTGACTACAATGTCCTCTTGCGTCACTGGGGGGGGGGGGGTCACTGCCATTTTGACATTGATGGTTTCCACTACTTTGGCAGTAGTGTCCTCCCCCGCCCCAGTTTCAGGGATTCCATGAAACCTTAAGTTGCATCGTCGGGAATATTGTTCAATGTTATCGCACTCACTTTCAAGATGACCAACTTTTTCTTCGAGGGCTACAATTCTGCGCTCTTTGGTTTCAAGCTTCGAGTTCAGGTCAGCGATTGTCTGCGTGAGGGTGTCGATCTTATCGGCCAGTGCTTGAGGGTACAACGCTAATCTCAGTTTTCGTAATACAGCGTCATCATTCAGCAATTCCACGAATTTTAGCAGCATCACATCAGTGTCCTGAACATCACTGTCAGTAACACTGGACGGTTTACGCTTTGATGGCATGATTCTCTGAATTTCTGTTCTCCCACGAAATGACCACGACTTAGACCACGGCAGCCATCTTGCACAAGTAGGTAATTGATTAGTTTTGGTACACCAAAAGAAAAAACAAGGCTTATACAGCAATTATTCAAACAACTGATATTGTTCTCATCCGGAAATTGGTAATACATATAAAATAATATGATATGTAGTTTGTGTTGTAACGCCCATTCAGGAAACATGCACACATGCACACATGCACACATGCACACATGCACACATGCACACATGCACACATGCACACATGCACACATGCACACATGCACACATGCACACATGCACACATGCACTCATGCACACATGCACACATGCACACATGCACACATGCACACATGCACACATGCACACATGCACACATGCACACATGCACACATGCACACATGCACACATGCACACATGCACTCATGCACACATGCACACATGCACACATGCACTCATGCACACATGCACACATGCACACATGCACACATGCACACATGCACACATGCACACATGCACACATGCACACATGCACACATGCACACATGCACACATGCACACATGCACACATGCACACATGTGTACATATACACACGTATATACATACACACATTCACACATAAACACATAAAATCATACATACACACATGCACGCATATACGCATACACATGTTCACGCATATTCTCGTACACTCGGATACCTGTATGTATACATGATTACATGCATTCATACATGCATACCTACATAACTACATGCATACGCGCCTACATACATACACGAATAAACGCACACAGAAACCCGCATACGCACAAGCTCGCGTACACGCTTACGTGCATGCATGCATTCATACAAGAACCTCAGATTTCGCACTCATATGTGCACACCGCGCAACACACCTCAGAATAGTGTTTCTGATACAGCTATCCCTCTAATCAAGACATGATGTTATTAGTCGATGCTACAAAACAGTTATGAGCGTTTATTTACTACTAGCAGTTACCAACACACCGCGGAATCTATTAATTTTGTTTCTCAAACATTTTCTGGAGCCCTATTAAATATGGGAAAATTTGCCATACGTATATGTATGTTATTTCAGAAATAATGTATGTGTTGATCGCGAATACTTTGATGAAGATGTAACATGTGGTTACTAAAGTATATCAAACACAACCATAGTGCTTAGGGCGTCAGTTGAATACTCAGACTGGGCGTTTCACACATACGCAAACTGATGGATATTGAATATCAGTAATCGCGTCGCTAGTCGTGTTTCCAGTGGTCCGCATACAATGTGTAATAAACAAACAATGTTTTTTTTTATAATATTGTCATGTATCCGATTGTACTGCCACTTGGTGGCCGATGTAAATAAATACTCGCCTCTATTTCCGCTCCACACTCTGGGCATCAGATTTCTTTGTTCGATTTTAACTGATAGTGTCACCATCTGGAGAAGATATATCAGGTAGGAAAAGAGACAAAGTTAATCGCTATACTTAGCTATATAAGGCTGAACAAACTGCGATTCTTTTTAAGTACTTCGCTACTTGGTAAACATCAAGGTATGCAGTCATTAATTAGTATTACTTATAATGCATTTAACATTATTGAGATAGAAATGTAAGCATATTTATGTGCAATATTTACTGTAAGAAATCGCCTTAGTTATATCTGTTCCGCATTTAAAATATGTGATTCCCGTTCGAAATAGCATACTTTTGGTTTTTACTTTTGACGGCTCACAAAAGTACGTTACCAATCAACAAAGAAGCGGGACTCAGGTGGGAATTTCAATAACGTCGGTTGACTGAGTTGCTTATACAATGATATAATAAAACTATACATATTTTAAGCATGAAGCCAGAGGCTTTATAATTGGCATTAATTGAAGTTGAAATCTAATTATATATTGTAAGGAATTCGCTTGTGAATTATCTTGTATTGGTACAACATCTCTAGTTTGAATTTAGGATAATAATGCTAGAGTATCTGCAAGATAAAAACTGATTACATCGTCGATAACCTGAAGCCATTGCAATTGAATGCATTGTATAATCTTTACATACCGAATATAGGTAAGATTACGGATGTGGGTGTACACTATATGAGTTTGATTTAATTGGCTACCAGCTAGATAAGTTATTCTTCTCTGGTAGCCACCTCGTCTGTGTTACATTACTCTTGAGTTATACTTCTCTGGTAGCCACCTCGTCTGTGTTACATTACTCTTGAGTTATACTTCTCTGGTAGCCGCCTCGTCTGTGTTACATTACTCTTGAATTATATTGTATATCGTCTGGATGCGGAAATAAATTTGCTTACATAATTATTTACTTACCTTAAGCAAAGGATCTTCAAGTGGCGGAACTAGCTTCAGGAAACATGACATCGAAATCCTCGCTAAACTGGACATCGCTAATGAACTGGAAAACAAATATCCGGTGTCCAGAGAAATCTTCCCTTTGGCAAGGGACAGGGATAGACGCGTGATTCGATGCATCTTTCAACCTCAGTTCCCCGCCGGAGAGATGCTGGCCATCGGTGTAATCCCGATACGGTTTGCAAGAGCCCGACAGACGTCAGTAGCCAGATAAGCACGTTGAAGTTCGCTGTCGCCATTTCTGTGTTGAGATAACAGCAAACAATATAGCACTTTGCACTTGAATAGAGCATGTTGCATTATAAGCGTTATAAACAGGCAAAGATCAAAGATTTACGTGAACAACTAATATAGAAAATAAAAAAAAAATTATATTACAACTTATTGGCTATTTAATGTATATTTGTATTATGAACATATAAGGTTAGATGTTTTGGAGATAGTTGTACTCATAAAACAACATTATTATTACTACTACTACTACTACTACTACTACTACTACTACTACTACTACTACTAATACTACTAATATTAATACCAATATTACTACTACTACTGCTGCTGCTAATTCGACTACTAATACTACTGCTACTAAAACGACAACAAGAAAATCTACAAGTTTGCTAGAACAGCTGTGTTCGAAGAGTCACAAAAATGGCGGACAGAAGAAAGATTAATGACCTGAGAAAAGAGGTTGTTGTGCAGTCGATCGTAACGGGAAGTTTATAAAGAATCCGGATGAGGGAGGCAGGCTATTTGGTATAATGGGAAATTACAGATGAGAGCATTTGCGAAAAACACGATGGTCGCAGGAAAAACGAACACGACAGCTGAAATGGGAGGACTGCGTGACGAGAGATCTTAGTAAATCAGCATAGACGCATGTACGCGCGTATACGCGTACGAACGTACGCATTCGTGCAGACAGGCAGGGAGGCAGGCGTACAAGCAATGCGTTTATAAAACCATGCATTCAGCCACATATACACTAATACAGACATACACGCATGTTCGTATGCACGCACAAACGCTATGACACATACGCATATTCATATAATTATGCATGCACTCTCCCACAAGCAAATTTTAAATAAACGGTAATGTCCATGTTTTCCTCTGCACATAGGCACACATAGGAATATACTATTATAGTTATACGTTGTATTCACAACTACACAATGTATGTAGATTAATTAAAACTGGGAACAACTTGTCAGTCGAACTTAACGTCGTCGTGTGCACCTCACGGACGCTGGCTACGTCAGTTGAGCCGGTGTGTTTACGCAACGGATGTATCAAGTGACATTGTCGCTATGGCACAGCCAGTTAAAGTTATCGTAACGATTAATAATTCGTTCGTTTCATGCATGTTCTTATGTATACTCTCTTCACTTATCTTGGGTCACAACACGCTGTAATCGTTGCCCGATGATTTATAATTCACTCCACTCATATATGTTCTTATGTATACTCTCTTCACTTATCTTGGATCACAACACGCTGTAATCGTTGCCCGATGATTTATAATTCACTCCACTCATACATGTTCTTATGTGTACTCTCTTCACTTATCTTGAGTCACAACACGCTGTAATCGTTGCCCGATGATTTATAATTCACTCCACTCATACATGTTCTTATGTGTACTCTCTTCACTTATCTTGGATCACAACACGCTGTAATCGTTGCCCGATGATTAATAATTCACTCCACTCATACATGTTCTTATGTATACTCTCTTCATTTCTCTTGGGTCACAACACGCTGTAATCGTTGCCCGATGATTTATAATCCACTCCACTCATACAAGTCCTTATGTAAACTCTCTTCACTTATATTGGGTCACAGCACGCTGTAATCGTTGCCCGATGATTTATAATTCACTCCACTCATACATGTTCTTATGTATACTCTCTTCACTTATCTTGGGTCACAACACGCTGTAATCGTTGCCCGATGATTTATAATTCACTCCACTCATGCATGTTCTTGTGTGTACTCTATTCACTTATCTTGGGTCACAACACGCTGTAATCGTTGCCCGATGATTTATAATTCACTCCACTCATACATGTTCTTATGTATACTCTCTTCACTTATATTGGGTCACAACACGCTGTAATCGTTGCCCGATGATTTTTAATTCACTCCACTCATACATGTTCTTATGTATACCCTATTCACTTATATTGGGTCACAACACGCTGTAATCGTTGCCCGATGATTTATAATTCACTCCACTCATACATGTTCTTATGTATACTCTCTTCACTTATATTGGGTCACAACACGCTGTAATCGTTGCCCGATGATTTATAATTCACTCCACTCATACATGTTCTTATGTATACCCTCTTCACTTATATTGGGTCACAACACGCTCTATTCGTTGCCCGATGATTTATAATTCACTCCACTCATACATGTTCTTATGTATACTCTCTTCACTTATCTTGGGTCACAACACGCTGTAATCGTCGCCCGATGATTTATAATTCACTCCACTCATACATGTTCTTATGTATACCCTCTTCACTTATCTTGGGTCACAACACGCTGTCATTGTTGCCCGATGATTTATAATTCTCTCCACTCGCACATGTTCTTATGTATACTCTCTTAACTTATCTTGGGTGCACAACACGCTGTAATCGTTGCCCGATGATTTATAATTCACTCCACTCATTCATGTTCTTATGTATACTCTCTTCATTTATCTTGGGTCACAACACGCTGTATTCGTTGCCCGATGATTTATAATTCACTCCACTCATACATGTTCTTATGTATACTCTCTTCATTTATCTTGGATCACAACACGCTGTAATCGTTGCCCGATGATTTATAATTCACTCCACTCATACATGTTCTTATGTATACCCTCTTCACTTATCTTGGGTCACAACACGCTGTAATCGTTGCCCGATGATTTATAATTCACTCCACTCATACATGTTCTTATGTATACTCTCTTCACTTATCTTGGGTGCACAACACGCTGTATTCGTTGCCTGAAGATTTGAGCAAATATTGAATTGGGTATATTTGAGTAAAATGGATCATGTTTCAACGAACTTGTTTAAACTTCGAAAAGGCAAGAAGATGAATCGAACCATTGTGCTCTTGATTTAGTCATTTATTCTAAACACTACGCTACCACGCCCTTGACTATCTAGTCCTACATATATGAACAATCAACAACAACTCATACTGATAGACGTTTCGTTTATTTGTTCATAAGGCACTTCTTTGCATATTACTTGCTCGTTTAGCAACTGTTTTAAATCAAATAGTCCGTCAGAAATTGTTCGTGTTGAGTACTATGTTCAACTGATATATCACCAAGAGGAAGGGCGTTGCAAGGCGGCGGCATTGTATCCTACATAGTCCTAATTCCGATATTGGCTTGGTTTAAGAAACAAGAATATGGAAGCTGGATATATTTTCGTAAACAAGCATATTGAGGGAATTATAAAATGTTGTTGAATATTAAGTAAAAACATATTATAGCCGACAAAAAGGTGTTCATTGTAATGTTTCCGAAATATAATATGAACACACCTAGCTTCGTGCGTGGACTAACATAAAAACTATATCGCTTTGGAAAATTACGATAGAAAAACGGTGACATGCAATGATTGCAAAACCTACACTACGTGTAAGCACGTTGAAACACAACCGTTGTTGTTTGGCGGGAACATTGGCGGGTCTAGATCGTTGAGAATTGGTGTGCACAAAAGTTGAAAAGTGAGTGGAATTATTGATTGATAAGTATTATATTTGCTTTAATATTATATGTAAATAGCAGGTGACATATATTGAGTAACAGTTGTGGTAAAGATTAGTCAGATAAAGTATTTTAGAACACTTTAGTATAATGTGTGATAAGAGGGTAACTTAGGCTTCGATAAGATTGTAAACAAGATTTAATAAACCTTATTCATAGATTTATGGGGATACTTTGTTGGGATGGGATGGAATATATGTACATGAGAGATCGCCTCCATCTAAGTGGAAAGGGACAGCAGTTTTCTAAGATAACCTGCTGCAATCTGTTCGCACTGGGACAGGTTGCATTTATTTAAACAAGATGCGCAGGGGGGTTTCACCGAGAAGTCTGAAACTGGAGGCAAAAATAAAAACAGCACAGATAAATTAGCAAAGAACGGCCTGGAAAACTGTTCTGAAGTTGGATATAAATATTTACTTACTTACTTAGCACCGCGGCCGACTTGGTTGTCAGGGTGGGAGGTGGGCATAAATGACGCTGCAGCTGTGATGTTCCGCCATCCCTGTCTGTCAGTGGTTGTGATGACGAGCAGTGGCACGGAGATGGCCGTCCATTCCACAACATTGTCCATCCAGCTCTTCCTCTGACGTCCACTGCGACGCTTGCCCTCCAGGGTACCCTACAGGATCGTCTTCGGGAGGCTAGCGTGAAGTGTCACGTGTCTACACCATGTAAGTTTCCTTCTCTTGACTGTTGCCAGTAGAGGTCCTTGCGGGCCCACCAGGGATGTGACCATTGGTATTATGTTCCATGTAGGAGCATTTAAATGATGTTGTTTAAATGCAAGGAGCATAGTAAACAAAATATGTGAACTCAACATTATGATAGGATATATTGACCCTAACATAATACGTGTAATCGAATCGTAGGCCACCATTGATATATCAGATGCCGAATTTGGACTGACAGGCTACGTAATGTTTAGGAAATATATAATGGGAAGAAGGGGAGGTGGAGTTATTTTATATAATACAGAATATATAGAGGCTTATGAAATTGAATTATAAAGAGAAGCAGATTGCGAAGAAGCTATGATTGGTTTAACATTGTCACATGAAACTAAACATTATCGGTTGTGTTACTTGTTCGAAATTCAAACATAAGCAAAGAAGAGAAGTACAAAACGTTACAAGGGAAGTGAACAAACGGCACAGAATTATTAGGGGGGATTATAACCCTGGTCATATACAATGGGAATCTCTATATAGTACGGGGAGTAAGGACCACAAGTTTTTAGTTTTAGTACAATGTAGTTTCTCAACACGTGTTAGAACTAATCAGGGATGAGAATGTGTTAGACATAGTGTTGTCCTCACATAATGAATTAGTTGACAATGTCACGATATGTGAGCCACTGAGGAGTAGCGATCACAACCAGATACATTTTACCATCAAAGTAAAATCAGAACTGAATAGCAAAAACCAGTACAGGAGAAATTTCCACAAAGGAAGACACCAGGACATGAGGAAATATTTAGCAAAGATAGACTGGACTAACATATTGAAGAATAAGAAAGTAACAAGATGCTGGGATATCTTAACGAGTGAAATTCAGTGCATCGTCGAACAAATTGTTCCCTTGAAGAAAAAAACATGGACAACGATCCATATATAAATACTAATCGAAATAAGCCATTAGAAAAATTAAGTACAAACAAATGGAAGTAATATAGACGTACTGGAAATGATGAAGGCAATAACATTCATAAAGAAGCACTTAACCAAGCTAAAATTGAAATTAGAAATTCAAAGAGAAGCTATGACCCCAAATTGCTTGTAATATCAAACATGACGGCAAGAGTGTTTGTGCATATTTTCGGAGCAAACATGAAGTTCAGAATAAGTTCTCTCCTCTAGAAGATAGTGCTGGAGATATAATATGAGATGGATTCTTAATGACAGAAGACCTGAATGAGTATTTTAGTTCGGTGTTTACCAGGAAAAATATCAGTTCACTGCTAATACCAGAGGTTATGTTTAACGGGGCGGAATCGAACTATTGAGGACATATAGTAGTAAACCCTGAAATGGTAGACAATAAGGGTTATGAAGGATAAGAAATCTCCAGATGTGGATGGGATTCCACCCAAACTACTATTGGAATTTGTCAAGATATGTGAGCCGCTGGTGAATAGTGATCACAAACAGACACATTTTACCATCAAAGTAAAATCTGAAAGGAATAGTAAAAAGCAGTACAGGAGAAATTTCCACAAAGGAAGACATCAGGACATGAGGAAATATTTAGCAAAGATAGACTAAAATAAAGTACTGATGAATAAGAAAGTAACAGAATGCTAGACTATCTGACAGCGAGAAACTGAGTGCATCGTCCATAAAGTTGTTCTCTTGAAAAAACAAGGGAAACGGTTCAGAAAGTTATATTTATCGAAAGAAACCATTAGAAAAAATAAGTACAAACAAATGATATGGAAGTCAATTAGAAGCACTTAACCAATCCACAGCTGGAATTACAAATTCAAAGTGAAGCTATACAAAATTAGCTTCTAATATAAAAAAATGACAACAAGAGTTGTTTTCTTGTTAAACATAATTTGATAAACCTATCTCAACATCGGTTTCTAAAAGCGAGATCATGCTTAACAAATATGTTATGTTTTTGTTTTGAAGTAATCACTAAGTAGATATCATCTACTTAAATGTTTAGAAAGCTTTCGACAAAGTGCCATATCAGAGATGCTTAAACTAAAGGACCATGGCATAGGGGATGGTATAATTAACTGAATAACAAAATGGTGATGAACAGGCGACAACAGGTAGTAGTTTATGGGGAGGCTTGACATTGGTAATCGGTTTTGAGTGGGGTGCCACAGGGATCAGCACTGGACCCTATATTATTCTTAATATATATCAACGATTTGGACGACGATATAATAAGTAATTATATTTGCGGATAATAAAAGTTAGAAGGATTACACGTGATGGAGATAGACAACATTTACAAGATGATCTTGACAGGTTGTTCAAATGGTCTGAAAAATGGAAGATGTTGTTCCATTTGGGGAAATGTAAATGCCTCCACGTAGGACGTGGGAAGGAATATGTACAATAGAAAATGGGGCTACTGTACTAAGTACTTGTGAAAAAGAAAAATACTTAGGGTTAACAATTAGTGCTGCTGTGAATACTTCAGAGCAGTTCGGAATGGCAGCTTCAAAGGGAAATCAAATCCTCCGATTAATTTGGCAAAATATAGCTGATAAGAAAAAATAACTAATAAGACTGCTGTACAAAACAATAGTTAGTCCTAATTTAGAATATAGTATACAAGCGTGGAGGCCATATTGCAAGAAAGACATATATATGCTACAAAGAGTACAGAGGAGAGCTACTAAATGAAATAAAAACTGATAGATCTTAGTTAAAAAATACGACTAAAGGATGTATTTGGCAACACTAAAGACCAGGAGATTGAGGGGAGATCAGATATAAGTTTTAAAATATTGAATGGTTATGAAAATATCCATAGAAATATTTTGTTTATCAGTTAAGAAAATAGAAGGATTAGGGAACATGAAGTTGCATTAGTAAACGAGCAAATAAATTAGATATAAGAATGTTCTCACTTTCGCAAAGGACTGCACATTGCATGAACAAACCATCTGCTGATTGTGTGTGCTAGTAGCGTGAATATGTTAAAAAATATATTTGACACGTGCCTGGGAAGGGCGAGATACACGTAGATAAAAAGGTTTGGACTATCAATAAGCCAAACGGCTTCCTTGACCACTTGCCATCTAGAGTTAATTATCTTATTAAATAGTGTTACCAACACGGCCCTACTATGAGAGTGACTGCATTTGTCAGGGCTCCGTTTAAATAGTCAAAGTCCACTATGAGCGGAAAATGATTAGTCTTTGAAGACCAAAAGCAAAATAGGGTTAATGTACCAATGTTTCAAGTAATTGCTGTTGTTATCATCCGCAAATTTGAAATAACCAGCACACATGAACACTTGAACACACGAACGTATGCACACACGCACTCACATACACACACACACACACACACACACACACACACACACACACACACACACACACACACACACACACACACACAAACACACACACACACACACATATATACACACACACACACACACACACACACACACACACACACGTACACACATATGCACACATGCACACATACACACATACACACATATACACACACATATACACATAAACACACACATATATAAACACATCCAAGTATATAATCGTACACGTGTATATGCATATTCAAATACACACGGAGAAGTGTATTCATACATGCTTACATGCATCCATACATGCATGCTTGCATTCATGCATGCATATGTTGCGTGCATTTGCTGGATCTGCGCTATTATCGATTACACAAAAAAGCATATTTCGCACTTATTTGTAGATCTTACATACACTTGCAGATTTGTCAATCCGAGCGAGTTTCTTTGATTTACGCAAATTGCATCAATACAACTCTCGGTTACATATCTAGTGTCGGCGTCGGCCAATGTCATATAATTTACACAAAAAAACAGTTAGATATGCCTTACACGAGACGCAACCAATGGATGTGTGTCAAACGTAATTTTAATGTCAAATATAAAATGTTAGATCTTTCAATATCCCAAGATTGCGCTGCGAAGTCCAACGAATTCTGCTGATTGTGCAGAACCAACACATTCACCTAAAACATCCACGCACACATTCATCCATGCATGCATTGTGCATGCATACTCGCAAACATTCATACGATCTGGTGCTATCGGGTAACAGAGGCTCCGGACAAGCTGCGTCGTCCAGGTCCCAACAAAAGCAACATCAAAGCTTTTTGTCGTATGGCGACATTTCAGAGTGCATTTCCGAGAGCTCACCAACAAAGTAGGTCTCACAATAGTCAATTAGTATTATTTAGGTAGTATTACCTGTATTATTTATCTCAAATCGCTACCGTACATGATGTTATTAGATGATGCTACAAAACATTATGAGCGTGGCTTTACTACTAGCAATTACCAATATACAGCGGAATCTACTTGTTTCTCAAACATTTTCTGGAGACCTATTAAATATGGGAAAACTTACCATACATGAATTATAGTTATGCTATTTCAAAGATAGTGTTTGTTTTCATCTCGAATACTTTGATGTAGCTGTAACATTCGGTTAATAAAATTCATCACACACAACCATAGTACTTCGGGCGTCAGTTTAGTACTCGGACTGGGCGTTTCTTCACATACGCAAACCGAAGGATATTGAATACCAGTAATTGCGTCACTAGTCGTGAAGGTTTCGTGTATCCACTGGTCCGCATACAATGTGTAATAAACAATAGATGTATATGTTTTGTTTTATATTATCTTTACTGCGAGTGAACTGCCACTTAGTGGCCGATATAAAAAAAACGGTTACTACTGATAACAATTGTTTATTTTGTCTCTGAAACCATGATTATAAGGCAAACATCATTATCATTTTCGCACACTAACATATTTAGGACTTATAGAGTATGCCGTCTTAATAATTACTAAAATTGCAAAATGTTGGCGTTATGAGCCAGAAACGACCACAATAGCACGTCCCTGTTGTTCTCCTCTTTTCTCCCGGTTGTCAGAATTCATGTTCGTCTCGATTCCATTCCATAATTTCAGTTATGTGTTTTTGTTCGTCTTTTCTCTTACTTATCTTGCACTGCTCTCGACACCAGCTGTCTCAATTCCCCTCTATCTTTCACTCTCGTTCCACACTTGTGCAAATCCTTCTCTCTTTGCACAGTCCTCCTATTGCACAGTCTCTCTTTACACAGTCCTCCCATACCACAGCCTCTCTTTACACAGTCCTCCCATTGCACAGTCTCTCTTTACACAGTCCTCCCTTTGCACAGTGTCTCTTTACACAGTCCTCTCATTGCACAATCTCTCTTTGCACAGTCCTCACATTGCACAGTCTCTCTTTACACAGTCCTCACATTGCACAGTCTCTCTTTACACAGTCCTTCCTTTGCACAGTCTCTCTTTACACAGTCCTCTCATTGCACAGTCTCTCTTTGCACAGTCCTCACATTGCACAGTCTCTCTTTGCACAGTCCTCCCATTGCACAGTCTCTCTTTACACAGTCCTCACATTGCACAGTTTCTCTTTACACAGTCCTCCCTTTGCACAGTCTCTCTTTACACAGTCCTCCCTTTGCACAGTCTCTCTTTACACAGTCCTCCCTTTGCACAGTCTCTCTTTACACAGTCCACCCATTGCACAGTCTCTCTTTGCACAGTCCTTCCATTGCACAGTCTCTCTTTGCACAGTCCTCACATTGCACAGTCTCTCTTTGCACAGTCCTTCCATTGCACAGTCTCTCTTTGCACAGTCCTCACATTGCACAGTCTCTCTTTGCACAGTCCTCCCATTGCACAGTCTCTCTTTACACAGTCCTCCCTTTGCACAGTCTCTCTTTTCACAGTCCTTTCAATGCACAGTCTCTCTTTACACAGTCCTCCCATCGCAGTCTAGTTCACCTTGCCTCCATTTCCGCTCCACTCTCCGGGCATCTGATTTCCTTGCCAGCCGTTCTCCCGTTCCCAACACATGCCTAGCCAACTGCGACGAATCATACTTTCCAAAACTAGAAGCAGTACCATTAAAATAAAAAATTCATTAATATCCTATTGACACAGGAGACTATTTAGACAGTTAATTTACAGCACCATTAACAATCCATCAACTACGTTAATATCCTATTGATACAGGAGAGTATTTAAACATACAATAATTTATTACTGAGTTATTGAACAGAACTGGAAACATAGAAAGAGTTTACACATACATTCCAATAAACTACAACTTGTTAAAGGCACAACTTTCAGAATTTCTTTTTAAAAGCATCACCAATGGAAAAGGCTACCTAGGAAAACAAGAATACAAAATCTAGAAGCATTTCCCCTACTACAACTCACTCGACGGAAATACCACTGTATTTCTTAGCCAAATAAAAACAATACGCAACATACTCGTCCGTCGTCAACTTGTGTCCAACAACACAGCTAGGAAAACTTAATAAAACGCCGCTCAGTAATGCTAGCTAACATTACCTAATTCAAAACTATGACTATTGCATTCCGATAACTTAAATGTATTCAGTCGAACAGTACATAGAACTTATACACTTTCATATGGCCATTTAATTTCCGTCTTAGCCGATTGCGGTGTTGTGTGATTCTCCACAGTGGCGCCACATGGGGAGTGACTGAAAACAACATTTCCCGCACAAAAACGTAAATAGCACTATATAACTGCGTCATATCTGTTCGCAATTACATCGCCAAATGGGCAATGGTCAAATAAAACGAAATGACATAGAAAGTGACGAGTGGCCGTCGCACTTACAATGAACGGAATTTAGCGTATTCATATTTACTAGCATAAATGCCCGTCACCTGACGGGATGCCCTGTTAGAAGACAGTCGAGAAAGTGATATTTAGCAAATGTTAGAAAACACAGAGCATCGTTATATAAAAACCATAACCCGTTTGCAGATACTCGTTGTTTGTTCAAAATGACGAAGGTCGGAGAGAATGTAAAGTTTACGTCATTCGATAGGCCTAGTCGATATAGAGTAGAATTGTCAAAAATAATATTCGCATTGCTATGCTATTGGCTTGAGAATAAACATAATTTTGTCTCCTTGAAGCTAAGTCTATGAAGCAGTAGCCGTTTTTCAGATACGTTTTGTCGAGCGCGCGTGGTCCCTGCGATTGTTATGTAACGTATTATGCGCATATTACATTTTAAATTTAGAACCGTTAAGCAACGAATTATGTATCCTCTACATGTATATTGGCATACATAGGGTATTTGAAACATTATAGGTATTACGTCCTATACAATGGGTCGTTGATTAATATTTACAAGTGTGGCTATCGAGGTTCAAGCCGTCGGAAAGGGAAACGTTAATATACATACGATTGTAGTTAGACATATTTTATAAATTATTTGTTTGCTATTGCTATGGACAATGGGTGTGATTGACCAAATTTGCAGTTTGTTACCCATATTGCGTTTCTGGAGGTGTGTGTGCGCGTGGGTGTCTGCGGTGTGTGTGTGAATGTGTGCGTGCGTGTAAGCGCGTGCATCCGTGAATGTGTGATGAGTGAGTGCGCGTACGTACGCACGTAATTATAATATATACATACACACACACACATATATATATATATATATATATATATATATATATATATATATATGTATATATTATAATTTAGGTGTATAGATTTATTAATAAATAATATAATTAATTGCGAAACTTTTTAAAGATTATTTGCAAAATGATCTAGATCCAGATGCATCGCTAAACAAACTGTTTGTGAAGGTATCCAAACTGCCGCGTCAAGACGCGTTGCTACGATTAATTTTCGGTTACGTCCGGTCATATTGTGCCAATGTTTTGATGTTCACTTCGGTTTATTCGATTAGCAAGTGCATCATGTATACTCATGTTGTTCTCCTCTTGTTTTCCTCTCATCTCGTGCGAGGCTGGCCTTGATTTCTTTCCTCGATTTCAGCTTTTTCTTTTCACTCAGTGATCTTGCACTGCTCTATCCACCAACTGTCGCCATCCCCCTCTATATTCATCAATCATTCTAAACACCTCTCCCAATCCTTCCAAGTCTCTCTTTATACATTCATCCCTCAATGCCAGCGTAGACTAGTCGGCTTGGCGATAATACTCTCACAAAATCTTTCTAATTGAATGAGAACTCACAAGACATTTTAACCACAATATATACAAACGAGCGTTTGTATATATTGTTGAAACAATTACAAGAACTGAAACTTGGTTGGCACAATGTTGATTGTTTATCCTTCCCACCTTCACACATGAATAATCGTACTAACAATAACTGTTTGTCACCTGATGGAAAACCTTTGTAGAAGAAAGTCGTGATAGTAATATTTATCAAATGTTAGAATACACAGATCATCGTTAAATAATCACCATAATGCGTTCGCAGATACTGTGTTTGTTCAGAATTACGGAGGTCTGAGAGAATGTGAAGTTCGTGTCAATCGATACGCCGTAGTCATGATAGTGTAGAATTATCAAATAACATTCGTATTGCTGTGCTATTGGCATGAGGGTATACATAAGCAATAGTGTGTCTGCATCTACTCCACACGCCACGTTTATCTATTACACATATATAGTGGAGCAAATTAGGGCTCATTCAGGTGAATCGTTCAAAAGGTGATATGGCCAACATTGTTTAAACACAAATTAAGACATAATTTTTTTGAAGCCGGCCAATTTATAGTCGGGTCATTAAGCATCCCAACTATGTCTGAACATTCAAGATGGCTGATATATTTAAAAGATGGCCACCGTGATATATTTACTGTATATTTTCACTTGATCTGTTTCCTGAATATGTCCTTGTACATACGCATGATATTCCTGATACATACAGCTCATTCTTGCTGCACAGGTGCTAATACAACGAAAGCATTTTTAAAACTTCGATTTTAGTATTTCTTGCGACACACCAGCGAAATTTGTTCATTTTCTACAAGTAAATGAAACTGTGAGGTTTGCATAACCCAGCAAATCAATCTATACAAGCCAAACTTCTCAGACGTTCAACCAGTCAACATCGTCCACCATAGCGTAATGGTGACTGTCTCATAATTGCTTCTGTTACGATCAGTGTATATAAAGCAACATAATTCCCAACACCTCCTGGCAGTCTACCCTATGAAAGCCTCATGACTACATAGTGTATAAACGCATTGTGTTGTTTCCAATAAGATTGCAACTTACTTTATCATTATATGTCACCATGAACATGTCAACACCTACATTAAGCGAGCTGTATACATATGTGGAACAATACTGTGCACAGGTTGTGTTATTGAAACTTTGTTTGCTATGAAGAATATAAATGATTATACACAATTATTCTACGTTTGGGAAGGTGATGTGCATAACCTAGGATAGATGCGCCACATACTCTGTCCGGTAGCTGTGCCTAGCATATTGCCTAGCAAATTTTACTCAGTGTATCAGTATAAATATTCTGTTTATATTACCTATCTGAGTTTATTGGGCATAGCAAAACCGAACTAAAGTCAGAATTAAGAGGCGCAGAGCAACAAAACGGTGGCCATCTTGAACAATGGCAGCCATATTTTGTGTTCATGAACATTTACAATATTAACAATAACAAACACATTTGATTTAACTGCGTACAAACTATTCAAATGTATCAGTTATGTGTAGAACATTGCACATGTCGCTTCAATAATAATTACAATCGGAACTGTATGTCCGTTGACAAAATCAGGCATACATGTTCAATGTAGAACTGCCATTGACATGATTTTGGTATATACTATAGATTGTTGTACGATGAGTCAATTGGTGTGTTGAAAACAACATGTAATGCTAAAGTGGATGCCATCTTAAAAATGCCAGCCATCTTTGATCTTACATATTATATCCTTTTGTTGTTTGCGAGTAGAAAATGGACACGTGTCGCTGGAAGAAACAATAAAATCCACATATTAAAATGCTTTCATTATGTTCTCATCTGCACAGCACTATATAGCAGTATGTATCAGGAATAACCCGTGTATGTACAAGGACATATTCTGGAAACTTATCCAGTACAAAACATACATTAACATACATGTTGTGTGCAATGCACACTACTCCATGATGAGTCACTTAGAAAACTGAAAATATACAGTAATGTTAAATGGCAGCCATCTTGGAAACATTGCAGTCATCTTAAATGTTCGGGTATATTTTCGAATGCGTACAACACTACTTTATTTTGGCCAGCTCTATATAAACATTATTTTTACCCCCACAAAACATTTGAAAAGCAATGTCGGCCATTTTTCTTAAATGGCCGCCATCTTGAATTTTCACGACTGGACTTGAAAAATGTCCCAGTGGGAATACCCATGCCAAGTTTCATTCTTGTATCACCATTTGAACGATTGTTCGTCTAATATGTTCTACTAGTAGCCGTTTTTGAGAAGTTGTTGCTGTGCGCTCGTGGTTCCTGCAATGTTATGTTAAGTTTTATGTATTACACGCACATTACGAAACGTCAAGGAACGAACTGATTTACCCCACATAAGTGTTTTTGATATATATGGGGTATTTTGAAAATATATAGGTATCACGTTCTACTCTAGGGATCGTTGATTAATCCCTGAAAATGTTGCGTTCGAGGAGCCGTCTAGGGGGGAAATTTTAAGAAACATTGACGCCCACCTTTATCATCTCGTCCTAGAAAATAAGGATGTATCCCCGGAATGTTCCCTATAACTAATTCGCAGATGGGATCATGTAAACACAATGCTTTCACTTGCCCGGTAACACAGGAGTGTCAATGGAACATATCGCCACAGGTACTTCCATAACCGATTGATCCATTAAGACTAATTGTTGCTTCTGCCCTGTCAATCATGTATCGCCAATAAGGTATCTCTTGACTATTACACCATTACACCCGGTATCCCTTAGTACCGTAACAACCGTATCTCCCACTCGTCCTTGTACAATAGGGAAATTGTTTTGTCCATAAACACCGACGCTTTCAACTATGGGCAGGGCGCATCCACGCTGTAGGTAGGCCTATCCATCAACAAAACAAACATTCATGCGGACAAGAATTAACCGTTACTCCCGAATTTCCACTTGTCGCTGGCCTAGGTAATCTTTCCCCTCTATTCCCGGGTGCAGTGGGTCGACCCGTTGGAACGTTACGCTCTGTATGCCTTCGTCTCTGACAAACGAAACGTAATCTATCACTAGGATCGTATCTCGAGGGATTACCATCGGATCGATGTGGCGATGGCGTCACGGGGGCGGTGATGATAGTGGAATAGCTCGTCTCGGAGGTGGATATAATGCTCGTTTCGGAGTAACGCGTGATAGGTAGTCCTACCGATTCTCAGGCGGAGGTAAACATTCTAGCTAATTCCAAGACCTTACTCAAATCCTTGGGCAAACGTTCCCGAATGAACATGGCCAGTTCCCGAGGGCACGCATGTAAGAATTGTTCCATGATGATTAACAGTTTTAACCCATTTTCTGCTGGTGGATCATTAATGGGACGGTATTTTAAATAAATATCACCAACAGCAACTTTTTTATATATTTATTGCCGAATTTGGTTTTAATGTGTTACTAAATTACAATATTTCACTTGCGTTTCGTTTACTGAAATTAATTATGTATTTTGCTTTATCTTACTCCATTTTTCAAGCTGTGTTCTGAAAATGGCTGCTGCAAATCCTACACGCGAACAGTGTATAATTTTTCAAATCTGTCATTCAGTCAAATACATATTAAATTACAATATTTTACATCATCAACACCTTCTCAATCAGTTCAGACAGATGACCAGCAATGTTAATAATGTATCTGGTTCCAAGAGCCTTGAAAGTAGGTGTCCCAGATATGGGACACGAGCAGCAATTGGCCACAATGACGTCATCACTGCAGTGTACTATTTCTGTTACACAAGCTGCAAGTGACCACATTTTGTCGTTGTGAATTTGGATGTAATGTTTTTGCTAGCAATTCTCAACACCATCATCCCAGTTTTAGAAGTGTATATTGTGTACAGTTTACATAATTTTGACCTAACTATGAACTATTCTGGTATATATTTACCCTAAGGTTAGCGAGTCATTTCCATGCCCACCTCTATCCTCTCCTGACATACCACAGCTTTGTAACAATAAATACAATAATATGAATAGCATTAATAATAATAATTAAATAATTAAACAATAATATTAATACAAATCCATGTTAAACAATCACTCTTTCAGAAACAATAGTATTATAACAACTACACTTGTTTAAAAATAAAAATAGAGATTCTAACAACGAGCAATATATTGTTAATTTGGCTAAACATATTTGTGTAACAGTTTATTATTTCGTCACTATGCGCTTCACCTTGAATGAAGTGATCACGAAGTTTGAGGAAGATGACTTCCCGATGAGAGACGCGACTATCTACGTCCAACCACCTGGCGACGGAGCTAACTCTGACGAAGACAGCGGGGACGAACAAGCCTTGGGTGGGTTGTCTGTCAGCAACCATCCAGGAGCTCAACTCAGATCGCTGATCGAGGCAACTATTATATCTTATGATGGGACTGTCTGTTCTGTAGGGACTGATGGCAATGATTCCACTGACACAATCGAGGAAGCAGATGCAACAGAGACACATCATCGACCACCCATGCCCCCTGCAAGAAACTGAAGATAATGAAAAAAACACGTTCTGAAAAAAAGACATAGGGGCTGATCTAAACACGCAAAGGATTTGGGCAGCCGACCTGCCTGGCTTTCTACAGGAAGATTTGTCCCCGACAAAAGTATTTGACAAATTATTTGATGATGATGTAGTGAGCTATATTGTCGCTCAAACCAGCAAGTACACCAAAGAGAAATGGAATCACGCATTTGAAACCTCGCCGAATGAAATCAAGGCCATTCTGTCGATTTTTTTCATTTCCGGCTATAACCGATTGCTACGCAAACCGATATATTGGGAGCCTGCCGATGATGTGCACAATACAGCAATTGCCAAAATGATGACCCACAACAGGTTCGACTGCTTTATGAGATACTTACACCTGGCAGACAACGAATACCTTCAGCCAAACAATAGGATGGCTAAGGTGAGACTTTTCAATGTTCGGTTTCTGCACTTTTTTTCCGTTTCAACAGGACCGCACAATATACGACTCGATGATCCCGTACTTTGGAAGACACAACATGAAGCAATGCATTCGCTCAAAGCCCATTCGATTTGGCTTCAAGCAATGGGTGTTTGCCACTCCACTTGGGTATGCTGTGCACGTTGAACCCTACCAGGTTGCTCAAGCTGGCTACGACAAGGTTGTTGGCTTGGGACATTCCATCGTGATAGACCTTGTGTCTCATTTGCCGAACGGGCCCCCAATTCCACATCGGCATATCTCTCAAATCGTTGAAGATATGAGTCCATAACGTATTTCACACCACAAAATGCGGGTAGTTTGGGACTTCTTCCTATAACTCTTACTCTCTCTGAAGTGTCGCCCAGTCCACTAGTGTCCTGTCTTTGCTAGTTCTCAGCTTCCAGCTTCATTGCCAACAGTTCCTTCTCGTGTCGCCGACACGCTTCCCTTTCCTCTCTTGCCTTCTCTTTTCTCATTATGACAACTTATCTTTCCTTCTCTTTCTCTCTCTCCTCTCTTTCCTTCTCTCTATCTTTCCCTCCTCTCCTTCCTTCTCTCTCTCCTCTCATTCGTCCTTTTTCGGCTCTCTAGCAATAGCTCTCTCTGCTCTGGCTACTTCCTGTTCTTTCGTGATAAAGTTTCTAAGTTATTATCCCTCAAGACCTAACTCTTTACCTAATTCAATTAGTCGTTGAGTCTCCAGGACTATTCTATCAATCAGTACTAATAATTAAGCAATCCGAAAATCAACACATCGAATTGCCAACTCTATATATCTTCCTTCCTCAAAACTATCTCTTAGGTATCACCTTACCTATAATCCCTATGGACGAGCCCCCATTGTCGAAATCCGACAGGTGAAACGAACTTTGTTGTATAATTCGGGTTCAGGGATAGTGGAATTTAATAAAGCATACAAGATACAGGTTTTCAAAATGTATTAATTCCCACTGAATAATAAATCTATAAGTATACATACATTTCTAGAGGGAGACTCACCAGCCTCCTACACACTGTTATCATAGAACGGGTATACCAGGAAACATAAACATGACATCCCTGCTAACCCTCATCCGCACACGGCGACGTCCTACCACACTCTCCAACAAAAATAATAATAACAGGCAGATGCCATCTTCTACTGTCAGCCCTGTGAGGGTATAAGAGCACAGTTACACATCGAGGCCTATATAATGTGCTCCTTCATCATAGCATAAATAGAATAGTACAATGTTCGGGTCCAACGATACCCTCGGTCGACAAGGACGTAAACTTTACGACGGTTTGTAACATTCAGAAGTCAATGCATTTCCGACCGAGTGAGCTTCATTGTAATAATCTCTCGTTACAGGGAAAACCAGGTTACATCGCCCTGTCTGTGGAACATTCTGGACTGCTGTGTTGTACCTCTCCCAAACCTCAGTTAATCAATCATATACTTTGCATCTGTCGTGTGATCCCTGCAGATGCGGCAGCACACAATTGCAATAATTTCACCGCCCAACAGGTAATGCAATAATTCAGCGTGTACATAAATCTTCATTATAGCGACATTACTATAGGCAATAAAATTATCCCATATAAATTTACACCTGTACAACAGTTCCTATACATGTAAAGCTGCCTACCATTTCTATAATTATTACATGTTAGATTCTACTTTCATACCTGTCTATCCTAACTATAATGTAATGTTCCCCCGGTTGTTTGAAATCTGACCCTACGCTACCTCCCCAGTGCATTCATATTATTGCGTAAGCACTAACCAGCCGTCAATAGCAGAACATGGTAACCCCAGTTGTAGTCTTTCACAATCGCTACCAACCTATGTTAAGTTATTACCCTCACATCGTGACTTGTGTGTGTGTGTGTGTGTGTGTGTGTGTGTGTGTGTGTGTGTGTGTGTGTGTGTGTGTGTGTGTGTGTGTGTGTGTGTGTGTGTGTGTGTGTGTTGCCTGGGTAGATTGTATATTCCTGAATCGGAACTGGTCTTAAGATATGTCGTTTGTTACAAGTGAATGAGTTTTAGCCCACCATTTTATGGTTACATATACCGAACGGAGTACTTTTGGTGTGTATTAGTGTCACGTGTCGTATATGCGTAAAGATTTTACATTAACATCTTGGTTTTCAAGATTTCCAAAGACGCGCCGTGATTTTCAGATAGCGTCCTTGCCTCAGTTTTCCAGTACGATATAGTTACATCAATATTATGAACGTCACCAAAAATAATGTGTTATGGCGAAAGGGTTTGGGTGAGATGTCGACTACATCAAATCAGAACACGTGTGTTACGTGATCGGTGCGACCATATAATACCATATCATAACGTAAATGGGTGTTGTCTTAACAGCACTTGGCCATAAAGAGATTGTGTGGTAATGGTGGGTCGTATAGTTAAATCGTATTACGATGTGATGAACAAGTATCTGCAAATCCTTATTTCCCACATGACTGTGACGTCACATTGTGTTGTAAATTATAAGGAACCAGTTAGGTATTTGCAACGTAACAATATTATTCCCATCACCATAATAAATATCACGAAATTGTTATGTACAGCCGTCGCCGACATTGACATACAGAGATTGGCGAAAGCTTCAAACATCGTCGTTGTTTCCGTTGAGTGAATAGTTTACAAAACATATGTATGCATGAAAATACATTCGCACCAGAATGTTCCATGTACTATTATACATTCATACATGCATAATGCATGCATACGTACATATTTACCTTCAATGCGCAAATAGGGAAACGAACAATCATTTCGGAAACAACAACAGGCAATTTTGCCTAAGTGTGAGAAATGAAAGAGGCGACGCCTTGGTAGAATGGGTAACATCATGAGATACAAGACACGAATACCATGTTCCAGAAGAAAGCAGTGAGGAGATGGACGTGGAAAAGCACAAATGAAGAAACGAAAAACGAAATTGTCTACATCCTCACAATCAGGTCAGGCATGGTCACTGACGTAACTGTCATCAACCAAGTCAACATCGCAAGTGACCATAGAATGGCAATGAGCAACATCAAACTGGACGTCAAAGTTGACAGGAATATGTTGATAAACAAGAGACCATCAAAAATAGATACCACACAAATGGAAACAAAAAGGTCGAATTCCAATTGGAACTGCGAAATCGATTCGAAACACTACAAGAACTAGACGTCATCGACACTATCAGCAAAACATCACTGAGGTGATCCGTCAAAGAACGACAACTGTATCAAAGCAATCAACAGGCATGAAATGACGAGATTATTGTCACCGACACGAGCACTAATGAAGAAACAACCAAGAAATGGTGAATAACGACGACCGTAAAACAAATAGAGTACGCAGTCATATGCAAGACCATCAAAAAGAAGGAGGACATCATGAAGTACAAACAAGATGTCATACGAGAACAGATTATGTCATCTAAGAGCCTGAAGAAAGCCAGAAGAACACAGGTATTATGCCGAGACAGACTGGCTGATATGATCATGGAACTAATAGAGGAATTATACACCGAGCTATACGACATTGAAGAGATTACCATAATTCACACCGACCATGGGAGGTGGAAGCAGAGCTAAACGTTATGAAGAATATGAAGACATCAGGCAACGACCATGTAAACATTGAAACATTAAAAGTAGGAAAAGATACCATGTCGAAGCCCCGGCTAACCTCTATACTACATGCTTGTCAGAAAGACGAATACTCACCGCATGGAAGAAGGAAAAGATGATGATAATCTTCAAGAATCTAAATAAGAAAGACTGATATAAATACTGACATATATGTTTGTTATCAAACATCTACAAATTACTCACAAAGATACTAATGAATAGGCTAGAGAAGACACTCATCGACAATCAACCACGAGATGAAGCAGAATTCAGAAGCAGGTACTCAACGATAGACCACATACACGTCGTAGGTTACTGAAATTGAAGTGCCGAAAATATAATATCTGCATCGCTTTCGTTGACTACGAGAAGGCTTTCGAATTGGTGCAAACTCAAGCAATACTTCAAGAACAGGGGATAGAAGACGTGCACATCGAACTCCTGAAAGACATCTACACCAGCAGCTCGGTGACAGTCTACCTACAAAAAGAGCAACAAGATCAACATCGAGAGAGAAGTATTACAGTATGAACCATATTGCCCAAGCTGTTTATGCAATACTCGAAAGCATTGACCTGGGAAACCAGAGGCTTGGGGATAGACGGACAATACATCAGTCGTCTTCGCTTCGCCGACAATATTCTTATATATGCGCTACTACATGGCAAGAACTATATATAAATATATATACATATATATATATATATATATATATATATATATATATATATATATATATATATATATATATATATATATATATATATATATGTATATATTTATATATTTATATCAACACCATGCAGAACACGTTGAAAGCTACGTCTACTGGAACAGCGATACAGCATCAAAGACAACAAGACAAGTAGATTCAAAGAAGAATCGTCTCCGGCTGAACAGCATTCGCCAAACACCGCAAACATCTTCAAGGGTAATTTTGGAACCTTCTTGAAGAGACAAGGCTACAATTCATGCGTACTTCCAGCTATGACATGGACACTCACAATCCAAGCAAAGAACAAGCTGGCAGCCGCACAAACAAAGACAGAAAGAAGTATGTTAAACATCACATATCGGGAGATAAAAAACAAACGTCTGGGTAAAATAAAATACAATGGTCGTAGCCATGATAGAACAAATCAGAAGACACAAGTGGACCTGGGCATGGCACATCAACAGATTGCGCGATAACCGATTGGCATCGCTTATCACAACCTGGAGCCCTTACGAAGGGAAACGATCTAGAGGAAGACCGGCGAGACGATGGAGAGGCGAACTATACAAGTACTGGAAAGGCACCATCTGGCAGATACATACGTATATACGTATTTACGTGCATACGTGCATACGTGCATACGTGCATACGTGCATACGTGCATACGTGCATACGTGCATACGTGCATACGTGCATACGTGAATATGTGCATACGTGCATACGTGCGTACGTGCATACGTGCGTACGTGCGTACGTACGTACATACATACGTACGTACATACATACATACATACATACATACATACATACATACATACATACATACATACATACATACATACATACATACATACATACATACATACATACATACATACATACATACATACATACATACATACATACATACATATATACATACATACATACATATATACATACATACATACATACACACGTACGTACGTACGTATATATGTACGTACATACGTACATGGATACATACACACATCAATAAATGCACACATACGTACATACATGTAAGCACACATCCATACCTGCATACGTGCACACATCCATACCTGCATACGTGCACACATCCATACCTGCATACGTGCATACATCCATACCTGCATACGTGCACACATTCACACATGCATAGGTACATAAACCCTCGCTAATTGTATGTGTAGGTGATATCTTTGTCAGACAATATGGCGCCTTTATTACAGCAATTTCCTTTCTTTCTGGCCTTACCATGCCTTCACACGGCCTTTCAAATGACCATCGTCCAGCCATACCTTTGAGTGTTCATCAACGTCGCCAGTGCATTCCTGGTAGAGCACATCCATCTCACTTGGAAGAACGTTTTGGGTGTATTTCTGTGATATTGTACTTCAGTTTTCGTCGTTTTTAATTTACATTATGCTGCGTTTCAATAAGCTCGTTTACATCGTAAACACGACTTGGCGAAGTGGAAAGTTCAACTCCTCCAGTTTATTACTTGTAAATTTACGCAAATCGGTCAAGTAGGAGTTACGAAAGCGTATTCACGGTATACACGATGTAATTGGAACGCAGCAATATTGACAAAGGAAAGCAGGAATAACTTGCTTGATAAATAATTGATGTGATTGATACAACACAAAAACTGCATGAAATTGCTTGAACATCAGTATTGCTCAAATTGTGAAAACCTTTAATGAGAAGGTCTGCATCTAATTGTATTTTCCTAACTACAAGGCTAGAATAGCTGTGCACACAATTGAGATATATGTCAAACCGCAGTGAATTAAGCACTAGGTTTGTCTATTGTAATCGATCATAGTATGGTTTAATTATTGTTATATCAATTCAGAGCTCAAAAAGGAATATTGTGAGCGACCGATGAAAACACGCAAAGCGTTACCCGGTGAAACGCATAGGCACGATCGGCTCATGAAGCATTGCACAACATGGATGTGAACTATATTAACACACACACGAAACACAATCATTGAACATCAATTTCCACACCGAATCCTTCGCAAATCTGTGAAATTAACTTTCGTGCTATATATATATATATATATATATATATATATATATATATATATATATATATATATATATATATATATATATATATGTATATATATATATATATATATATATATATATATATATATATATCATACCATGACTTTGATATCCTCTCAAATCTGTATCACAAATACTGTCTCTAAAGGTCGCGGTATCCTAGCTGTTTTCGACAAACCGGACCCGACCCAATCAGACCGGACCAGGCCCCATTAGGCCCGCCCAGACTGCAATGCATCCTCTACACCGACCGACACCGTCTGAGCAATCCTGGAAGCCGGTGTGACTTCATGATCACGTAAACGTAAAACCTTCGACTAAATTATAACTAGTGAATCTCAGTCTTGGACCGGTTTCCTGGACTGACGTAACTTTATGCGCAACTAGACGTTATATTGGTTGTAGCTAACAGCGATTAGTCGATGTGGTTTATGACCGGTTTCATGAGTACATTCTAGCATCGACGCAACTACGATCAACTAGCCTTGACCTAGTTAGGTCAAAATTGAGGAAAATGGTGAAAGTGCCTTGCTGCAAAACTCTCACTTAAAATTTTGATTGTGCTTTGTCTTGGATGATTCTCTATATAATTTAACCAAGCGATTATCCACATATTCAGAAAACGATAGCGCGTCCGACCACGAGCACGACTCATGACGTAGAGTTAAAAAGTTGCGGATTGTATCGAAGAAGTAAGTAACACGTGCCATGAAAACGTAGCCGTGGGCGCTGTACTAAATTTATCAACTAAAATGTTTCACCTGTTCTCAATCTCATGTAAATTAGAACACTATCAGCGTTCACAATTTTTGCCAGTTGAACTGACAAATTTCAAAAATAGTTTTCCTGTTTATTACATTTTATACTAATTTCTCAATGAGTCTGCTGATAAAAAAATACTAATTTAAGACATCTTCACACATTGGCCTACGACAGTTATGATACAGATTTCCATTTTCTGGATGTTTGTGGGCATTAATTTTGCAATAATTTTGTAACCAAATTGGTCTTACATAATATAATTTGTATGCAATATTTGCTATTTCAGAGGCTCAAGACCTTGAAGAGTCTCTTGCAATACTCCAGTGGACATTCTACAGAGAAATAAGAGATTGTATCTTACCAAGGTACAAGGAAGGGCACACAGAGGCACAAACACCTTGCATGCAGAACGTTTGCCCGGTGTTTGCTAATAAAAGTTGGATTGTGTTTACATAAACATATTTTTTGTGCTATGTAATAACGTTAATGGCTTTATTTGTTTATTCCTTTACCACATTTCCAAACACACTGATATTGTTTGAAATCTTTCCCTCCTTCCAGTCAGCTGTAACATTCGTTTGTCACTTAGTGTTTTACCTTGCAATAACCATATTAACCAATAGGTGCGGCAACTGATTGAAAACTACTATTCATTAATTAGCAACAAACAAAAGGCAGTAGATGTCACTGCTACCGTATTTTTAATTTGTTCTTTTTCCCACAACAATATAACTTCTACCATCGGAATCGTATGCAGGAGATAATAAGGTCCTAATAAATGGGTCATAACTTTGCACTGGCGCCGCCAGGGGTATGACTGAGCACCGAATTTGTCCACTGAAAAAAGTAAATAACTACCTTTATGTTTTACATCCCTCGCCAATTGATAGATCAGGGGCCAATAGTCCAAACGATGTGACTACATATAGAAATAAGTGAACGGACATCAACTCTCAGGAGAAGGTACCCATGTTAGAGCATTAATAAACATTTCACAAAGCACTAGAATATTGAAGTAATGTTAGTGGATTTGAGCACATTTGAACCAAACATTGGTTATTCCTACTATTTATCCCACAGTTCCGTTGTGTCACGGAACAAGGTATGTTATGTATGATAATGTACATAATTATGCAATGTGTAAGCGTGAGAGAGATGAGAACCATATATATTAAACCACAACACTTTAGTATCGTATAGTGTAGATCATTACGTTGATTACAAATATTTCATTATATCAAAATAGTTTTATAAAATTCCAGCCAAATGTATCAAATTAATAAACTATTAAAGTTTGCACAAAGAAAAAGCGAGGTTCCATATTCCCATGAATAATTACGTTACTCCCACAAACAACTTACATTATATTAAGCCCTGTATTATAGAATAACATATTTTATTTGGCATAGAGCATATCTAAACAAGTTCCTGACATTTCACTGTATATTAAAATACATAAATACTAGTAATAAGAACCATCAACAAAATAATATACCACGATGTAAATATAGCAATAACATATATAAATAAATAAATAAATGTATGTGTATGGTTAATAATAATAATAATAAATAATGTGTAAAATATTTTTTATACTAATAGCTTAAAAGAAAAAATTGCTTGCTAAAATAGTATTGAATATCAAGAATAAAAATACTGAAATAGTCCAAATTAAATAGTTACATATTATGATGTATACCAGACGCTATGCCACTGTGGAGGTCTACGCATGCAACAGTGAAAACAACCCCATCTTCCACATACACCCTGCACGCCCGCAGCAAAATTACTTTCACTGGATTTACGACCAAAAAAAACAAGCTTACGCCTCCTAATATCAAGAGTAACGTTAAGATCAACTAGCAACGGCTAATTGGTATTAAAGAGACTCATAAAATGCAAATAACGAAAATCGATAACGTATTAAAGTTACGACGTCTAAACCAAAGACCGTCTATCAATGCAAGACGGTGCAGCGCGCGCTATCTACATTGTTCGAGGAAAGTACGTAAGCAGTTCGTCCGCCAGTCTGGAGTTGCGCCAAGCCAGACCATACGCATGCAGAAAATGAAGTTCTTTGCATTACCAGTCAACAGTTTCAACGATAACCTCAATATTTTAATTATATAACAAGTGGTACAGCCTGACGATTATTCTGATGAAACACTACGAAGTTCAGTTGGCTCAATAAATAATTGCAACGTTTCTACGTGATTTGTTTGCAAATTTCATTATTTTGAATTGTGATAAGTAAAACACTTCTAGGATTACTTTAACATCTTTCATTTTATATGACGCATCACAGCTTGGTGATTATTCTGATGAAATGAGGTCCCTGAACAAATACGCTAACATCGCGCGCTGCGGTCCCGCAGGCGCATGCGCTTGCCTCCCGAATGGCGAACAAAAACCTTCAGTGTAGACTGCCATTTTCTCGCTCAGTGACGCCTCCTGTCCAAATAGAGACTCCTTGGTCTAAACGGCCGCTATGACGTCGTAAATAGTCTCTTGAAACCGGCCGCTGACGTATTCGTACGTTTTCCAGTTTACGTGATTATTACGACACGCCGGCTTCCAGTATAGCGAAGTCGGTGCTGGTCGGTGTAGCGCATTCTGGAAGCAGGATTTTATCACGTGAACACTTTCCTTGACAGCGGTGCCGCTACGTTGTTCTGGGTCAAAAATAACTGCAATGCTTAGATCGTACAGTGCTTCCTCTATATATGACATTGTTATGTTTTAGGTAAAATCGATTACTCTAGTGCTGGTATTCCTGTCTCGCAAAAGGCGAAGAAGACATCAAATTATCAGCGTTACTTTTTCTATCTGAAAGTATTGATATCTACTAATGCTTAGATCCCTTTTACAAAATGTATGATCATTTTATGTTGATGTCGCTATCAAGTTCAAAATTTCAGCGAGTTGAACTGACAAATTTCAAAAATAGCTTACCATATTGATTACATTTTATACTATTTTCTCAATGAGTCTGCTGATAAAAAGCTACGAAGTTAAGACGTCTTCGCACATTGGTGTACTACAGTCATGATACTGGTTTCCATTTTCTAGATGTTTCTGGGCATTAATTTTGTAACAAATTTCTAATCAATAATATAATTTGTATGCAATGTTTGCTATTTCAGAGGCCCAAGACCCAGAAATGTCACTTGCATTACTGCGGAGGACATTCTGAAGATAAATAAAAGATTGTGTCTTAGCAAGGTACAAGAAAGGACACTCACAGGCACAGAAAAACACCATGCACGCAGGACGTTTGTCCTGTACAATTCCAGTGTTTGCTATAAAAGTTGGATTATGTATATATATATATATATATATATATATATAAATAGTTTGTTTGTGCTATGTAATAACGTTAATTATTTTCTTTGTTTATTCCAGTTGAACCAAACATTGGTTATTCCTACTATTTATCCCACAGTCCCGGTTTGTCACAGAAGATGGTATGTCATGTATGATATTGTACTTAATTAGGTAATGTGTAAGTTTGAGATCAGAGGTCAGAGCCATATATAATAAACCACAACACTTTAGCATTGCATAGTGTAGATTATTGTGGTTATTACAAATATTTCAATATGTTAAAATAGTTTTATAAAATCCCAGCCACATGTATCAAATTAATTAAACATACAAATTTGCACAAAGAAAAAGCGAGGTTCCATATACTCATGAATAATTACGTTACTCCTTCAAACAACTTTTATTATAGTAAGACCTGTGTTATATAATAACATACATTATGGTATAGTGCAGATCGAAACATGTTCATGGCCTTTCTCAGTATATTAACATACATAAAATACTGTACGATTTCAAAATCATTAATATATTGAAATACTATACGTATAACACAGAAATAAAATAGTGCAGAGCTGCTGATTAAGGATATAACCAAACGTAAATATTAGCTACTAGTAATGTGAATACAAATAAAAAATATTTATTATAGCACAATTATAATGTAGCAATTGTATACAAATAAATACATACATGTATATTTTTCATTAATAATAATAATAAATAACTTGTAAAATATTGCTTATAATAATAGCTTAAAAGATCAAATTAATGCATAAAATATTATTGAATATCAAGAATACAAATACTTAAATATTCAAAATTAAATAGTTACATATTATGATGTACACTAGACGCTATGACATTATGCAGATCTACGCATACAACAGTTAAAACAACCAAACCCTGCACACACACCTTGTACACAAAATTACCTTCACGGGATTAACGACAAAAAGCTAAGTTTACGCCTGATAATATGAACAATAACGTTAAGGCCAACTAGCAACGGCCAATCGGTCTTACGGAAACTCATCAAACGCAAATAACGTACCTTAATGACGTATAAAAGTTACGACGTCTAAGCAGCCGCTATGACGTCGTAAATAGGCTGATGAAACCGGCCCCTGACGTATTCGAACGTGTTCCAGTTTACGTGATCATTATAATAATATAATTTCTATTGCGCATAAATCCTTGGAAACTAAGCTCAGAGGCGCCTCAAAACAAAATTATAACGAAGTCACTGTTGGTCGGTGTAGCGCATTCTGGAAATAGGATTCTATCACGTGATCACTTGTTCTGGGGGACAAATGCCTATTATTTAATATTATGGTAAACATATTTAGGCTATTTTCTCTTGTTATTCTTAGACGGAAACCTACCAGCATCAGGTTTTTTGTGTAAGAATGTATAAAAAAATGAATATGATTTATATATGAACGATCTGCTAAATAAATGCAAGTCGTGAGTCGCAAGTCGCGTCAATATCGATTGCGAGAGTATATGTCATGATCTCGGACTTGTGTTGAATCCGACACCACCTCATTTTTACTGATATGATTATATTTTTACCTGGAATTTATGCTCCAAACATCACTGTGTTTATTACGTCATTCCATGTCGTTCCGGGCACGTAACGTTGCAAAATGTTGGTGTTAATGATACTGTTTTGAAGTCGAAATAGCGCTGGTCTCCGCCGCTCCGGTCAGGTTTGACGGCAGACCAAATGTCTAATGATGAAAGGACTGAGTGCCACCATAAATTGAGTATCGCCGTCATTTAGCTTTAGTTTATGCTTAACAATCCACCATTTGACCAGGCATGCATGAATGTATATGTGCACGTGTGCTCGTGTGCACGTGTGCATATATGCATATATGCATGTGTGTATGTATATAAGAACGTGTGTGTGGCTTGTGTATTTATGGACATTCATATATGCAATATAAGGAGGGACATATTTGGTATTTAGTATCAATCTTAGCCGGCGATCATAATGAAATAACAATGAGTACACATTCCGTTTTAGCTCAAAGTGTTTTGTAATATATGAACAGACATAACACTTTTCATCGCACAATTTAGATTTGTTAGAATCGTCGACTGAGGAAGTCGCCGATATATCGCACAATCTTCTTCGACGTCTCTGATTCCGTGACTGCGAGTATATTATGCGGGGCGTTGTACATGGCTGTGGTTACCTTCACAGCTGCCGCCCTGAACTGCTGAGCGTATATAATCCCGTCGCTCGTCAGAACATCTTGTATCACGTTCAAGATGAACGCTTTTGGAAGCAGTTCCAGGTGCCATGAGGGGAGCTGACAGTGAAATAAGTAACAAAATCAATCACTCATTTGCTTGACTTTTTTGATAATTATCTGTGGGATCTAGCTACTTGTATTGTCTCCGCAGAATGACACAAGCTGTGGGCATTAACATATATTGTTCATAATTTGGAAAACATGGTAATATACGCTACCGTCTTCTTGATTGACAACTCAACACCCTAACGGGCATCCGCCGCGCTTACCATCCATCAGAGCAACCGCCACAATTGACGCGGGTTTAATTAATAAAAGTCCCACTATTAAACGTGCCAATTTGTTCTTATTAAGCTGGCGTGATCCATGAACTACTTTGTGTAAACATCAGTAGTGACTAGGAATATGTTGACGAGAAAAACGGCATTCACTTTATTTGATACAGCATTATTAATATGCATACCACGGGGAAGAACCCATAATACATCATTTTGAAGAGTGCTTTGCCCGAATGAGTAGAAATTTGCCGCCTTCGAATATTTGGCGATTTCGTTCACCTGAAGCTGTATAGTTTGTACATCCGGTGTGTGTGCGTGCGTGTGTGTGCCAGGAGGAGTCAACTATCCTACCCGGTGTGTGCGTGCGTGTGTGTGACAGGGGGAGTCAACTATCCTACCCGGTGTGTGTGCGTGCGTGTGTGTGCCAGGAGGAGTTAACTATCCTACCCGGTGTGTGTGCGTGCGTGTGTCTGCCAGGGGGAGTTAACTATCCTACCCGGTGTGTGTGCGTGCGTGTGTGTGCCAGGGGGAGTCAACTATCCTACCCGGTGTGTGTGCGTGCGTGCGTGTGTGTGCCAGGGGGAGTCAACTATCCTACCCGGTGTGTGTGTGCGTGCGTGTGTGTGCCAGGGGGAGTCAACTATCCTACCCGGTGTGTGTGCGTGCGTGTGTGTGCCAAGGGGAGTCAACTATCCTACCCGGTGTGTGTGCGTGCGTGTGTGTGCCAGGGGGAGTCAACTATCCTACCGGGTGTGTGTGCGTGCGTGTGTGTGCCAGGGGGAGTCAACTATCCTACCCGGTGTGTGTGCGTGCGTGCGTGTGTGTGCCAGGGGGAGTCAACTATCCTACCCGGTGTGTGTGTGCGTGCGTGTGTGTGCCAGGGGGAGTCAACTATCCTACCCGGTGTGTGTGCGTGCGTGTGTGTGCCAAGGGGAGTCAACTATCCTACCCGGTGTGTGTGCGTGCGTGTGTGTGCCAGGGGGAGTCAACTATCCTACCGGGTGTGTGTGCGTGCGTGTGTGTGCCAGGGGGAGTCAACTATCCTACCCGGTGTGTGTGCGTGCGTGTGTGTGCCAGGGGGAGTCAACTATCCTACCCGGTGTGTGTGCGTGCGTGTGTGTGCCAGGGGGAGTCAACTATCCTACCCGGTGTGTGTGCGTGCGTGTGTGTGACAGGGGGAGTCAACTATCCTACCCGGTGTGTGTGCGTGCGTGTGTCTGCCAGGAGGAGTCAACTATCCTACCCGGTGTGTGTGCGTGCGTGTGTCTGCCAGGGGGAGTCAACTATCCTACCCGGTGTGTGTGCGTGCGTGTGTGTGCCAGGAGGAGTCAACTATCCAACATTGGGGGTCTGGGCAGCCAATGGTTGACTCACAACGTGTTGGTTTCAATATGTAATTCGTATTATTTTGATTGTATTCCCTGCAAATGCAGGTGCTTTCCGGTCGGGCGTATGAGAAGAACACGTGGAGTGCAATTCCAGTAGTGTTTTCGCTGTCTGCTTGCCGTGTTAAACTGCAGTTGGCGTGCATTGCGGTTATACGGATATAAACACATCAATCTGTTTTCGCAGCAAGCATGATACAGTTGAACCAACATTAGGTCATACGTTAATGACAATCGATACAAATGTGTTATAAACAAAATAATGTTTTGGCTACACCTGCCGACTCTCCAAAATCGATCCCTCGGAAGTAAGCTCTACACATTGTTATCAGCAATGACATCAACGGTTGCATCATAATTTCTGTCATCTGCACGATGATACAAAATGTGTCATTTATTCAGGTGCTCGCATTTTAAGACTAGAAGCACTGATTCGTGCATTTGACAAACATATGCTCGAAAGCAACATTCAAATATTAACTGTCAGCATTTTACCTGATAAAACAGATGCCACACATTGCATGCGAATACACACAGAATGAAAACTATATAAATAGTAGCTCTATTATTACGATTATTGTATATTTTAGAACAAAATAACTATCCTTCGGAAAAGATAATGATTAGTTCATAGTGGTAAACAAAACTAAGCAACCAACTCCTTAGTTTGATACTATATGCCAAAAGGCGCTACACACAAAGGTAAGTAGAAAACGGTTTCGCGAAATGTGTATAATTTTACACCTGTTTGCGCGTGGTTTAGCGATTGTTGTATTGTACGTAAAATTCCAACAATCACCTAAATTCGTCAGACATCTGTGCAACACCATTACAAAAAATACACATAACTGACATTGCATTAAAAAAATCAATGTAACATTACTTATCCTACCCAGTGTTGCAGATTCATAACCAGAAAGTTTGGATCCGGAAATGGAAAAACTTTAAGAAACCTACACTAACATATATAACTCAAATACCAGCACACGTTAGTTCAATGGTAAGAATAATTATGATTAGTTGTGTTGTATTTAATTTGTATAAAAATTTTGCCGTGAAGAGAATCAAAATTTATACCAACACTTACATAATGTGCACTTTGTAAGTAATAAAATCCAGCGATGGAATGTATACAAACGTCAGCGTTACTGAGCGACACCATCTGAAATAATTTCAGTTCGTCCGAATCGAAGCTGTCGTAAGAATTCATTGCGAAACGTCACAGAATATTTCATATATACGATGAAGTTGTACGACGTGCTGAATAGAGCCATAGAGATTGTCGCCATGTGGATACTGTGACCAAAAAACAGGCTGTCGGTGTGGCCGAGTCCAACCTGAAAAAAACCAAATGACAGAACTTTATTCGTGAAAATGTACGTCACCTTGGAAGAATAAAACCAAAATAAATATAATAAAAATATACTATATATTATGCCATGCGTTAGCCACGTCTCAGTATAATAATATAACAAGTGACGTGCACGCTATGTAAATAGTTTTTATTTATTTTATTTATTTATGCATTGTGTCTGCTCTTTCACTGCATGCTTTTGCATAATGCACTCACGGCTATTTTACCCACGATACATTTCTTGGTTGAGACAATAAATAATATATAATAATATATTAATTAAATAAATGTTTATCTTAATACACATTATAAACATAACACAGACGAGAGGGATACCGATCGAGTCTCACGTGGGACAGATAGCCTGCCACTCCATCTGGCTAGCAGAGAACACATAGTTATGTACACGCCTACACACATTCGCAAACGTACACACACACACACTCTCTCCCTCTCTCTTTCTATCTCTCTATCTCTCCTCTCTCTCCTCTCTCTCCTCTCTCTCCTCTCTCTCTCTCTCTCTCCTCTCTCTTCTCTCTCTCTCTCTCTCTCTCTCTCTCTCTCTCTCTCTCTCTCTCTCTCCTCTCTCTCTCTCTCTCTCTCTCTCTCTCTCTCTCTCTCCTCTCTCTCTCTCCTCTCTCTCTCTCTCTCTCTTCTCTCTCCTCTCTCTCTCTCTCTCCTCTCTCTCCTCTCTCTCCTCTCTCTCTCCTCTCTCTCTCCGACACGCACACACACACACACACACACACACACACACACACACACACACACACACACACACATACACACACGCGATATTTGATTTTGCATAGGTAAGAAAAACAACCTGTGTGGTCTTCATCGCGAAGTAAGGAAGCCAGGCGACACAGAAGAACACGGCGACGCAAATGAGAAGTTTCAAAGAACGAATTCTGTGTTTGGAGACGACAATGGAAGAATCATTTTGTACATTCTGCGGGGTGGCGACACCGATTGTCCGTCCTTGGTACCAAAGATACCGAACCAACTGAGCGTAACGGCGTACAATAAATACCTGCGAAATAAAGAGAACGCATGTTTAAGCAATATGTAGCCTGTTGTCTTGTGTCATTTTGTGGATTGGGAGAACGATGCAATGGAAAGTATGGTTCAGGTTAGTGGCAAGTATGTGTGTGTACATTTGTGAACTCGGGTGTGTGAGCGAGCGCCTGCTCGTTCGGCTCGTGCACACACACACGCGCGCGCTCACACACACACACACACACACATACGCATACACACACACTCACACACATACACACCACACACCACACACCAAACTCACACACACACAACACACACACACACTAACACACTCACACGCACACACGCACTCACACACATACATACACACTCACACACATACACACACACCACACGCATGCGCACGCGCGCGCGCACACACACACACACCAAACACACCCCACCCCCACACACACGCAGCCACACACGCACACACACACACTCTCTCTCTCTCTCTCACTCTCTCACTCACACACACACACACACACACACACACACACACACACACACACACACACACACATATACATATATACTCTTCATAAATACTATAACATGATTAACTATAATGTTTGCTGTTGTTAGTCTAGATTGATACTAGTGCATTATTATAACAATTGCGACAATATATTGCTTGATACGCGGTGTTATTCAATACATGCTGAAGATGTTCACATACATCAGACGTCACACTTACTTGTGGAATGATATACGACACACACAGTACTACGACGCCGTGCGTTAGACGGAAGGTGTACGGCATAACGTCAGTACAGAGATTGAACGTGACGTTGCCACGATGCGCCGTTCGTATTTCGTACTGTAGAAACGTAGATAAGCCGACCACTAGCGCCGCACACCACGCGGCAAATATGATCGTCATAGCAACGCGTATCGTCATCAGTCGAGGCGGCTGTAACACGATCACTCGGTAGCGTTCTTCCGCCAGAGCCACCATCGTGTAAATGGAACACGTGATGCACAATAACGGAAGTGACATCACCACTCGGCATTCGGTGATAGCTGGAAATATAGTATAGTTCAATGTGTCAATCTTTCGTTTGGTACGAACTTTGATATTGTCATTACCCCATGCACAGCAACACCGTCTCATGCAATATTTTCCTTTATTAACCAAAGGGATATTTGCGTTTTAGGCATTGATCAACATTGATCTTGGACTTAATTGGCTTTGAAAAGATAATTGTGTAACTTGTATCTAAGAAAATGTTGATTATTCACAATATTTAATTGCCCTAGTCGTTGTGTGTCTAAACTCTTCGACCTAGACAATTAAACTGATCTATTCAAGCCTAATGTGACCGAGTGTTTTACTCTGTTAGCGTTAATTGTTTACTTCGGTGTCCGCTAGATGGCATATGATGATTCTACTCTCGCAGAGTTTGTATCGCAGTTTCACTTTTTGTTCCCCTTGTGAACCCAATTGTGCTATTATATTTTTTTCGCAGCGAATGCATTATCAGACTAGATTGTTTGAAGGTAGTCACATTGTAACTTAGTTTACAATCTACATAAAAGTGGATCCTTTAAGATTCGCTTTGCAAAAGTAATATTGTTCTTTTTAAATCGGTGTAGATCAATAATTCCGATACGGCGATGACCGGGTGTGGATGCGAACAAAATGTGCGAACCGTTTGGAAATCCTATATGTGTATTTATGGGGCAGGTATGATCATAACGTCAATAAAACACACATTAAAACTGACTGTGCTCAACATCTCACACACTATCTGGCAGCCACGTGGTGTTTGTGAAAATGGCGGATATTAAAGTCCGAGATGGGTAACAGCAACATATTTGAAATCGTCGCAACATAAAACTTGTTGATTTACATCAACATTATGGTTCGTCTAGGATATGTAGTTCTTACGATATAGGGATAATATATTTTGACGGGCGCCATCGTTTAAAAAAATGGTCGAAATTTGAACGTCAGCAGAGGTTAAAGAAACCTCACTGAAATCGTCGCACCTGAATACTCATATTTCGATACATAATTCACGGCTGTATGTGATTTATTTCTTAAGACACAGGAACAATATGTTATTATGTGTGCCATCCTTACAAAATGGCGGATATTTAAATGTCGTCGAAGGTTAAACGTAATACATATGAAATAAACGCGCCGCAACATTACTACTCTGTGTGATGCAGTTATTTATATATAAAGATAATTGGCTTTAACGGGCGCCATAAAAATGGCGGATATATGAATGTCTGCGAAGGTCATGCATAATTGAAACGGCTAATTACAAATCTACACGCTGGCATTCACATTATGGATCTACGTGACATAAAAGTAAAAGTAATGGTAAGTTCTTATATAACGCAGTATACAATCATTTGGAATGACCAAAGCGTTTTACACTTTACTCCCTGGGAGACTGTTCAATCGGACACCATCTCGATTTTCAAGGAAGCTTTCAGTCGCGATGCAATTATCACGCCAAGAATATTTGTACATAAATAACTACCATTTTCTCTAGCCAGATACTGGTTCGTACAGCTGAGTAAAATGGAGCACTGCAGAATCAATGAACTTGCCCTAGGTTCGAAACTGCAGCACACAATTCGAAACCGGGTTCTCTCGATTGTAATTCCGATGATCTAGCACTGCGCCACTGTGCTTCACAACTGTTAATGTTGTGTGAATTTGGTTTTGACCAACGCCATTTTTGAAAATGGTAGATCTGAATGACAAAAAATATCAAATGGAGAAGGACAAATGTAAAATATAAAAAACTTTGGCCTGTAAAAATATATTTTGCCACCAATAGTATGTTTCTCGGTGACATGGCTATTACGATATGCTGACATTTCTTTTGATGGCCATTTTGTGAAATGCCTGCAATTTATTTTAAAACAAAACTAAAAAAATAGTTTCGGTAATTTTCTCTTGACTAAAGTCTCGCACGATAATACGATACACCAAACTTCTGGGAGTAACACCGATTAATTACACCATGCAATGGTTAACAAGTATGACATGATAAACATACTAAGTTTTATTTTTTTTATTAATCGAAACACCTCATTGCTCCTTGTGAATACGGTAATTGAATGTTGGCGAACAGCTGTCGGAACGGAAACGTGCCAGCGGGTGGTGGTTCGCTGGTTCGGGTGTATTGGTAAGAATAACTCGTCTCAAGTTCTAGATACTGCCGTAGGTACTGTTAGTGAGCGTCACAATAACACAACGACATTGATTAAGTCAAAGGTTACAACTGTTACGTAACTTGAATATATATATTATATATATATATATATATATATATATATATATATATATATATATATATATATATATAACACAATATGCGTCCGTTACATTACAGTATTAGATGATGTTGAGCCATAACGTCAATTATAAAAAATCAAAAGGAGACGATAATCTGTTATATGGCTCATAATGTGGCAATATTATTGCAATGAGTGTTGCAAAAATAACTAATACCGTAAATTGGTTATAATACAGGCGCCACAGTCGTAACAAATGCACTGTTGGTGGGGAGCTGGATGTACGTATAACCACCAATATGACAACAAGAGTGTGTAATTGTAGCTTTTTCAGTGCGCCTCAAGGCGGGTGCAGTTTCATTATTTTGGCGAGCCTCAATGGGGCGCTGTTGAAGGGTTTTAGGGGGCATTATCCCCTGGAATATTCACCACATTCTGCCGCCTATGCAATAATAAGCACTTCTGGACAAAAAACACGCCTGCCTTTGTGGGCTTGGGGAATAGTTTGGGTAAACTTAAAATAAAACTGAATTATGAGAATAGCCAAGAATACATACATTCGTAGTAGTTGTTCGAGTGCGTGACGTCATGTAGCTGCATCGGAATGGCGAACGAGATGAGAATGAGGTCTGACATTGCGAGGTTACCGAGGAACATGTTCGTGACTGTTCGCATCTTCTTGATCTTTAGTATCACAACGATGATACAAATGTTTGCAACGAACGACAACACTAGCCACGTGGACGTAGCCGCGATGAAGACTTTCTGTGTAGAATTAAACGATGTCGCCATATTCAAATTACAGAAGTACTCTTACGCAGCTTGAATACTGAACGGGCTACGTGCAGATTACGTCCACATATGTCCTGATGCGTTGTTAACTACCTATGTGTCACATATGTCCTGATGCGTTGTTAACTACCTATGTGTCACATATGTCCTGATGCGTTGTTAACTACCTCTGTGTCACATATGTCCTGATGCGTTGTTAACTACCTCTGTGTCACATATGTCCTGATGCGTTGTTAACTACCTCTGTGTCACATATGTCCTGATGCGTTGTTAACTACCTCTGTGTCACATATGTCCTGATGCGTTGTTAACTACCTATGTGTCACATATGTCCTGATGCGTTGTTAACTACCTATGTGTCACTAGTTAATTGGAACGTCCCGTGTAATTTGTCCCATACTGGCACAACTATCACATCTCGCTATATATGCCCCGTCTCAGAATATTGCGGTATCTATCGTTGTACAGCGCCTTGCAATCCACACAAAAAAACGCAACCAACATCGATGATCGAGGTATATAGCGAGAGCGTAGTTTGCAATGTGCCTGTGGTGTTGTCGCGTCAGTACATTTCGTGCGCCGTTTCCTTTTGTTGTTCATTTTTTTAGTGCTTCGATTCACTTCATTTGAACGTGATCTTGTATACCCAAGATTAACATATACATTAATTAAATCTCCATGTAGACCAGCTGCCTTTTACTATTATTCAGAATAATAAGGCTGCATGGCGATAGGTTTTCTGCAACAGAAACACGTTGATACTTTTCAGGATTATTAGTCTCGGATAACGGACTCTTCGTTTGCACGTGTTGAATTGATTTATAAATACGGTATAACAATGACTAACTTCTGCGATTCGCATGTAAAGTGGCTATTAAATCGGAGTACGTCAGTTATGTTGCAGTTCGATCTATTGGCCTATTAAGTGGAAAGCTGTTTTTTTCAACATATACAATACATTTCAACATATGAACTTCAAGCACTTCAAAGTTAAATTACATTCTAACCTTGAATACTTAAATGTTGAGTCCGTCTGTGCTGACATTTCAGATTCTTCTTTCTCGGCATACTTTGTTTGTATCTATCGCCCTCCAGTAAATCCGGCAAATTTCTTTGAAGACTTTCAGTATATGTTGGGAAATCTGGCAGTTATTCATTCAGAATTTTACATTCTTGGTGATTTTAATCTACATTTGGATAAACCTTCTATAACTAAAACTACGTTTGATCATTGATTTGAAAGAAAATGTTACCTTTTCGACACATATACATGGCCATTGGCTTGACCTCTTGATAACCCGTTCAACTTGTAATAATGTCCAAGCACCTGCAGTTTCAGATGAGTTATCAGACTGCCATACTGTCATTGCTAATGTTAACGTTTCTATAACCCCATTAGAGCAGAAACACAATGTGTCTTACAGAGCCATTCACAGGATTTACATTACAGCTTTAATGGCTGATATCCTTATATCCGACCTTAGCACATATAAAAAACATCTATCTGACTTATATAACAGTACTGTAAAGTACTCAATGCATTACTTAACAAACATGCACCTATAAAATCCAAATGTGTGTCAGAAAGGCCACCGGCTCCATGGATGATTTCCGAAATTATACTATCTAAAAGGCGTCGTTATTTAGAGCGTGTATGGCGCAAATCGCGCTTGCCATTAGATAGATCGCGCTATTCTAAGCAATGTCACCTCTGTAACAGACAAATGGCCAAAACTAAATCAGATTATTATACAAATATGGTTATACATAAGTCTGATAACCCGCGTCATTTATGTAACTGCATCAATGACATTCTACAAAGACGGCCTACTCCATCGCTACCTGATCATGTGTAAATTAAGTCTCTATGTGATTCGTTCTCTACTCACTTTAAGAATAAAATCAGTACTATTCGTTTTGCTTTCCCACGTCATAATTTAAGTAATGTCAATGTGGACTTTCCACAAATAAGTTCTCTACTTGTATAATTTGAACCTGCAACAGTTGATGAAGTTAGGAAAATAATTATGTCCTCCACAAATAAATCGTGTGCACTTGATCCATTTCCAACAATACTACTAAAAGCATGTCTCGATACACTAATCGGACCGATAACAAATATTATAAATGCATCCCTTTGCTCTGGATCTTTTCCTGATGATTTCAAATACGCCTATGTCACACCACTTCTTAAGAAGTTATCTCTGCCTAAACAAGATCTGAACAGTTGAAGATATATTTCTAACCTTAGCTTTATTTCTAAAATACTAGAAAAGGTTGTAGCAAGTTGTCTAAGGTCTCACATTAGGACAAATGTCTTCACAACGCCACTAAGCTCTGTCATACAAAGACATAACTTGGATCATCATCTTTATGCTGATGATACTCAGTTCTACATTTCGTTGGCTACCTACAAATCGCTCCCTTAACCAGCCTTCAAGATATCTTCCACTGGATGACTGACAGCAAGTTGAAATTAAATGCAAATAAAACTGAATTGATCATTATTGGTAGTCAAGCGTAGTAAACTGGATGTTTTTTCCTACGCGTATTTTGAATCAGTATATCACGCCAGCAACCTCGGTGCGGAATCTAGGAGTGATATTTGATAGTAACTTCAATTTCTGACAACACATATCTCAAACATGTCGCTGCTGTTTTTATAATATTCGTGATCTTCGCCGTATTCGCCGATATATGTCATTTTCTGTTGCTAAAATTATTGCAACAGCGCTTCTTAGCAGCAGACTTGACTATTGCAATTCCCTCCTTTATAATATTGCTAGCAAGGATATCACAAAACTTCAGCGGGTCCAAAATTGTCTAGCAAGAGTAGTTAGTGATCTCCTCGTTTTTCTCGCTCTGTACCACTTTTGAAGTCTTTGCATTGGCTTCCTGTACGATATCGTATAATATTTAAGATTTGTACTATTACACACCAGGCAGCATGCAGTAAGCAACCGTCTTATATGCATTCATTGCTTACATCTGTAAGAAAACCTATTCAGCTTCGATCATTTAGTTCTGACCTATTTGTTCCTAGAGACAACTTAAAACATTGGAACTAGGGCTTTTTCTGTTGCTGCACGAACTCTATGGAATATACGCCCTCTTAGTGTTAGACCAGTTGAAAATATAAAACAAATTCCGTCGTCATTTGAAAACTGATCTTACTACCTTGCTTATCCACCGTAGCTACTTAACGCCTTGACCCATCTGTTGACAACTGGAATACTAATTATGGATTTTTGCATTGATCAATCCTTCTGCTTCTGAGCTTGGTTTCCAAGGATTTAGGCGCAATAGAAGTGTTCTTCTTATTATTAAGACAATGTACTCGCTCACTTAGCCAGAGGTTTCTTACATGTGATTATTATCGCTTTCTCTGTGTGTGTGGTGTATGTTGTTGATAATTGTATTAGTTTTTTCCATTGTACCTATAGATCACCCGGAACATTAAGCAGCAACTATGAAAACATGCAGTTTATTCAATAACAATGCACGAGTAGTCAGTGTGCTGTACACCAGGGCAAATTAATTAAGGGAGCACTGCATTTTTCACAAGGAAAACAATATACAATTATAATCAAGTAAACACATGTTTGTATATATGTGTGTATATATGTATGTATGTATTTACGTATTTACGTATGTATGTAAGTATTTATGTATGTATGTATGTACGTACGTACGTACGTCTCTATGCGTGTATGCGTGTATGCGTGTATGCGTGTATGCGTGTGTGCGTGTATGCGTGTATGCGTGTATGCGTGTATATTTATATGCGTGTATGCGCGCATGCCTGTGTGTATGTGTGAATGTGTGTATGTGTGTATGTACGTATGTACGTACGTACGTACGTATGTACGTATGCACGTATGTACGTAGGTACGTATGTACGTATGTACGTAAGAACGTATGTACGTATGTATGTATGTACGTAGGTACGTAGGTACGTATGTGCGTATGTGCGTATGTGCGTATGTGCGTATGTGCGTATGAGTGTATGTATGTATGTTGTGTATGTTTGTAGGTATATGTGTATGTATGTGTATGTTTGTGTGTGTGTGAGTGTGTGTGTGTGTGTGCGTAAGTGTGTACATGTGTATGTGTGTATGTGTGTATGTGTGTATGTGTGTATCTGTGTATGTGTGTATGTGTGTATGTGTGTATGTGTGTAAGTGTGTATGTGTGTGAATATGTGTGTATGTGTGTATGTGTGTGAATATGTGTGTATGTGTGTATGTATGTGTATGTGTGTGTGTATGTATATGTGTGTATTTATGTATATATGTATGTATGTATGTATGTATGTACATATGTATGAGGTATGTACGTATGTACGTATGTACGTATGTACGTATGTACGTATGTACGTATGTACGTATGTACATATACAAAAATGCAGGTATAAATCTACGACCCAAGGAGTACAACGTAAGTCTTATCTTTTGGAATACCCCATATATGTAAAAATTCTCACATTTTATTTGTTTTGATCGTAAACAGAATGCGCACATGAGTCATAAATTAACAATCGCGCGTGGCAAATATTTTGGGAAAACCGCCGCTACGTCATGGACTTGGCGTCATGACGCAGACGCTGACACAATATGCTGATGTCTACCCTCATGCCAACTGCAGAGCACTATGAATTTAATTTTAGAATTCTGCACAATCACGACCAATACTTATCGATGGACTTGAACTTCACCTTATATCCAACCTTCGTCATTTTGGGGACTGGCATTTTTGTTACGAATTACTGATTTCAGCACCACTCTTGTCAAGCTGTGTCATCTTTTCACGGGTTTTATATTATGATACGGATGTTACTCTACTTATGCACATTGCGTGTTTATGTCGTCTCAACATACACTATTTTCCAGGATATAGAAGTACACCTTTTCCACCATGAAAGTTAGTTTGATTAGGTAATCTGCAAACTCGCAATATCCGACGACAAATGCACTGTTCCAAGATGTTTCTCACTATATAATTTAGTATGACGCTGTTAGTTTAATGCAATATGTTTATACACCAGCGCACAAAATTATGTTTACAAGGGAGCAAACAATGGGGCATTATCCCAGAACAAGGTACGGACAATTTGTCAAGTGCGTGTGTTGAATTGTATGTGCAATGCAAAGCTATAAAACGGGATATGTAAGAGTGTATTTGTTCCCGGGCGGCTCTGTCCTAGGGCAATACTTTTCACAATGTATACGATACCCATTGCAGGTATATATATTTATAGAAAGACTGTATTAACGAGTCTACATTACATTGATAATGATCATGTTTTATTGATTTTATGAAGTATAATTAATTACTCATTTAATTTTTTTAAAGCGTTGCTCTTATTATATTTTTTGAATACTGCTTTTACAATTCTTAAAATAGTACTACTTTAAAGTCACCAATGTTCAAATAAAGTGCAGGCGCCACGAGCGCCTCGACGGTGGATACCGGCGCTATATAAGATGTCATTATTAGTAGTAGTCTTATGACTTGCTGATGCTTGTCCAGTCAAATATCACACTGCAAAAATTTACATGATAACCAAAGCGAAATCAGATTCTAAACGAACTACTACTTGTATATATATATATATATATATATATATAAGTTATAAACAACTCACGTTGAGTGTCGTTCTTTAATGCAACGGCTGGACAATCTTCCTTCACGCTTCCATCAAGCTGCCTGCGCTCGTTAGGTTCGAGCTAACCGCCGCAACTGAAATGTACAATAAATCCCAGAGCAACTGCGGCTTCTACGTAACTGCCTTCCCATAATCTTTGCGCTGACTTTGTACTACGTAGCAGGTGGTCCGTTGCATTTATGCGGCGTGTCATGGAGAATCGGCATATACATACTGTTATTGCAACGGTAACCCGACGCCTTGCGCCTAAATATGAACCAACGCGCCATTTAGAAAGAATTAATTATGTGCCATCGTACTTATGAGGCATATGATTTATCTAATTAGACGCCTACTACGCGTATCCATTACGCATTGTGACGGTGTGGTTGTATGCTACGTCGTTCACAACAAAATATGACGATTTCATAGGGGAGGGGAGGGCAGGGCAGGGGGGAGGAGGAGGGGGAGGGGAGGAGGAGGGGAGAGGAAGGGGAGGGGGAGAGGGAGGGGGCAAGAGGAGGGGCAGGGGCAGGGGCAGGAGCAGGGGCAGTGGCAGGGGCAGGGGCAGGGGCAGGGGCAGGGGCAGGGGCAGGGGCAGAGGCAGAGGCAGAGGCAGAGGCAGAGGCAGAGGCAGAGGCAGAGGCGGAGGCAGAGGGAAGAGGGAGAAGGAGAGGGAGATGACAGAGGTTGAGGGATGTAACGCGTGAGAAAAGGGAGGGATTGAGTGAATTGAAGGATGGAATGAAGGATGGATTACATCGGTATGGTAACGGTACATTCGTATATTGCGCAGTATCCCATCCTTAGGACTGGTCAAAAAGCTTTATATCTAACTTCCTGTCAGACATATTTAACCGAACTCCATGTTAACTTTTTGTGATGCATCCAGCCACGCTGCAAGTAATCCGCGAATGTAATTCGTACAAAAATATCAACCAGTGTATATAGCCGGGTACTCACACAGTTGAGTAAATAACGTAGATTGGACGAACTATCCAAAGGTTCAAGGAAACACAGCATCAGATTCAAACACGGGTTCTCTCTGTTGATAGTCTGATGCTCCAGTTACTGCGGCACATTTGCATATCAACTTATTGTCCGAGAACTGTCACTAATATACAAACTATAGACATATTTTGTTGCATACAACGTCATAATGTGTATTGGAAATTATTTGGTAAAAATTACAATACACATCACGTATGTGTTTTAAACTATTGGCTGTATAAATGTTTTTTACTTTGTCAATGATACTTCACAGTGACACTAAAATTGTTGATTATTATTAAACATTTCATTGTATTTAGCCCATCTAACTGTTAAGACTATGTTCAGTTCCCTGGCAGTTCCAGTAAATAGCACAATCACGCATAGTTGTACTAAAATAGCAGCTTTTCATGGGCAATGGTTTGTCTGTGTGATCTAAAATTACCCTGTCGTTGCTAATAACACATAGGAAAGCAATATCTTGGAGTCATTTGCTCAACAACGGCTGTTTTTTATTTCAGCCGAAGCGTGCGAAAGGACAGTTAGCTTTCCACATGTCTGGTGCGAATATTTCTGGAACGGTGATAATTGGCCAAGACGCGTCGTTGCAAGCGAAAGTCCTCTTTACATTACCTTGATTTATTGAATTCAGCACAGTTGCGCTGCTCCATAACGAAGTCAATTTTTGGTATCATTTAAACTGCCCCGTCAATATGCATACATACGCCAATGAACAAGCAGGTGGAGACGTAGAATAGCATAATTGTATAACCTGACAATAATTCGTCGGATATCGATGCGGTGTTCGTAAACGGTTTAGTGATTTCTAAGAGAATACGTCATTTAGGACCTAAAGTAGTAGTGCTTTCTAGTCATTTTCGATATTTGTTTATTATAAATGTGTGACATCAAAACTATTATGACGTATTAATGTATATATATATATATATATATATACATATATATATATATATATATACATATATATATATATATATATATATATATATATATATATATATATATATGTATATATATATATATATATATATAAGAACTTACATTTATAAATTTAACACTGCTAAGCTACTAATAAATTGATATGCACAACTTCATCACAAAACTAAAAGCAATATCGATAATTCAAAATAAATTAATACAAACTTCTAGTTTGGTGGCCAAGTCCAGAATTTATGTTTTTCGTAGGGCACCCCCTACACAAATGTTTGACCTGCCAGAGGTGTTTACTGTGACCTAAGCCTCCCAGTCCAGGTGGACGTCATTTGTGAAAATGCGTTTCTTGGCTTGGTGGCCATCTTAAAAAATGACCACCAAATCCAACGTCCTCATATAATAATAACTGCGTCACGTAAAACCATATTTCCAGTGTAAATTCAAATCCGCCATTTTTTTAAAGATGTCGGACGTCAATGCAAATATCACCATATCTTAGCAACTACATCACATAGAGACATATGATTATGTCCATGTATGTATAGGTTTGTAGACAATGGTTTCAAATATAAAATTTAATGTTTGCTGACATTTTTGAAGATGACGCCCAACAAAGCGTATCATTCACCTATCTTAAGAACGATGTAATCTAGAGCCGTGTTATTAACTTCCAAATATAGTTAAGTATAGTTAAGGCGAGTTCAATTATATATTACTTTTGACCTTTGTATGTCCACCATGTTTAAACATGGCGCCCATCAAAGCTCATTATTCTTAAGAACGACGTAACCGAGGACAACATGATGTTGATGTCACACATTTTTCAGAGGCGACTATTTCAAATACAGAGTATACTACTTTTGACCTTCGCCGACATTCACTTGTCCGCCATTTTTGAAGATGGCGCGGATAAAAACCAATTATCCCCATATTTTTATACACATGGAGGTTATTGGAACAAAATGAAAGCGTTGCATTCCCGGTAATAAACGGTTACGAGATCATATTAATGTAGTAAAATAAACACGCGTAGATTCATTCATTGGTTTTATATACTAATTACTGTTACTAGTATTACTATACAATTATACATGACAAGTAACAGTATACAACTAGCAAGCATGGGCATTTTTTTAACAAATACAAATACACCATAGATATGTGATACATCGTTTTAAATAAATGTAAATACACTTCAAGTTGAAAAGGAAACAAAGTATATTCAAATATCACCAAACAATATGTGTACTAATAATGTCGCCACTAATCAGCAGCATAGACATTTTCTTCGTTGTCATGAAATCACAAGCTACAAGTAACTGTAAACAATAACCCACAACACCCTCGTCATCCTGTGTGGTCTGGTGACGATGTGTCAGAGTCGAGTTGCAGGTATTTCACATGGTTGAAGCATTCCTCACAATGTTGACATGCGCACATGTCTGTGCATTCCAGATTTTCCTTGTAGCAACGGTGTCGGCGTGTCTGACATTTGGATGATGCACAAGAGCAGTGCACCAACTCAGTACATGTCACAGGTGCTGGCTCCTGACTCATGAGCTCTGGCTTCAGTTCACCATCAAGTATCCTCCAACTTTTGCCAACAGGAGAAGGTAAAGCTGGTTTAGTAGCATGTGCATGTTGCCACATTGCAACTTGGAAGTTGTCCATGTTGAGTTGTTGATGCATCCTCTGTGCGTGGTAAGTGCTGTGCTGCTCTGTAAGTGCTGTGCTGCTCTGTTGGTGCTGTGCTGCTCTGTAAGTGTTGTGCTGCTCTGTTGGTGCTGTGCTGCTCTGTAAGTGCTGTGCTGCTCTGTTGGTGCTGTGCTGTTCTGTAAGTGCTGTGCTGCTCTGTTGGTGCTGTGCTGCTCTGTAAGTGCTGTGCTGCTCTGTAAGTGCTGTGCTGCTCTGTAAGTGCTGTGCTGCTCTGTTTCTTGGAGAACAGTTGACAGGGTAGAATTATTGTCATACAAATGGACTAAGAACTGGTCCACTGACGCTTCAGTAGTTTTTTTTTCATTATAAATATGCAAAGATCAGAGAGGTCTGCTAGTAGGCTTTTATCATTTGTGTACACTTTCCATGCAGTGTTTTCCGTGTCCGCGTAACACATTGTTCGTGTCACAACTAGAAACGGCATGCAATGCTGGCAGACGTTGGTGGTACGGTTGCCCAAGGCTATTTGCGACTGAATGCACTGGGATGTATCTCGGCCTACTGTCAGTCCCTGGTGATATCCACACTTCCTCAAGCAATCGAGATCCATAGTGGATAGCCAACACCTGAATATATGTGTCGTGTGACATGATTACAATCTGCTGGCATCCGTTGTGTGCATCATCCATGGCATGCAGAATCATTCCTGTGTCTGCTTCTTCGTGTGTAGCATATAGTTGCGCTACATCACAATCAGATGGTGTGCTGACACGCTCCCCATCAATAAAAGTAATATATATTTGAAATTGCCTTAACTGAAAACTCTACTTGGATGTTAACCACGCGGCTCTAGATTACGTCGTTATTAAGATAGGGGAATGACAGGCTTTGACAAGGGCAATCTTTAGACATGGCGGACATATCTATATCAGCGAAGGATAACTATAATATTGAAACTGCCGGGAGTGTCTCGAGGTTTAATATTAGGTTGAGTGACCCAGTCAGTTTCCACAGCCACAGGAAAGAGCTGTCGGCAGCTTTGAGGAGAGTACACGTCACGGACAACACGTTATCATTAGCTGTCGGCAGCTTTGAGGAGAGTACACGTCACGGACAACACGTTATCATTAGCTGTCGGCAGCTTTGAGGAGAGTACACGTCACGGACAACACGTTATCATTAGCTGTCGGCAGCTTTGAGGAGAGTACACGTCACGGACAATACGTTATCATTAGCTGTCGGCAGCTTTGAGGAGAGTACACGTCACGGACAACACGTTATCATTAGCTGTCGGCAGCTTTGAGGAGAGAACACGTCACGGACTACGGGTTGTCATTAGTAGGCCGCAGTGATTTTGACGGTCTGTAGGTAACACCAAATTACGAAGTTACACGGGAACGCTTTCATGCATTGCTTTTTGTAGCATTACTCGACAGTTCAAACACACCCTTATAAGGGATGCTGTTGAAATATGCAGATCACACAAACAAGTCTCTTTAAATATATGTACAATGATACGTACACTATCAACAACCAAAAACACTTATAACCTCTTATATTGTCCGTGTACAGTATATTCAGATTCATTCAGATTCAGATTCAGACTGTTTATTACCAAATAGCATTTAGCCAGAGACCCGTCTAACCTTTTCCAATACTGGCAGAAGACTGGCCAAAATGGTAGACTACAACTGCTAAGACTGATTAAATTCACATGGGGGCCGCCCCCCAAGTGGCCACTAGATTAGCTGGAAGTTCCACGTCTATGGGCAGAAGAATTTTAATATAACTTACATAACAAAATGCGCACATGTATGCAAAATTGCCATTATTTCCCATAAAATAATAACATGATAATTTAACTTGTATTATAACAAGGAGGTGTAGAAGTAGAGTTTGGGTATAGATACTAGACATTGTACAATCTGGTACCTTCATTTAAGACATTAAATATTTGTACGTTAATCCAAACGCTGTCAGAAAGAATGAAGTGACTACATCGCCACTGACTACAACATTACAATAACATTCGGAAGTACTTCAAGACTCTGAAGCGAATGATGTCAGAGAGCACCGGATGGAGAATACAGCTGGATTTAGCAGAATATAGTTTATGGACAATAATATTTAAGCAACCTTTTAGTAAAATATTTGAATTATCATGAGCCGGAGGAAACAATGGACACTAATTGCCTCGTTGCTTTTGATATTATTGTATTACGTCATGTGTTTGTTACGTACATTGGTGTTGTTTGCGTGTTTAATCATGGTTAATTATATTAGGATAGGACATTCGACACACTTTCTCTTTTTAAGCAGTTTTCCACTTGTTATATTTTAAGTGACCTATCATTACTTTGTTTTTGTTTTGAACTTCCAAATTCCAGTTTACCTCAATAAATTGACGAATGTGTATCGATTATTGTGTTATTAATGAGTGACAATGCATGGTGTTTACTATTGAAATATTCAAGTTATAAAACCAATGCAAACAAGTGTATGTGTATAATTTGGTTTTATAATTTGAAAGCAAACACATACGCACATATTATCAGCTGTCTTCGCAAGATTTCATGTCGTTCTTGTGGTGATACTATTTTGTTTGCATTGTTTGCACGTCACATATCACACCAAACAAAATGCTTTGATCTGTACAGATTATTTAACGTAAAACAATATTGGTATTGAGAGCTGAATATAAAAAAGGACTTTGCAGTATTATGGAATTCATTTTATTGGACCATTGCTTATATAGAAAATGAGGGTTTTGGAATTGTACTAGTCACGAAACAAAATAAAATTGTCAGGCTGAGCTCTGTAGTTATGGATAAAATTATTGACGTTACGCCTCGTATAGCATTTCGCTTGGGTATTTTTTATGCGAAAAAGATGGCCTAATTGCACGACCAATCATGTACTTAATTAATAAGTAACCACTTATGGAAAACTATGTGCCAGCCAGTGTATTTTGCCAAATGTTCTTTTCAATTTAAAACAAGTGGTGTACTAATGTAACTGCAGGTATTGTTAAAATATATCACAGTATTCAATAACATTTTGTGTTGCTGGCTGGCATATAGAACACAGGGATTGGTTATGCTATTTGGCATAAGCTGTTCCATCCTCCAATCCCAGTTCCCTATTTGGCATAAACTGTTCCATCCTCCAATCCCAGTTCCCTATTTGGCATAAGCTGTTCCATCTTCCAATCCCAGTTCCCTATTTGAACTAGCGTCACGCTGATGTCGTAAAACGACTAACAATTCTCCCTGATTTGTAATTATTCACCTTTAACTCAGGACCATGACCAGAGTGGTCACGAACCCGGTGAAGACGTGTTGTGCCTGATAGAATCAGTTCATGAATCAACAATGCATTCAACATCTGTTCTAATCATGCAGTTGGATGCAAAACAAAGATATTACAAGAACGTTTGGTATAACAAATAGACAACCAACGATGGATAATAGCACGCTAACTTACGAAATACCGTCATTCTCAACATCTGGTTTTTATTACGCGCGCGCGCACTTTTTGAATGAAAACTGTGAAATGCGAAACCACCCTGCTGTAACATCGTCTATGCACAAATAATGTTAGTCAGTAACAAGCCAAATAAATGAATACATTATTGGACTTTAATAAAACTAATTAATTAAATAAATATAACTCACTTTTCATCATCATACATGATCATGTGACAAGCGCCCCAGTGGCAGCTATTTATTTGCTCTGTGTTTAAAATTGAATTTTACTTATTTGTATTACTACAACCCTGGTGAGATTTGAACATCGTTTTGATAACATTACCCTGAATACACGGAGCTGTTCGTTCGTGTTATTGGTTTTATATGTGTGTGTATTTCTGCGACTTTTATTCCGGTGGGACACCTGTACCCATGGTGACCTACACTCTGCAGGAACTATTCGCCATAACATTGCGAGTGTCACTGGCGGAAGGCTGCCTCAGCCTTTGTTCGACACATTAAAGGACACTGAAATTTGTGCGGTCACACCAGGTTGCAGAGCCGGTCGCAATCGCCATCGAACAATACAGTAATTGGACGTCGGCCCGGCTTTACACCCATTTACCACCAACGCGGTGTCAACAACGCAAACATTACAAGAGTGAAACTGTCGTCTTGTCAATCTGATGACAAGGATTTTAAGAATCGTTACACCAACATATCATTGATCAATGCAAGATCTGTGAAAAATAAGACGCTGACTATAAATGAGGAAATTATCCACCACGTTTGGGATGTGTTGGCCATTACCGAGACGTGGTTAAAAAAACTGGAGACGAAGAAAATGTGGCTGAACTGACGCCTCCCAGCTACACACTCAATCATGTAGCACGTGCTTCTGGTCGTGGCGGCGGAGTTGCCATAGTTCATCGAAATACCTTCAACGCCAAGATCCTCCCAAAGCTGCCATTCACAACCATAGAACTTCCCCGTCTGCAACTCACCAACCCGTTCTTGTTGAAATACAATATCTGGGTCGCTTATCACCCGCCTGCATCAAGAAAGACATCTGGAACAATATCGAATGTTTTCGCTGAACTTGAGCAGTCATTCATCGAGGCATCCATCTCGTTGTTCCTACTGTCATCATTGGTGACTTCAATGTTCATTTTGACGATACCCTCAAATCAGAACCACTTCGCACTCTATGTGAATTGTTCAATCTAACTCAACATATACATTCGCCAACGCACCGAACAGGACATATATTGGATCTAGTGATCATTCAAACTGATGACGACTTCATTACTGCAGTAAAAACTAAGACGATTGCAAATTAGAATTTCAGGAACATTGAAACAGATGCACTCCGAAACGATATCGAGTGTGCATGTGCTGACATGACATTGCGTACATGCGCGAATGATCGACAAGCAGAGGATTTCTTGGAGATGTACAGCACCTGTCTCACTGAATGCCTTGTCAAACATGCCCTGTTACGTAATGTGAAAGTAACAGACAGCTCATCACATCCCTGGTACGACTCTAACATCGACGACGCCAGGAATAAGATGCGGAAAGGGGAGAATGTGTAGAGTAGAACTAAACTGGAGATTCATCGGCAATTATATGTCACCGCTCGTGAAGAATGCTCTGCTATGGTGTCAGCACACAAAACGGAATATTACCAAAACATGCTAGAGAAGGCAATCAACAAAACCATGTTTCGATTACTGAGATCGCTTGATGGCCACCGCATACAGGAACACCCTGAATTCCAATTGACGGCCCAACGCTGCGAACAATGTTCACGTTTCTTTAGTGAAAAGATTGATAAGCTCCTGGCAGGTCTGCAGTGTTTCAACATCATCGATAGGCCAACATGTGAAAGACGTTGTTTCACTGACTGTATCCATGCGTTTGATCCGACAACTAACACGGAGATCACAGCGATTTGTGGTACTACTGGCAAAACGTGCGCGTAGGATCATCTGCCTGCAATTCAGCTAAGAGACAATATCACAAGTATTGTGTCTGTCATCACACCGATTACAAATGCTTCGCTGGACGAGGCAGTCATGCCAAAGTCGCTGAAGCATGCAATTGACCGTCCGCTTTTGAAGAAACCATCACTTGACAAAGACATTCTGAGCAGTTATCGACCTGTGAGTAACCTTACACAATTATCAAAAGTAATTGAGAAATTGGTCACGCGTAGGATAATGACGCATGTTTCTGACCAAGTGCTTTCAGTCGGCGTATCGAAAAAAACATTCGACCGAAACCGCGCTACTGTACGTTACAAGTGCCATCAAAACAGCCATGGACAATAAAGAAGGAACCATCTTGGTTCTCGTTGATGTTAGTGCTGCCTTCGATACTATCAACCATGACATATTGATTAAGCGTCTACGTTTGCGCTATGGCTTTGTTGGAAAAACACTGGACTGGATGACATCGTACCTGCAAGACCGGATGCAGCGAATAGTAATCGGTGACCAATCGTCGAGTACTACTACTCTAACGACAGGTGTCCCACAAGGCTCTGTCCTTGGACCACTGCTCTTTTCATTATATGTCCAACCAATCGGTGACATCATTCGAGCCCATGGACTATTCTTCCACCACTTTGCTGACGACTTACAGATCTACTCACATTTCGACCTGAATCGTTCCGCTTTAACGGTTGCGGTTCAGCAAATGGAGGACTGTTTGGATGAAATAAAGAACTGGATGGCATGGAATTATATGTGCATGAACGACGGCAAGACACGGTATCTTCCAATTGTACCCAAGTCTGCGGATGCAATCGTTGATGGCACTGTAATTCGTGTTGGTGGTTCTACAATTACAGCTTCACGATGTGTTCAAAGTCTCGGTGTCTTCATTGACAGGCACCTAGATATGAAAAAGCAAGTGTCGCAAACTGTCAGCGCATGCTCATTCTACCTCCGCCACATAAATCAAGTTACCCGTTTTTTACCCAAACCGACAAAGGAACGCGTAGTCAATGCCATCATCACATCGCGGATTGACTACTGCAACGCACTCTTGTACGGCACGTCTGCAGTTAACATAGCGCATCTGCAAAGAATACACAATTCGACTGCCAGACAGATCCTGCGTCGCCCACGTAGTGACAGCGCCACGCCCCCGTTACGCGAACTTCATTGGCTGCCTGTTGCGCGCAGAGTAGATTACTGGTACTCACGTACTAAGCCATGCACAATGTCGCGCCCGTGTGCCTGTGTGAACTCGTGCACCCATATCAACCGGCAAGAGCACTGCGCTCTGCGAGCAGTAACATGTTGGAAGTGAAGCGCACTCGTATCATGGCTGGGGACGGCTCGTTCGCTGTAGCTGCTGCGTCCCTATGGAACACTTTACCAAGTATTGTTAAAACCTGTGACACTCTCGCCAGCTTCAAATGTCGTCTGAAGACACATTTCTTTTGTCTTTCATATTAGTGTCACTCTCTAGATGAACACTGCTCTCTACTAAAACCAATTTTAATTAGTTATCGTATTCGCATAATGATTATTAATTATTCATCATATTTTATATCAAATGTTTTACTAAATTATTTATTAATATTAATCATACATATATATATTTATTTATTAGTATTATTTTTATGTAGCTATTTTGCTAGATTGAGTAGTATTAATATTATTTAATTTTTATGAGTAACTGCTATTTATTTACTTCTTTATTTAGAAATTATACATTATTCAATATGTATGTATTTATTTATTTTATTCTTTACCACTGATATTTATTTTAAATTAATATACGTATACAAATGTATTGCAATTCTACAATTTGTATGTATTTTAATATGTTGTGAAACGACACGAACAATACTGGATGTGGCGCTACACCAAATAAAATATATTATTATTATTTATTATTATCATCACCCTTTATTTCTTCTTCTTATGAACACATGTACATAAACATTCCAGCCGCATACATATATACATATGCAACCATGCACTAATGCACACATGTACACGTGCTCACATACATACATGCGTGCAAGGCCAAATGTTGGATGGTTCAGAATAAACTCTAAAGAAAGCTAAATGACGGCAAGACTGAATTGATGGTGCCATTCAGTCCTTTCTTCTTAAGACATTTGGTCTTTCATTAAGGCTGACCGGAGCGTCGGAGGTGAGCGTTATTTCTACTTCAACACAGAAGTGTCATTAGCACCAACAGTTTGCAACGTTATGTGCCCGAAACTACATGAAATGATGGAATAAACAAAGTGATGATTTGGGCATGAACTCCAGGTAAATATGCAATCATAACGGCAAAAAATAGGTGGTGCCGCATATTACACAAGTCCGAGATCATGATATATACTCTCGCAATCGATTTTGGCGCGACTTGTACAATTACGCGGTAATAAAGAATAGGCATTTGTTCCACAGAACAACGTGGCGGCACCGTTGGTAAGGAAGTGATCACGTGATATAATCCTAACTTCAGAATGCACTACACCGCCAACACAGACTTCGCTATACTGGAAGCCGGTGTGTCGTAATAATCACGTAAATTGGAAAACGTTCGAATACCCCAGGTGCCGGTTTCATGAGACTATTTACCACTTTAATACGTCAATAAGTAACGTTATTTACGTTTCATGAATCTCCTTCAGATCAATTAGCCGGTGCTAGTTGGCTTAACGTTACGCTTGATATTAGCAGGCATAAGCTTAGGTTGTTTGGTCGTAAGTCCAGTGAAGGTAATTTTGCTGCGTGCATACAGGATGGGTATGGAGGATGGGGTTGTTTTCACTATTACGCATAGTATGCATATGTCTGCATAGCGGCGTGTAATATACATCATATTATATAGCAATTTAATTATGACTATTTCAGTATTTTAAACTGTATATTTAATAATATTTTAAAACTTAATTGTATCACTAAACTATTATTATAAAAAATATTTTACAAATTACATATTATTATTACTCACCCATATACATTTATTTATGTAATTCCTATATTATTATTGTGCTATATTATTGTTTAAATAATTGTTATTACTAGTAGCTAATATTTATATTTGGTTATATCCTTATTCTGCAGTTTTGCACTAATTCATTTATGTATTTATTTTAAATAGTAACTCATAGTATTTTAAATACATTGATGATTTTGAAATTCTATAGTATTTTATGTATTCTAGTACATTGTGAAAAACCAGGAGCAATTGTGGATCTGCACTTTACCAATTAATATATATGTTATTATGTAATACAGGGCTTAGTACAATAGAATGTTTTATTAATTTGATACACTTTGCTGGGATTTTATAAACAAAATATCTCGATGTGATGACATATTTGTAATTACCATAATAATCTAAACTATAGGACGTTAAAATGTACTCATGAAACCGGTCGTAGACAACATCGACTAATCGCTTTTAGTTACGACCAGTATAACGTCTAGTTGCGCGTATAGTTATGACACACCATGAAACCGTCCACAGACTGACACCGACTAGTTATAACTTATTCGAACGTGTTTACGCTTACGTGATTATGACGTCACACCGGCTTCCAGGATTGCTCAGTCGGTGTCGGTCGGTGTATTCGTGCACTGCAGTCTGGGCGGGCCTAATGTGGCCTGGTCAGGTCTAATTGCGTCGGGTCCAGTTTGTTGAAAGGGCAAGGGTATCACGGCCTTTAGCGGTAATAATTATGATATAGTTTTGAGAGGATGTCATAGTCATGGCCTGTTGCATATACAGCACGAAGGTGAATTTCACAGAATTGCAAAGGATTCGTTATGGAAATTGATGTTAAATGATTGTGTTTCATGTCTGCGCTAACATAGCTCAAATCCATTCTATGCAATGTTGCATGAGCCGATCGTTTCACGGGGTAACGCTGTGCGCGTGTGCGCGTGTGCGCGTGTGCGCGTGTGCGCGTGTGCATGTGTGCACGTGTGCACGTGTGTATGTGTGCACGTGTGTAGATATACAACTGTGTATGTGTGTATATGTGTATGTGTGTATGTGTGCATGTGTGCATGTGTGCATGCGTGCATGCGTGCATGTCTGTATGTGTATATGTGTATATGGGTGCATGTGTGCATGTGTGCATGTGTGCATGTGTGCATGTGTGCATGTGTGCATGTGTGCATGTGTGCCTGTGTGCCTGTGTGCCTGTGTGCCTGTGTGCATGTGTGCATGTGTGCATGTGTGCGTGTGTGCATGTGTGCGTGTGTGCATGTGTGCATGTGTGCATGTGTGCATGTGTGCATGTGTGCATGTGTGCATGTGTGCATGTGTGCATGTGTGCATGTGTGCATGTGTGCATGTGTGCATGTGTGCATGTGTGCATGTGTGATTGTGTATGTGTGTATGTGTGTATGTGTGTATGTGTGCATGTGTGCATGTGTGCATGTGTGCATGTGTGCATGTGTGCATGTGTGCATGTGTGCATGTGTGATTGTGTATGTGTGTATGTGTGTGTATGTGTGTATGTGTGTATGTGTGTATATGTGTATGTGTGTATGTGTGTATGTGTGTATGTGTGTATGTGTGTATGTGTGTATGTGTGTGTGTGTGTGTGTGTGTGTGTGTGTGTGTGTGTGTGTGTGTGTGTGTGTGTGTGTGTGTGTGTGTGTGTATGTGTGTATGTGTGTATGTATGTATGTATGTATGTATGTATATATATATAAACGTATGTAAGTTTGTAGGTATGTAGATATGTACGTAGATATAAATGTATATGTGCATGCGTGTGTGTATTATTTATGTAGATGCGCACCGTTGGAATTTGGTATGTGTACTGTGAAAATGTTTTAGGGATCTTCTTGAGTTAAATGCACCAGTGATGACTGAAAACAGTGTTTTAAAATATGCGTTACTTTTAAAGTTTTTTAATTTTATAACTTTATTTCCACCATAAAATGGCCATTTTATTTGTCATCGAAACGGGAGTTCGATATACACAAATTCAATATATTTTACTCTAAATGATGAGCAGAACAAATAATTATTGCACTCCCAGTACAAAATAAAACATGTTGTTACACTGATGTAATATATCTTAATATTGTGTCGATAATATTGTTATTATGATTTAAAACTAAAATTAAACCTTATGTACATAACCACCTATGCTATTTTAATATTGTACATTACTTGATGTGATGTATAATGTTGTATTTATACTGCTTATGGAAATAGCAGCTGGATTTATGGTACAAACAAAATGCTTTCATTATTGAATGCGTCTCGGCTTCAATAAGTTTACGTTATCTAAACGTTTCATTAAAACTAAACTTTAAAATGTATAGCCAGATGTACTAGGAGAAAAAGGAACATGATAGTATCATAGGTGAGATTTGTTATGTTTTTTATATTCCAACAAAAACAATGCCAATCATTCAATATGTCATCGGTTTAGTCAAAATATTTTCCTTTTTTGTGTGCTAATTCTGTGACATAAACAGCAGCTGGTACACGTTTCCTTTTGATAATTTTATCGGTAACGACTCATTCGCATGGCGGTGGCTAATCCAAATACACACATGTTGATGACGTTTTTCTTGCATCTATTAAATCGGCGTAGCTAATCGAAGTCTGACGGAAAGTCCCGAATATTCATGAGCATGCTTTATACGGATCGTGAAGGTGGGGCCAAAGTGGAAACTGCGCGTATGTGCAGTTATTTTTTTCGATATATTGTTAGAGTCATTAGTGATTACTAAGACATAATTTTAATCAAATAAAGGCACATAATTACATGAAATAATCATATTAACAGGATTATTTAATAATTGCGTACATTACAAAGATTTTAAATTTTCAAAACATCGGTTTCAGTTGTACTATTATTATTTATTATATTTAATGTATACCTCATGGATAGCACAGTACAGCATATGAAACAATCTACATCATAAAATTTTGCAACAAACAAATTGTTAGTAAAAACAAAATAATATATACTGCATCATAGTATGTAAATTACCTCTGGTAGACAATATTACAATGCAGCAATATTATTATGAATAATTACTCAAACTAATAACCGTAATAAATACCCTCAGCTGCTGTCAACATTAAGTTTAGCGTAAACTTATTTAATTCATTAATTTAATGAAATATCCTGTATTTTATTGACTTTGACAATAATAATTATTGTCAAAAAGACAATAAAATTAAATATGAATTGTGATCTATCCCCACGTCTGAAGACACCCATGAAGTGGCGCCACCTACCGGAGTTTCCGGTGGAATTAATAAATACATGTAAACACCAGGGAATTTTTTGTACATTTGTATCGATAAAAAACAGTATTTTTTATCACATCACGTGATCATTGTGCATGTGTAGAATAGGTGTTATAGATATATGGTGTGAAGTTTGGTGACTGTAGGTGACCGTTTTGACGGTTTTTTCGAGGTGCGGACCTAAACTGCAAAACTTAACCAAAAGCAAAAATACCTTAATTTATTTCGTATAAGTATAACTATAAGGCCTACATGTAATTCTAACGCTAGGCCTAAGCACGCTTTGTGTAGACCCTTTAAGTTACTACCCAAACATTAAATTGTGAACCATGAATAATTCTTACAGGCCTAACATGTATGGCACCCTGGCCATTACCAGTTAAACTTAAAGCCTAGGCAAAACGTCCGGCAATCACCATAATCGGCATAATCCATAATGCCCGTGAATTATTAATAATGACAGTATGCTGATTGCCGAATATCCCAGGCACATAATCATCATAATTGTGTTCTAGTCAATTACGGTTGACGCATTTTACTTGGCATACTCACTTTTCGAATAAGAATGCAACGAACTATCGAAGGTAGCATTATCACGATTTACTAAAACATAAACTAACATATTTCACAAACTGTCATATTTAACAAACCGTTTCCCTCCATTTTCCGTTCGTTAACCCGCTAACGGCGCCGTGTATGATTATATTCATGCGCGGCATGTAAATAAAGAAAGTGCACGTAAATTGGTGACGTCATGTGCTTGAACAGTCGGGCATTTAGCATTAAACAGACCCTATCGCAGTTATATGCGAACAGCTGACAACTAAATTTGACAGGTACACATCATTCTGTGTCAGATTCTCATCACATGACCAACATTTGTTACTCGACCCAAAGGTGTGGCCCTTCGGTGTCCTGGTACGTGGGTACTTCGAATAAGTGGTTGTATGAAGACACAGTGTGTACATCCTGATTGCTTTGTTTTAATTAACATTCAACCAAACGTTTAATAACAGGTTGAACATTTTAACTTTCGATTGTCATGGTTTTAACACATCTGTATACGATATACTACTTCTTTGTGAGCAATATTATATAATATTTCTACAAGAGATCTGGCTCTCCAGTGAATATATTACTTTACTGCGGACAATTCATGAAGAATTGGAAGCTTATGGTATTAGTGCTACGAAAGACCAACTCCACCTACAGGTTGGACGCCCTTGTGACGGAGTAGGTGTGCTGTGGAGGAAAACTATATCTCATGCATGCAAACTATTTGACGTTCAATATGACAGGTTACTGGGAATTGACATTGATACTAAAGATGGTAACTTGTTTATCCTAAATGTATACCTACCTTGCCAATCACCTGGCAACTACGAGGAGTTCTGCAATTATTTGTGTAAGATTGCCTTGGTTGAACGAACAATACCTATGGTTATGTGAGTGATGCTACCAATTGTACCTCATGGTTATGTGAGTGATGCTACCAATTGTACCTCATGGTTATGTGAGGAATGCTCACAATTGTATTGAGTCTCAGCTCACTGAGGATGATACCCCAGAAACAACTCCTGATGACGTCAGTAAGCACGTTAATCCTCACAAGGCAGCTGGGCCTGACAACGTGAGTGGTCGGGTCCTCAAGGAGTGCCATGCTTGGCTGGGTGCAGTGTTCAGCATCCTTTTCAACTGGTCTTTGAAGCAGCATCGCATCCTCCCGGCCTGGAAATCGTCAGTTATATGTCCTGTCCCTAAGAAACCTGTGCCATCTGTTCTCAACGACTACCGCCCAGTGGCGCTTACCTCAATCGTCATGAAGTGCTTTGAGCGACTCGTACTTCGTCCCCTCCTGGAGCATGTTGGATCCCCTCCACTCACTCTATGTCATAATGTGTACACTCACCTGGAAAAGCCCAAGTCGTTTGCCAGGATAGTCTTTATTGAGTTTCGTCGGCTTTCAACACCATCCAGCCACACATCATGATGAGTAAACTTGTCAATATGCATGTGAACCTACACATCATCTTGTGGGTAAACCAGTTTCTTACTGAGCGTACGCAAGTAGTGCGCTATAATGGTGCTGTTTCGAGCTCACCTCTTCACTTTCACTGGTGCCCCCCAGGGCTCTGTGATCTCCCCTGTTCTGTTCACACTTTACACAGACGACTGTCGTAGCAGCCAGGAGAGCGTCAATTTAATTAAATACAGCGATGACACAGCTATCGTCGACCTATCCGGCTCTGATCAAGTGTGTGCGTGCGCTGTAGCTGATTTCACATTGTGGTGCGACAATCATTTCCTAGACCTGAACGTTCGTAAAACTGAAGAACTCATAATAGATTTTAGGAAAAATCCTACTTCTCCCAAGAGACTATTCATTAACCGAGAGTGTGTAAGGAGAGTAGATGAATACAAGTATCTCGGCACTATCATAGATGCAAAGCTCACATTTGGTGAAAATACAGCGATAATTAACAGAAAGTGCCAGCAAAAGCTGTATTTCTTACGCAAGCTCAGGTCACTCAGTGTCAGCACACATGTTCTACAAACCTTCTACATATGCTACATAGAAAGCTCTATTACATTTGGGTTTCTTATGTGGTACGGCGGCCTGAGTATCGTGCATCGCAACACCCTGGCACGAACAGTCAGGGTTAGTGACAAGGTGGTGGGAAAAAAGCAGACCAGTCTAGAGGATCTATACAGACAACGGGCAGAGAGAAAGGGAAAGAATGTCTCCTCAGACCCAGAACACCCCCTGTTTCCATGCTATAAACTACTTCCTTCTGGCCGCCGCTTTCAACTCCCTCACTGCAAATTGAACCGCACTCGAAACTTTTTTGTCCCCTCGTCAATAAGACTAATGAATGAGTAACTGACCTTCGTTCCCTTCCATCTCTGCCAGTCTGTCACTGAGTGAGCCTGAGATGATTTGTGAGATGATTTAACTTTAACTTAACTTTTTAAAAACTGTTGTAACTTATTTAACTTATTTAACTTATTTAACTTATTTAACATATTTAATTTATTTATTTATTTATTTAACCGATATAACTGTTATTACTTTTAGTCTTTTTATTTTTACATTGTGTATATTGCATGTACATTTGTTTTATATGTCTTAATATGCTGCTCTACACTCCAAATGAATTTCCCTCACAAGGGACAATAAAGTATTGTGATTGTGATTGTACCTCATGGTTATGTGAGGAATGCTCACAATTGTACCTCATGGTTAGAACACTTTATTTGTTCGCATAGTGTTCACCCAAAGATCACTGACTTACATAACACATTATAGATAAATGCCCTAGTTCGGATCATGTCCTGTAAGACTTGTTATCTCTACTTTTGTAACTGCAGAAAGTCAAGACAATGTCTCTGCGGCAAAGTGTGCTGATCAACTTTCTCCTCTTTTTAAAGGGTCTTTAGAAAGCATCACATTATAATATCCGGGAATATGGAAGTAATGGTGCTGTATATCTGAACAAAGTACTTCCAGAATCATTTGCATGCACTAACACTGTTTGCTAAAATAAACAGCATATATATGATATTGATAAAATATTTGATGATATAAGTACTGCACTTCGGGAGTCCAGTCTTAAACTATCAGTACATGCAAACAAATATTATGTCAAGATTATATTGTACCTGGCTGGAACGATTATGTAAAGGAGGTACACACTGAGGCCAGAAATGTATATATTTAGTGGCGCAATATGTTAAAACCCAAGCATGGCCCAAGATGTGAACTCATGCGAAGAACTAGGTTACATTTTTTATATTTTTTCAAACAGTGCAAACAAAGATAAGACATGGCTCGAGCAGATGTCATGGCTAAATCCATGCATACAAAAGATGCAGGTTATTTTTGGAAAATGTGTCCAAAACATTCAAGAACGTTTTACCTAATGCTTTTACTGTCAATGTTGCTAGTAACCCGTGTCAATATCCGCCATGTGGAACACATATTTTGAATCAATGTTAAATAATGTCAATGTCACTTCAGATGTAAATATGCAAAATGTAGCGTGAACACAATGCTGGGAATGGTGTAACGACAATGATATACACATTACACCTTGCATGGTGCAGAATGCTATAGACAATCTAAATTCTGGTAAAGTGTGTGGTAAAGATGGGCTATTTGCAGAACATTTTATACATGCAGACAGGCGCATCACTATATTATTGTCAATTTTTTTACACCGGTGTTATGTCACATGGATATCTGCCTGATGACTTTATGAAAACTATTATTATACCTTTGGTCAAAAACATGTCTGGTGACTCTAGGGGTTGTAACAATTACATACCTATAGCACTGGTCACAGATGCTTCCAAAATCTTTGAACTTGTATTACTTGAACTTATGGAATATTACCTTGACACAACAGACAATCAGTTTGGATTCAAGAAGGGCCATTGTGCTGATCATTGTATATATGCGTTAACAATGATATTTAGTATCATATGATCTACAAAAGTCGTGTGTGTGCATGTTTCTTAGATGCATCAAAAGCATTTGATAGAGTTAACAATTGGACACTCTTTAGACAATTGCTAAATCGTGCTGTGCCAAACCTACTCGTACGAATTTCGTTGTACTGGTATAGAACCCAAATGTTTTGTATTAAATGGGGTTCCATGACCTCTCACTTTTTTAATATCTCAAATGGTGTTAGACAAGGTGGTATTTTATCTCCATATTTATTTAATGTATATGTGGACGATTTAAGCATTATGCTTAACATTCTGGTGTAGGATGTCACCCACACAACATCAGTACAAACCATATGTTCTATGCAGACAATTTATGTGTTTTTGCACCTAGCCCCAGTGGCCTCCAGGCATTACTAAATATTTGTGCCATCTTTGGCTTCGACAATGACATTATATATCACCTATAAAATCAGTATGCATGGTTTTCAAACTACATGGTTTTCATCTCAAATGTCCGGATATTCACTTGCACAGAAACAAACTGGTATTTGTTGAAAACACAACATATTTAGGGATGAACATCTACAATGATTTGAAGGATGATAAATATTACTTTTATGCCAGGTCCTACAGCATCATCTGAAAATTCCACAACTGTTCCATCGCTGTTAAACTTCATCTGTTCCATGCATATGCTAGGATACCACCGATGGGACAGTGCAAGTAATATGTTTGTAAATAATGCTGTTGACTTATTTAACGCCCTGCCCTATAGCGCAAAAATGTTTATGGTTTTAGAAAGCGGGTTCTCAATATTTACAATAATATGGTAAAATACATGTGTAACTGTAGATAAATTGTTAATGCGCCCATGTAGTCCTGCTGGTCAAAATATCTATATGTTGTAAAAATAGTATGTTATATACCTTTTCACATATTTATTTTATTTATTATTTCTTCCATTTTTATTACTATTACTCTCTTTATCTCTTAACTTGTTAGTTTGGTTTAGTCATACATTTTATTTGTTATTTTTAATGGTGTACTTTTTATTCCTATTTGCATTTATTACTTAATTGTATATGTACTATGGGTTTATGTACCTGAAAATACAACATTAATTAATTAATTAATTAATTGATTCATTCAATGGTATGTCCTTGAAATAGGGGTGTAAGGATGTGGCCGGGTTTCAGTTGTAGTATAATCCATGACAAGACATAAAACTACTTTTGGCTATGCCTTATGTTGTCACTTGTGCGATAATTTGCTGTACTCGTTTAATTTACTGGACCAAATGATTCCAATATTGTACGGTGCAATGAATAGAGCTTGTGCAAACAGTGCGGGGGATCACGTGCAATGAATAGAACTTGTGCAAACAGTGCGGGGGATCACGTGCAATGAATAGAGCTTGTGCAAACAGTGCGGGGGATCTCGTGCAATGAATAGAGCTTGTGCAAACAGTGCGGGGGATCACTTGCAATGCCACTATCTTTTTGAAACTAAAAAATCGTTTGATAGGTGCGATACACGAATGTCTGGTAGTAGGCCTATTAATATTGGTATGAAACCAAGACTTATTGAGAGATATGGAGTGAAATTCAGAAAACACTGTTGTCATACTGAACACTTTCATTTCGATGACCGTAGTACTGTGATATAACTTTGTTTCTTGTTTGGATTCGACAGAAACGCCAATTTAGCGTATAATTCGTACTGAATATATAACTACAGTGTTGCTGTATTATTTGCATAGGTCATCCAACACCACTTCTTCCGTTGGGTTGATTATCCCTTTATTACCAACACAACGGTAAACAAATGGGTTTATGTAGTCACTCAAAATAAATACTGTAGCAAAATCACTTAATGTTGTATCCCCAGAAAGTAACAAACATGCCGCTCCCTGTTCACGACAGCCACGTTTAATAAAGTGTGGTTTAGTAGAACTACCGTCTCTCTTCTGCCTGTATTTTATGAAGTCCGTACAGTGAGGCCCGAGTAAATGTCGTAACATGGTGGCGTCGGTGAGATATCGAAGGTAACTGGGTATGGCCAGGCAGTCCTGTCAAAAGTGACATTTGTGTTAAAGAGTGAACTATGGCTGACGATAATTCAGATGTATAATGGTGTTACATGACTTGGTCGTAGTTAACAGAAAATACCGTTTTGCACAAAAAAACAAATCAAATCTTTACGAACAGTTTCAGTATTCTAAATTACTAGCCGTTGTTTAATCAATACTGTACAAACAATTTATTTAAAAAGTTTGTAAAATCAGAAAAGCACGATCGACGCTATCACACAAATTGGCTGTTATGGCAAGCCGTACCGGCAAAAACTGAATTAATTACATCACGGGACCGCTAGCGCCCGCTGCATGGCGTTGTTGTTTATGGTTAACTTTCCTGGCGTTATTACTGTAAATAGTAGAATTCACTGAAAATATTTGATGCTAATTTCTGATGAGTGTTTGAGCAAATGTGAATTATTTAATGACGACAAGGAGGTTTGCTTAAAAGAAAACATTTAATGGTAAATTGATGACACCTGTATTGACAATGTTTTCTTTTCATGTGCAGTGTTCACAATCTTACATTTCAGCTTAATATTTTGAACATTTAGTTTGAATAAATATTGAAACACTAGTCTTCCTGACTACTTGCCACACAACAGGGGCAGTTGAAATGTTCCTTGGGTGACACCTCTGTAACCTGAGTACACCAGACAAGGTGCACCCAGTGATTGCATCGGCGTCTCGGTTGTACACGAAAATTGCATTTGCGCCCAAACGATTACATCTACATCACACTGGACATTAGGTGGTGTTTCCCTTTTGCAAACGCAGCACACATCATCTGTTACAATTTCTTAAAGTTGTGCGTTGTTTGTTGGTGAATGTGTCACTGTGTTTGTCGGTGTGATTGTCGGGGTGCCTGTTTGTTTGTTTGTTTGTTTGTTTGTTTGTTTGTTTGTTTGTTTGTTGGATGGTTCGTTCGTTTGTGTTTTGCTTTGTTTGTTGGGTTTGATATTTGTCGTGTTGGTTTGTTTGTTGGTTTGAATTTCTGAAATACCTGGTCCACCCCACCCCTCCTGTGATAGCTTGACCACCATTGACCATTCCGTGTCGACTCTATGCTTTTTAAATGGTGGCACAAAACGAGGTTTCTTCGAGTTAAGAAACGTATCTAAATCGGGAGATGTGGTGTTGTGCAGTGTGTTTGTGTGTGTTGTTGTGTTCGTTCTTATGTGATCTACCCTGCTACCAGGTGCACGCATGTCCACAACAGTAATGTTCGGGGCTAGGTAATCATCACTGTTACACGTCAGCAGTAACTGTAATGGTGTCCGCCGGTTGATGATCCACATTGCTAGGCCTACCCACTCCAGACAAGTCAGAAGTAGTGTTTATTGCTTGGTGACACCAACGGCTGTAGGAAGTGACTCGTATGGGCCGGGAGTAGGAAGAGGATCACGTTGTGTTTGTGCGCCCATTATATTAATGGCACGTTGATGTGCGAACTGTATCCGTCATACAACAACAAAAGGGGTTCGTCTTTGCTGGTAGACACACACTTAAGAAAATGTTTACTCAAGTAGGTCTGGAAGATTATACTTGTGGACCATCCACTGTCCGACAAGGGTTGTAGCCGAACTTGGTGAAACTACGGCCAACGATGTCCGACCTGTTTCGACGAATATCTTAGGTGGCACATGTTCCGTAGACACACCAGTTTCATCAACATTGAAAATCCTATGTGCTTTTCCCAACAAGTCTTACTTCTGAAGTAGTAACTCCTTGTAATAATTATCTAACGTTTCCCTCGTTGCACTGCGTGCTCTAACCATGGACAAGCCTTTTGGCTTGGTCATCTTAAGGTCTGGTCATCTCTTTAACAAGCGATACACCCATATATAATTTGGTGGGCTACTAGTGTCTTTCCTATTCAGGAAGAAAGCGGTTTCACCAGCAAGATCTGCTAATTCTGTGCGCGTCTATCCGTACCCACATGCAGCTACTGCTTTCACGTGGGACACGAAAGCTGCTTCTTCACAACTGTTCATCATGTTTGTATATTTATATTCATCAGGATCAGAATGGCCTAATGTTTCATGGCGTAAAGTTGCTACAGGCACACCACACGTCCTTGCTGCCTTACGGACTGACACTCCATCTTGTTTGCACATTTTATATTCATAACTTAGTTGGCCAGGGGTATAATATATGTAGGTAGCTGATCTTTTTATGGTTTGCTGAAAAATACAGACATACCGATATCCTCGTATACCATCACTAATCAGCGACTGATTCACTTGTTAAATCAAATCACAAGCCAGTGTTTCCACCTGGTGCATAGACTGTAACCAATGAATACCAGCGTAATCACGAACGGGCTCAAATTAGTCCACAGACCGTATTTGTCATATGTATCCACATTAAACAGACCGATTATGTAACTAGTATAGTGTAATTTAAACTAGCATACAACACACGAATTAGTGAAAGCAAAACAACGAATAATGTCCAAAACATTGTTAGTCATTTAAAGCTGCCTCCACAACAAGGAACCGTGCAGAACAAGTAGCCAACAGAGGGCGCCACTTAACCGACATTCAATCGTACAAACGAATCCGCCGGTTTGTCTGGGAGAAGCTAATTAATTATTACAAAATACTGCACATTTTTACTATCAAAGAGATTACAAACTTTATCTTTATATAAAAACTTTTCACAAATATGATGTCATTAACGATCATGACGTAACCAATTAGTTGTAATTATTCTCAGATGCAATAAAATGAAAAATCATTCCATTTTGCACTATTAAGAACTAGCGCCTGTATTGGGAACAAAGGCGCTGATCGAGCTGCAAGACCAAGGCTCTTTAGACCTGACCACATGCTGTTCTTAATTGATATATATCACTGTACAGAAGCGCATTTCATAAATATGTTTTGCTGAAAAGGGTAGCAAATGCATCAACATCATGATCAATTGCACCAAATATGCGTCCACAAGCAACTCACTGAACGTAAGTTTGAGAGTGCGGTCGCGCACCAAGTTTGTTCACACCTTCAAAACAGCTCATTGGCTGCACCATGCTTCGACAGATCAAGTGAACAGATTACGATCACAGTCATACTGATCCACGTTGGTCAACTTGAAGTAATGCCCGTACATGTTAGCACATTCTCACCTTCAAAACAGCTCATTGGCTGCACCATGCTTCGACAGATCAAGTGAACAGATTACGATCACAGTCATTTAGCACGTTCTGACCGCGACTTTGTATCATTTGCTGCATCGTGCTTCGACAGATCAAGCGAACAGATTACGATCACAGCCGTACTGATCCATGTTGGTCAACTTGAAGTAATATCCGTACATGTTAGCACATTCTCACCATGACGTTGTATTCTTCGATTAAGTTATTTAATCTTCCAAATGATATCAACATATTACAATTTATGCCAACAATTGTCTTTTAGCAAACTGTTATGCTGTAAATCGTTGTGAAACATCAAAAAATAAACTGATTCTCACCACGACTTTATATTCTTCGATTACGTTATTTAATCTTCCTAACGATGTCATCAACATATGACAATTTATGCCAGCAATTGTCTTATTGCAAACGTTTATGCTGTAAATCGTTGTGAAACATCAAAAACTAAACTTATATATTATATCTCTCGGAGCTCTTGAAATAATCCTACCAAAAACAACGTGTGAAGAAGAACGGTTTTTTGTTGGGACCCACCCCCTCACAAAGTGCCGTCTGATGAGCCTTGATTTCTTGAGATTTGTTGATGTTTGCCATCAAATATTCGTGATTAAAGAAACAGTGTATTTTTTGAAGGCTGTTTGTTGGAAATATTTTGGCATATCAAGTGATCACAGTTGCTCAAACGACCACACAATTACATAAATTTTGTAACGTTTATAATACGACGGTAGCTTGGATTAAAAAGCACGGTAAAGCCTAATGTTGCTATTTTTCCTCTAATCACATGAAGTACCGCGGCACATTTGGGCCTTTGTCACAGCACACCAATGTTCCGCGGCACACCGGTTGAGAAACACTGGCTTAGATCATATAACCAGAATGATCGTCTTCATTAGACCCCCTATTACTGTGAATATGATTGACATAACACAATAACGTCATACCATGACGGATCTAAACTATGTGTATGGACAATATCTTATAACCTCGGAGAACAAATTCTTTTGAAAGAGCCAAGCTATCTTTCAAGCTTAATGAATAATTTAATTAAGTAAATAATATGTTCTTGTAAGCTGGTCAGTCAGCGGCGAGGAATTTTCATTGGGATACACATACGAACATACGCCTACACACATATATGCACGCATGAACTCACTCACAAACGTACACACACACACGCGCACACACACGCGCGCACACACACACACACACACACACACTCACACACATTGATTAACTGAGTTAGACATACCCCAGGTGTTGCAGGCGAGAAAAGAAAACATTGCATCAAATAAACTACATATTTGGGAAGACGGCGTGGTGTCACAATCACGTAAACCAACCAACCAACCAACCAACCAACCAACCAACCAACCAACCAACCTTTCAACAAACCATCCCACCAACCAGTCCAACCAGTCCAACCAAACAACCAACCAGCCAACCAAACAATAAACCAACAAGACAGCCAATCAAAGAAGCAACAGTAGTTAATACGACGGCGATTCTGAATGAAATAATCACGTAAACGTAGCGACGGAGAAAAGGGTATAAGAATTAACGAAAGTCGGCGTCATGTCACTATCACCAATAAAGACGAACGTCCGGATGTCCGATTTCAAACACGTACTCATACTCACGCACGCACACATCCAGGTATACACGCACACGCACACATACGCCCACACGCAAACAAGTTCACAAGCCGACACGCATTCTCGCACGAATCCACGTACGAAGATGAGAAACGACAGCGTATGGAGGAGATCAAGTGTAATACGTATTTCCAGGTTTGTCGCAGTCCGACCAATACGGCCAAGGTATCCTGCAAGGCCCAGTCCCATAAGCGAGTGGAGCAACGTCCGCAACCTAAGGAACAACAAAACAGCGGATATTCTCTCGCTTATCCGATTCTCATTCGTCTTCGTGAAGTCGCCTAGAAGAGAATCTGGTCCGGACCCCGCATTTTGAATGTTCACTGCCGTCAGACGGCATCACTGTTTCGGTTTAATTCGTAGATATGTGTATAATAAATAGTAATGTTTGTGTATACTATGCATGCTTTCTATAATTAAATTAATTTACAAAATAGCTATACACAAAATTAAAAATACTTTAAGATAAGAGAATATATTAAAGTATTTTTTATTTTGTTTGTTTGAATAGTTTCGAAATCTTCGCACAACGTGATAAATGTGTATTCTTATTATTTTGTATTTCGTTGTTAGCCTGAGAGCCGATCAGGATACGGCGTAAAGCGGATAGCATTTGCAATGCAACTAATATACCAGAAGACTGTGAAGGGCTCAAAACGTGCCGCCATCAAACGGCGAGTAGTTAAGCGCCAATATCCTCGGAAAATCCGAGCTTAGTGGCACAACAAATCCAAAGGATTACGCGTTCTCTTTGTCTTGTACAGAGGAAAAGTCGTCAACAGATAGATGGATTGGCTAAGAAGATAATTAGTTATTATAAGGTAACATACTTTGTAATATTAAGTTAGTCTGGATTGATCGACAAAAGCAAATTTTGATACAGACTCCGTGTTACACAGCAGCGCTCGCCAGGGCCGCAGTGACCCTGCGGAAAGAGGATACCGGTTTAACATACGCCGTTATTACACGTCGTTCATGTTGACACACGAAGTGCCAGCAGGCGAGCAGTGACCTGTAGTGAAAAATACGAAACACAATTGTAATCTTAGACTGATACACATTATTACAGATACCGAATCTTAACGCATGTTATGACTAAGTGCATATACCCTATACTGTCTAAGAGTGTTGAGATAACATTGCTGTTGTAGTATATTAATACAGATACCCTATATTGTCTAAGAGTGTTGAGCTAATATTACTGTTGTAGTATAGTAATACAGATACCCTATACTGTCTAAGAGTGTTGAGCTAATATTACTGTTGTAGTATAGTAATACAGATACCCTATACTGTCTAAGAGTGTTGAGCTAATATTACTGTTGTAGTATAGTAATACAGATACCCTATACTGTCTAAGAGTGTTGAGCTAATATTACTGTTGTAGTATAGTAATACAGATACCCTATACTGTCTAAGAGTGTTGAGCTAATATTACTGTTGTAGTATAGTAATACAGATACCCTATACTGTCTAAGAGTGTTGAGCTAATATTACTGTTGTAGTATAGTAATACAGATATCCTATACTGTCTAAGAGTGTTGAGATAACATTGCTGTTGTAGTATATTAATACAGATACCCTATATTGTCTAATAGTGTTGAGATAACATTGCTGTTTTAGTATATTAATAGAGATACCCTATATTGTCTAAGAGTGTTGAGATAACATTGCCGTTGTAGTATATTAATAGAGATACCCTATATTGTCTAAGAGTGTTGAGATAGCATTGCTGTTGTAGATAGTAATACAGATACCCTATATTGTATAAGAGTGTAGAGATAACATTGCCGTTGTAGTACTATTTCCAATGACGTAATCTTCCTGTGAGCGCATGGAGTGTAACGATGTATTAAATGTATCGGCGTTAACGACGACGTAAATCAGGTAAACATTCAGTCAATAACAACAATCATAAAAATGACGACGGTGATGATCGAGTAGCAGTCATATTATAGTGAGCTCCATACCAGATAAATCTGACTAAGATACATGTAAGTCATATACGCATAAAGTAGTGTATGTATATAATTACATACAATCAATCAATCAATCAACCAATCAATCAATCAGTCAATCACAATCACAATACTTTATTGTTCCTTGGGAGGGAAATTAATTTGGAATATAGCATGTACAGTTACAGCGCAATTACGTTAGTGAAATTAATGAAGTAACTTCTAGGTTCTACAGACCGTATTGCCGTCATTTCCTTGGGCGGCGCCATTTGTTTTGCAATGCCAATCCATGTTTGGTCAATCTAATGACGTTTATCAAACAATTGCCTCAATGCATAGTAGTGTCATAAACGGATACAATAATTGGTTGTTTGTTGTCTGACCGGTCCGGTACATTTACTCGCGGCTGTTCATTTGCCACTATTGCTATTAGGCACTTAGATTTTTTCGCACATATACACACAAAACGAAAGCACCACGCACGCATATAAGCACGCACGAACACATACATTTCCAAACATATGCACACAAGCACGCGCATATGCACGTACACAAGCAAGTACACATTTGCATGCCCAAACTCTACGTTCGTGACTACAATAAAAACGTAAAAATGTAACTTCAAATAATGCAACTGACAAAGTTTACTCACCGCCAACACATAATGACTTGGATGGATATAGAAAATGAACACTTACCCGCTGATAACTTAACACACACGGCCGTCAAGCAAAGAAACGTCGCACATGCCAAAACCGACATCTTGGTCTGCAACATGGCAGCATAACATATTCATCATTACTTAACATCACTAACTAGTAGTGGTAAAAACATGTTCTGGTCTATTTATATAGCATGTTCTTGGATGTAGGCAATAGAGAATTTCAAATCAGTGTGCAAGTACTAGCTCACTCACAGATGAACTGTAACAGAATCTCGAAGGGTGTTGAGCACCGATTCTGCGGAAGCTTTAGGTGTTGACTGAAGCAATAGGCTAAAAAACAAAGAAGAACTTGATGCGGACGTAGACGTACTTTCTGATACGAATTTAAGGAGACGCCGCGAACTAACTGGTCGCTGTTATCGCTACACAGAAGAGCCCGTTAAAACATTTATCTTGTGGACACCAATTCGGGACAAGGAAAACAGAGGTAAACTGAGAAAACTTACAACAAACATATTTGTGAACGTCTTTATGTTGAAGTATTTGACGGTTCTTTGAATACATAGACACTGCTCGTCACTGACTGCACTGCTCGTCACTGACTGCACTGCTCGCCACTGACTGCACCCATCGAATGGTGATGACGACAAAGTATTGTAGCCAACATGTTTTAAGTTGTTATTGAGTAACTCGCATAATAACAATTTAACTGGTTTTTCTCCATCACACTGGTTCGAAATATTGAAATATATAATTATTAATTGAATATAATGTAATATTCTAGTGTATCACCACCACATATACAAACTAATTGATGAATGCATGACGAACGATTTCGATGCTTCATACTTTCCTGTTTCGACTGAAATATCAACTTCAATAGAAATGTAAACGGCTACCTAACAATGTAAATTTGATGCCGTCTTCACGTTGGTCACACAACTATTACAGGTTTCGGGCAAAGTTGTTCGTCTTCGAATTGCGTTAAGGTGATAGGCGTTGCACACATTATATAATGCATTGTCTGCAGCTGGCCATGTGATGCATTGATCTGACGTTAAATGTGTCGAGGTGACCCGATATATCATAACATCTGTTATACCAGGATCCGCCTGGTGGCGATGGGGTGTTGCGGTGATAGATCTGAACACTGTACGGCGATGTAGCTTCAAAATATATTTGTAGCTAATGTAGACGGTAGATTTATCTTAATTACAAGACATGTTCATGGTTAACAAAATAAAACAATGTTTGTAAATTTATATATTATCGTTGATACATTGCTGCCAAGACATATGTAGATGTATAGTCCACCGAGGAAGACTTGTGCAGGATCTATCCATTACGGCGTGTTGGGTAACTTCAACATGCGTCATATACGTTCATGCACGGTTACATATGGAACTGTATGTGTGATTAACCCAAATGCTAATTTCAACAGGACTTTCTAAATGAAACAAAATTCTTAATCAGCATCTACGCCTACATGTTATGTTTTCAGAGTGTTTTTTTTGCAAATAAAGTTAGTGGTACTAACTGCTGCTGCTACAATTATTATTATTTATAAATGAATGCGTCAATTAGTTATTGTTTGATGTTAGTTGTTTTGTTATGCAATTATTGTTAAGGTCCTACTCACTGTTTTCACTGTTTGGATGGAGTGCTTTATTGTGCACTTTGTCACCTTAGTTTGAAGGCGTGTCAGTGTGTCACCACTGTGTTCTTTGTCTCGTCCAGGGTGACGGCTGCCGTCGACCAGCGGTTGTCGCACGGACATCAATCAACCGTTGTTTCACTTGGGTAATTCAGTTGCGTGAATTCCATTTAGCTCGGTTCGTGTATATACCGTGTTTTCCTTTTTCGTTTTGAAATTTGCGAACGAAAAAGGATAAAAGCAAACAATGTTTGTTTTTCGGATTCATATTTGAAGAAAGAAAAACGAAAAACTAATATAATCTACTATTCGTGGTTTTTGTAATATAATTATGTTAGAAAGTACATCGATCAAACAAACCTTTCGTTTTCACTGCATCAGAACGGAAAACGAAATACGACTGCAACGCCACTCGTTTTTTGTTTTTGCATTTAGAAAGCTTCGGTTACCTTACCGCTTCGGCTAGGCGGCAAAAGTTGGTGGCTTCGCAGGACAATTCGGTCGCACTGGCGGGATCGAAGTGGCATCGTAGCCAACGCAAAAAATACGGGCAAATATTGGTCGTTCCGGGGGCGTTGTTTTAAGAAAATGTATGACTATTAAATTATTATACTCAAACTTCCGTGGTACTCTACTTTATTAGTTATTATGTTTAGCATAAATACATAATGTAAAGCTATTATTTGATAATGTACTATTATGTGAAAGTGTCTGTAAATCTAAATAACAGTAACGTGTACATCAATGCATTTATTAGCGTTTTCACAAATGTACTCATACTTGACGTTGCATTCTGACATCGAGTAAACATTTCCAGTGAAGCAACATGTCACATACACTATATATGCCAACATAGCTTGTCGTACGTCCAACGGAATGTGGCACGCGGATAAGAAATCGAATTGTTCATCTCTGGCGCCGCTTTATATAAAAAAACAAGTTATCAAACAATATATAAAATTCCAAAATGACACATACGTTAGCAAGTATGAACTAGTAAATAAATAAAGTTGATGTTGAACATTCACTTTCATTAAAAAGAGTTAACAATAAATATTGTACTTAAACACACAATGCAACTTTAAACTTATAAATCTGACCGGCATTGGAGTGACAGGCCATGTCTAATCAACTGCTCATTTCTAGTTCGGAAATATTTTTTTTTATAAAATAATCTATCGTTTTGCAAGTAATATTTTAATCCTAATTTGTTAACATTTTCTGTTTATGTGCTACCCGTTCATATTCTTATCCTAAAATAGCAACAGTACCGCCTTTCTACAAAACTAAGGAAACACTTGAGGGTTCTAACTATTGGCCACTTTCAAAAGTACTTAATTTTTCTCTAAAATATTGGAAGAAAAAAAAAAAGTATAATTGGCTGTTAAATTGTATTAAAAAACATAATATTATCTACAAATTTCAGTTTTTGTTTTGAAAAATAAATTCACTATATATGTGTGTGTGTGGTTTTGTGTGTGTGTGTGTGTGTGTGTGTGTGTGTGTGTGTGTGTGTGTGTGTGTGTGTGTGTGTGTGTGTGTGTGTGTGTGTGTGTGTGTGTGTTATACGTGTGTGCGTGTGAGCGCGCGCGTGTATGTGATGTTTTTTGTGCGTACAGTGTATTGTAAAATGTTACAACAAAATTCGTTTGATATCTTATTTGATTACTCGGATGAAATAGTACATGGCCACCCAGCTGGTGGTGTTACAATAATGTCGGATGAAATAGTGCGTGGCCTCCCAGCTGGTGGTGTTACAGTAATGTCGGATGAAATAGTGCATGGCCTCCCAGCTGGTGGGGTTACAATAATGTTGGATGAAATAGTGCATGACCTCCCAGCTGGTGGGGTTACAGTAATGTCGGATGAAATAGTGCATGGCCTCCCAGCTGGAGGGGTTACAATAATGTCGGATGAAATAGTGCATGGCCTCCCAGCTGGTGGGGTTACAGTAATGTCGGATGAAATAGTGCATGGCCTCCCAGCTGGAGGGGTTACAATAATGTGGGATGAAATATAGCATGACCTCCCAGCTGGTGGTGTTACAATAATGTCGAATGAAATAGTGCATGGCCTCCCAGCAGGTGGGTTTACAATAATGTCGGATGAAAGAGTGCATGGCCTCCCAGCTGGTGGGGTTACAATAATGTCGGATGACATTGTACATGGCCACCCAGCTGGTGGTGTTACAGTAATGTCGGATGAAATAGTACACGGCCTCCCAGCTGGTGGTGTTACAATAACGTCGGATGAAATAGTGCATGGCCTCCCAGCTGGTGGTGTTACAATAACGTCGGATGAAATAGTGCATGGCCACCCAGATGGTGGTGTTACAATAATGTCGGATGAAATTGTACATGGCCACCCAGCTGGTAGTGTTACAATACTGTCGGATGAAATAGTGCATGGCCTCCTAGCTGGTGGTGTTACAATAATGGCGGATGAAATAGTGCATGACCTCCCAGCTGGTGGTGTTACAATAATGGCGGATGAAATAGTGCATGGCCTCCCAGCTGGTGGGGTTACAATAATGTCGGATGAAATAGTGCATGGCCTCCCAGTTGGTGGTGTTACAATAATGGCGGATGAAATAGTGCATGACCTCCCAGCTGGTGGTGTTACAATAATGGCGGATGAAATAGTGCATGGCCTCCCAGCTGGTGGGGTTACAATAATGTCGTATGAAACAGTACATGGCCTCCCAGCTGGTGGGGTTACAATAATGTCGGATGAAATAGTGCATGGCCTCCCAGCTGGTGGTGTTACAATAATGGCGGATGAAATAGTGCATGGCCTCCCAGCTGGTGGTGTTACAGTAATGTCGGATGAAATAGTGCATGGCCTCCCAGCTGGTGGGGTTACAATAATGTTGGATGAAATAGTGCATGACCTCCCAGCTGGTGGGGTTACAGTAATGTCGGATGAAATAGTGCATGGCCTCCCAGCTGGAGGGGTTACAATAATGTCGGATGAAATAGTGCATGGCCTCCCAGCTGGTGGGGTTACAGTAATGTCGGATGAAATAGTGCATGGCCTCCCAGCTGGAGGGGTTACAATAATGTGGGATGAAATAGAGCATGACCTCCCAGCTGGTGGTGTTACAATAATGTCGAATGAAATAGTGCATGGCCTCCCAGCAGGTGGGTTTACAATAATGTCGGATGAAAGAGTGCATGGCCTCCCAGCTGGTGGGGTTACAATAATGTCGGATGACATTGTACATGGCCACCCAGCTGGTGGTGTTACAGTAATGTCGGATGAAATAGTACACGGCCTCCCAGCTGGTGGTGTTACAATAACGTCGGATGAAATAGTGCATGGCCTCCCAGCTGGTGGTGTTACAATAACGTCGGATGAAATAGTGCATGGCCACCCAGATGGTGGTGTTACAATAATGTCGGATGAAATTGTACATGGCCACCCAGCTGGTAGTGTTACAATACTGTCGGATGAAATAGTGCATGGCCTCCTAGCTGGTGGTGTTACAATAATGGCGGATGAAATAGTGCATGACCTCCCAGCTGGTGGTGTTACAATAATGGCGGATGAAATAGTGCATGGCCTCCCAGCTGGTGGGGTTACAATAATGTCGGATGAAATAGTGCATGGCCTCCCAGTTGGTGGTGTTACAATAATGGCGGATGAAATAGTGCATGACCTCCCAGCTGGTGGTGTTACAATAATGGCGGATGAAATAGTGCATGGCCTCCCAGCTGGTGGGGTTACAATAATGTCGTATGAAACAGTACATGGCCTCCCAGCTGGTGGGGTTACAATAATGTCGGATGAAATAGTGCATGGCCTCCCAGCTGGTGGTGTTACAATAATGGCGGATGAAATAGTGCATGGCCTCCCAGCTCGTGGGGTTACAATAATGCCGGATGAAATAGTGCTTGGCCTCCCAGCTGGTGGGGTTACAATAACGTCGGATGAAATAGTGCATGGCCTCCCAGCTGGTGATGTTACAATAATATCGGATGAAATAGTGCATGGCCTCCCAGCTGATGGTGTTACAATAATGGCGGGTGAAATAGTGCATGGCCTCCCAGCTGGTGGGGATACAATAATGTCGGATGAAACAGTACATGGCCTCCCAGCTGGTGGGGTTACAATAATGTCGGATGAAATAGTGCATGGCCTCCCAGCTGGTGGGGTTACAATAATGTTGGATGAAATAGTACATGGCCTCCCAGCTGATGGGGTTACAATAATGGCGGATGAAATAGTGCATGACCTCCCAGCTGGTGGTGTTACAATAATGGCGGATGAAATAGTGCATGGCCTCCCAGCTGGTGGGGTTACAATAATGTCGGATGAAACAGTACATGGCCTCCCAGCTGGTGGGGTTACAATAATGTCGGTTGAAATAGTGCATGGCCTCCCAGCTGGTGGTGTTACAATAATGTCGGATGAAATAGTGCATGACCTCCCAGGTGGTGGTGTTACAATAATGGCGGATGAAATAGTGCATGGCCTCCCAGTTCGTGGGGTTACAATAATGCCGGATGGAATAGTGCTTGGCCTCCCAGCTGGTGGGGTTACAATAACGTCGGATGAAATAGTGCATGGCCTCCCAGCTGGTGGTGTTACAATAATGTCGGATGAAATAGTGCATGGCCTCCCAGCTGGTGGTGTTACAATAATGGCGGATGAAATAGTGCATGACCTCCCAGCTGGTGGTGTTACAATAATGGCGGATGAAACAGTACATGGCCTCCCAGCTGGTGGGGTTACAATAATTTCGGATGAAATAGTACATGGCCTCCTAGCTGGTGGTGTTACAATAATGTCAGATGAAGTAGTGCATAACCTCCCAGCTGGTTACAATAATGGCGGATGAAAAATAACTCATATTTATTCACTAGTTTCTAAAGTTGCACCCCGCATAGACATGCTTTATAAATTAAAGACACCTTTATTAGGAAATATTAAAACCCTGTATTGCACATATTAATTCTCCCCAACTGCAGTACGTATTGTGACCTAACTTGGGGAAAAACTTATCCATCAATAATTAAAAATATACTCTAATAAATACAATAGTAAATAGACACACACAAATGATGTATTACAGAAATACAACTTGCCACTAGGAATCACCTTAGTTAAAATACAATCCTATTTTCGACAACTAAATAAAATATTTATTTAAAAAGTGTCATTACATTATACTGCACCTGTGAATGGATATCACAGATGTCATAATACATATTGATTCTATCTACTCTAGTAGAAAATATGCGAACAAAATATTATTTATAATTTTAATGAGCGCAATAAGAATAGCACGACACCGCGGCTGTGCAAATATACAGCGCCACGCACCGCATATCGCTGTAGCGTCGATACTAATTAGCCTCGATTGACGAAAAGAGCGCTCTAAATCACACAAGTTAATCCATTTTTATTTATAATTTGCCCCAAAACAATCATATTAAACAATTTGTTGTATTATTAACGGAAACCACGTTAGTAACAATGCGGAATCTTGGCATGCTCCTACTATGGGCCCGTTACCGTCGCGGGCCCAGAGTAGGCGGATAATCTGGGCCCGCGTACCGGTATGCAGTATTCATTTCGGAAGGATGGTGGAAACAGTGGACGAATAGACTAGTGAGCTATGCCCAAGAAGGTGTCAATGTGGTTTACCTCGAAACATCGGCTATGCTAGCCGTACATTTTACGATAGCAGAAATTAAATTATCGGCGAAAACATATTTAAAATCAGAAGAATGTTTTTTCCCTCCAAGTTGAGGTGAACGCTAGTTGTTTTATTTACTAACATAGACGGGCGGCCAAGGACGACAAAAGTGCTCAGAACATTTTCCGAGGCATTTTTGTTACAAGCAACCAACAAAATTATATGTTTTACATATACGTTAGTGATTATTTGATTGGAATTTGTGATGTTGGATGTTTACGTCAGAAAACGGGTTTTTAAAGTAAATTTTACATAAATTTGATCAAAACAGTGTTATGTCTCAATCAGACATAATAACAATGTTTTCTGTTTCCAAATCAGCTAATAGTTTCTTTATACATTACACAATCAGAGTTTGTGTTGGTCTAAAATGGGGATTAACTAGTTATGGGTCATTTATATCCCGAAAAATGCAAAATTTGACCAAAATGTAGTTAAGTAACCATGTTAACTATTTTTTTCTCGAGCCACTTTAGATTTGGTCCACATGTATCAGTGGTTTTCATGTATCAGTGGTTTTCATGTATCAGTGGTTTTCATGTATCAGTGGTTTTCATGTATCAATGGTTTTCATGTATCAGTGGTTTTAGTATAGCGCGTTTACTAAATACAATTTGGATTTGTTTTGTTAATTGTGGGTCATATTTGCTTGACATTAAATGTCACACAAAGTTAGTTTAAACACTATTGTGTTAACACTAGGCCTACCACCTATGTTAAAATCACCAACTAGGCATTGCTTATGTGCATAGGTCACTGGTTACACAGTAGGCGGTCAGGTTTTGGACTTTTGTTTAAAGATGGGTTATTCAACCAAATAAATAAGATTGTGGTTGTATGACTAATTATATATTATATTTTAGGGTGTATTCGGTTTGGTGCAACCTGCCTATCATAATATATGGTTGACCACATGTTTCAATGTTTACGATGCGGGAAGCAAAATTGCTCAGCGGAGGGATGCGTAGGGATCAATTGCACCCTCTCGTATCATACGGGCCAGCATTGGGCTATTCCCACTGCAGCTGCAGGAGACAGCACTGCATTTGAACTCGAATCCCCAAGTTACAAGCCCAATAAAGAAATATGGAATTGTAAGAAATGTTTACAAAACACCCGCCCACCCCTGTACATGATGGTTCAACTGTTTACATAGTTGTATCTGTCTCAGCCCAGCTTTCTAGATAGCCGGACCTCACGTCTCACATCTTTCAAAAAGACCCTTTCCCAACAATCCAATCAGCGTAGTTTGTTTAAATACGATGTCTCCACTACTGATGCCGTCTCGTTTTGATTAACCAAAATTACTATAAATCGCCTTTACGTACGTCATGGGCGATTTATTAACTATATACTTCAATAAACGTGCGCACTTCGTGAGCGCCGTGTTTTGGGATAACATTTCAGGGTAATTACGTTTTGTCAAGAGTTTGGTTTTTACAGCGGCCAATGTTGACGGTTAGCTGATACGAATACTGCTGTAAAGGTGTTAGTTCCCCAACATGTAGAAAATCACATGGACCTGTAACTCAAAAAAGTTACTGACCCGGCGGAAAATAGGTGGTCAGTGGGTCCGGCTTAATTGACACCTCCAAGTGGATAAGGACAACACACAACCTTCATATGTGTGATTGTTTTCCCATTATCAGCCTTTTTTGCGAGATATCAAATTTGAAACAGAATTGGGCAAAAAACCAACATGTGGCCTACTGCGTATGTTACCAACCTGTTTGATAGTTGTACACGAGGGTCACTGATTACATAATGAGGTTTTAGCTGTCAATTCATTGTTATCCTAAGTACAATATTGGACATTTTATCTAAGAAATTGCAACACTTGATCATTACATTATTGTGTTTTATCCTGCCAACCAAATCAGATTGTTTTAACGTTCAGAGGATAACTATTGGATTATGATATCTTTGAAGAAATCAACGACGGAAAGAACACCTTCCACTGTTAGGGTAGACAGGTGATTCTCTGGCATCAACGAGGAACAGTTCCTCAACGATCTGATGAAGATGTATTATCGGCATATCAAAAGCGTTCCAACACGAAACTATAGATTATAGGCTTCACACATTGCATCATGCCAAATTGGCCATTGGTATTAGACTATCCCTTGAATTCCACCCTGACAACAAGATATATGTAGAAGACTGATTTGCAGAGAGTGATGCATGGGTGTAATCCCATATTTGTAATGATGCAACCAAAATGAACCACCTTGGTCCAATTTCGTTGAAATTGTCACCACCAATGGTCCTCTTGTCACAACGCTTGGTGTGTTTCCAGTTCTCCAGGCACCGGCAATTGGCAATGACACACTGACTCCCATAATAA
>OZ023207.1:20110760-20120760 GCA_963995525.1 Escarpia spicata | reverse complement strand
AAACAACAACAATTCATTATGCTTACCATGACATATAAATGATATGTTTAAAACGTGATATTGACATTTTATGTCTATCTTGTTATATATCAGTAGTTAGCGGGTCTATCTGGATACGCAAATGAGGGTACATGAAATGAGGGACTGAAGATGCTGACTCATCGTTTCTGGTTAGAGGCGCCTCCAGTGAGTGTTGACCTACTTAATGTGATGACTTCACATCCCTTAATCATCGCCCATCTGTTGGACCTCGTTTTAGTGCGTGCATGCGGGCTTGTGTATGTAACAAAAGACGGTAGTTACGAGTGCACACGTATTTTGTTTATTAAAGGTACAAGCGGATAATGACATGACTTGCGGGTTGTTTACGACCTCGCCAACAGTCGTGAGCTTACGGGTCATTACGACCACGCCAGTGACTCGTGCATGGATGTTATGACCCACAGATGACTTAGTACATCGCCATTGGTCAGAGCTGACGGGTATTTGACCACCACGCCATTGGTTCGATCGACAATAATGATGATACCTTGTTGTTAATGAAACACGGTGCTGATCGATATCTAAACAAGCCGAAACAACCAGCAAAAGTCAAACCATAGTCAGACTACTCACAAACAAAGCTATACTATATATAATCGGTGCCGAAAGTAAATATGAAATACACATCAATCAGTGTTGAAACAGTGAACTACAGTGTACCTTATATCAAAAACAAAGCTATACTATATTCAATCGGTGCCGACATTAAACATCAAATACACATGGATCAGTGTCAAAGCAGTGTACTACGGTGTACCTTGCCGCAATTGTTTAAGCTAATCAAACACACGGCAATCGTTTCTCACCAAATCAGTGCCGAAACCATTCACAAAAGATTACACCGAAAAGCGGTTATATGACGACCTTGTCCACATCGATGAGATCCCATATGTCGAGTATGACCTTCATCTCGTCGTCGAAGGCCTACACCTTCCGTCCTAGGGTATCCGTTGGTGTTGGCGGTGCGCGAAGTCTGTCCAACAGTCAGGGATCTACAAAGGCCACCTTCCGTGCGTGTTCCATCGTCTTCTACTTGAGTAGCACCTATTTGAGCAAGGTTAGAATGACGGCACTGGCGAATGGTGCTAGCAAAGCCGACAGGAAGCCGCCGATTTGTCCCTGGCCGACCTGGTTACCTTGAAGCCAGATGCGCCGTTTCCTGGCCGCCGGCACGCCTCGCGCAGTTTCGTTTTATACTTACTCAAACGTCGTCTCTATACGGTGGTCAAGGTAATGTTCTTCTTCAATATTTGTAGGCAAATTCGGCCAATGCACACGTAATATTGGCGTCGGCTTTGTTGATGATGGTTCGCCTCAAGTTGGTGCTCTTGTGTCTTTTCAGCGCCTGTATGCAGAGGATGGGTCTCTTCATCAGCTCGGACATTGTGCGACCAAAGAGATGAGGCGCGTGCGCGATCATCATATACCTTGGGTTGGTACACGTACTTAAACGCTCTCGTCCAAAAAGATGGCCGTGCGCAGAAGCATGTCTTCGGGCGTGTCCTGCTTACGATAGATCAAGAGATAGCCGTACAGCGACGACGTGGCGTCTTTGACGCATCGCGAGGATTCTTAAGAACCACCATGTATTGCGCATTCAGAATGGTTATGCGAATCTCCTTGTTTTTCAGAAACAAGTTCTGCACGAGATTCAGTACGGAAGTGTTCTGGTAATGAGGTTTTTCGTGACCAAGGTCTTGACCCGTTCGACTGTTTCCGCGATCAGATAGTCCATGACCACGATGCATGGAACACGCCGCTTGGCAACCCTTCCTCGAACTGTACCACGTCGTTGTCTACAGACGCGTAAGCCATTCTCCGAAACACCAAGTGATCTTTTCGGGAGGGGGACCTTTTATCGTTGTGGCGTGACGTAGCATGCACGTCACAAACGTAATCTTACCACACACCGTCGGACCCGCGACGTTGCAGGTGAGCGGATGTTTCCATCGCGTATCCGTGATTGATTATGATGATGGTTGACGTGACGTCGTGTTGTAGTACGTGGTGGTGGTGGTCACGTTGAATTATGATGTGCTGGTCGTGACGTTAGATACAACGATACCTCCACCACAAGAGGACCGAAGGTGAACGTACAACAAGACGTACATGACGTACAAGTACTCCCCAACTGTTGCTACAGCCCCTACTCCTACGACATCTCGCGACTGTGACATAGTTTTCTATGACGATTGACTGCGTGACATCTGTTTCTACGTTCTGCTTACTAACCTCGGGCCGCGTTTCCTCTTTGTGTCATCAGTGTCCCGGCGTAGATTTGCAGTAATCGATCGTTACATGTCCACCGGACACATGTTGACGCCGTCCTCGAGGACCACGCGCTTGATATAGACGTAGGTCAAAGCCGCACATTCCTGGATGTACGTCATCACGGACTACTGATTCACTCGGAACTCGAGGTTCTTTCCGCTTCCGCTCCGTCGATTGGATAGCACATCCAGAAACGCATGTTTGTTGATGGTGTTGAGTCGTTTGTTTAATCCCCTGGTGCTGTATTTGTTGACGGTTCCCGAAAAATAACAGGTCTTGCTACACTCATAAAACAATTCCCGGACCACTCGACCTTGAAGAGTCCCGCTGTTCTCTTTTCGTACGGTGTGCGAACAATGTAAAACGTCTCGGTGTCATTCCACGGACGCCCAACCAGGCGACAGGGCACACAATCGCTCTGATTATCAGCGCAACTTTCTAACGGTAGCAATTCGGAGCTTTGATCAAAGTAATGGTCTCGCAGTTCTGGGGTCACGAGGTCGTCGACGGAATTTCCGACCAGAGCTAAGTAGGCGCCATCTGTGTCGGTTTCGCAGTACTCGAACTGTGGACGTTCTACGTACCTGTCCATGAAATCATAATAGAACATGCGCAGTTTGGCCCACTACAACACGAAGAAGCCCACGTGCGCGGGAAAGGCGTATTTGACGCTGCTCTTGCGCATCTCGATCTCGTACGCATCGTTGTTGACGACGGCGAACAGTCGGAAGCGTCGATCGTTGATCATGTTCGATGCCGTCTTCTCCGTACAGTAGATGACGTCACGGTGCCTATCGACGTTGGTAATAAATTTCCCATACGACAAATTCCCCCATCAACTTATAGGTGTCTGCGGCCACGGCCTTGTCTAGGTGGACGTGTCCCTCACGACATGCAGCGGACACTTCCTCCTTCCAAATCGACGGAATCAGGCGACCGATATGTACTCGTTGACCTGATAGAAGTGGGTCACGTCGAATCTACGCAAAGTGTGTGGGCAATTGCTCATCATGTTTGGATTGTGTTATACAGCATATTCTTCATTTGTTTGTGTTAAGTGAACTATACTGGGAGTAGTGTATAAAAAGGTGTCGACAAAGTTGCTTTTACAATAATTTAGAAAATTCATAAAATATAAATGTACCACAACATTCAACATGTTTAGAGCATCGTCTTGAGCTAAATACACCAATGATGACTGAAAACAGTGTTTTAAAATATGCGTTACTTTTAAAGTTTTGTAATTTTATAACTTTATTTCCATCATACAATGGCCATTTTATTTGTTATCGAAACAGGAGTTCGACAGAAACAAATACAATATCTCTTACTCTAAATGATGGGCAGAACAAATAATTATTGTACTCCCAGTACAAAATAAAACAGTTTTTACACTGATGCAATATATTTTTATATGTTGTCGACAATAATATTACGCTCTTTATAAATCTACATTTTTCGAACTAAAATTTAACCTTACGTAGGTAGGAAAGTACATAACCACCTATTCTATTTTAATACCGTAAATTAATTTAGTGATGTATAATGTATTTATATGGCTTACGGAAATAGCAGCTGGATTTATGGTGCAAATAAAATGGTTTCATTATTGAATGTTTCTCGGCTTCAGTAAGTTTCTGTTGTCTAAACGTTTAATTAAAACTTCACTTCAAAATGTATAGTCAGATGTACCTAGTGAAAAACGAACACGAATGTACCATAGTTTTTATATTCCAACAACAACAATGCCAATCATTCAATATGACAGCGGTATCGAAGGCTACGACGTCGTGCAAGGAGAGATGGTGGTTTTTTTTTTAATCAATCCGTCTGTCATGAACTGCCGCTATGTTCATTCTCCGTTTATTCCATATATTTTCCTTCTTTTCTTTGCAGAATATGCGGCATAAACAGCAGCTGGTCCACGTTTCATTTTGATAATTTTATCGGTCAGGACTCATTCGCATGACGGTGGCTAATCCACACACACACACACACACACACACACACACACACACACACACACACACACACACACACACACACACAGTTATTTTTTCGATATATATTGTCAGGGTCATTAGTGATTAATAAAACATAATTGTAATGAAATAAAGGCACAGAATTCTATGAAATAAACATATTAACAGGATTACCTAATAATTGCGTGCATTACAAAGATACAAAAATTATCAAAGAATCCCTTTAAACAAGTGAACAGCTTTGTATACCTAGGCGGAACAGTGGGTTAGGATGGAAGGAATAGTAAGTACAAACAGAGCAGGGTGAAAGCAGGAGCAGCAGCATGGAAAGGGTAGAAGGCATTATGTGGACAGAAAACTGAAGAAACAACTTAAAGGAAAAGTGTTGGAAGCCTGCATTGTACCAGCCTCTATATATGGCTTGGGAACACTGCCACTAACAGAGAGACAGGAGGAGAAACTACAGTTAGCAGAAAACAACTGGGTCAGAAGAATATGTAGAGTAACGCGAGAGGATTGAAGGAACATGAAGGAATTGAGAGAGGGGATTGGAATAAAAAAAAACTAAAGAGGAACGTAACTGGTAACAGAATGAGATGGGCGAAACATGTACATAGAATGGTTGAAGACAGACTGGCGAAAAGAGCATGGACAGTAGAAAAGGGTGGTAGACGATGGAGAGGAAGACCAAGGCTGAGATGGAACGACAGCATAAAAAGAGACCTGGGGAGGGCTGGCGTGAACAGTCATGAATGGACGGCCTTTGCGGAAGAGAGAGAGAGAGGTGGAAAGAACTGATAAGAAAAGTAGAAGAAGCTACCAAGTGACGTGGACCCCACTCTGCAAGGGAGCAAGGAGAAGAAGATAATACTGGTAACAGCGTTGACCTTCAATATGGCGGCGATGACGTCATGGGATACGACACCAACAAAGTCATTCCGGAGTTGAGCCAGACCATCAGAAAGCAAGGACATGAATTAGTGCATTGCACGATGTTACTCGGAGCACGATCGCCTCGTCGAATACTGTGTCGGTCAGAACCATGCGCGCAACTGGTGTAGAATGAACACGATCGACATACGCCGGACATATATTCAGACCTGTAGAATGAAGTTTGAGAACGTTGTCATCTAGTGAAATAAGAAACGAAAGCAAAGAAAATACTCTCCTGAAGAAAGTTACATACTAGGCAGGAAAAACAAAAACGGGAGGAGAAAAAGACAATGAGAGAGAGGGGGGAGAGGGAGAGAGATAGAGAAACCGAATGCGAATACAAATATGTGTAGTTATATAATACAAACGCGTACAATAAGATAGCAACATTCACATTAAAAAATTGGATAATATATTCGGATAAAAAGTAGGTTAAACGTGTTATAATTCAGGTATACTGGAACGGACGTCAATTTAAAACGTTCAGCCAACACTGGAAACCAATGTCTTTATTGTTTAAGACATACATTTAAAACCACACAAACAAAGAATTCTACCATATTCAGTGTCGTCATCGCACCAACCAAATTGACTTAGGCAATTACATCCCTCGAAAGAGGAACTTGTGAGATTTTTGAAATCATCATCGGGACAAAAAGTTAATTTACTATCATAAATTTCATAAAACGATATAAAAATATGTCCCTGAAGAGTACGAACTCTGGAATTACATAGCTACGGAAAGTGGAGTGAGTGTAACTTCTGTTATTCATCCTTTAGTTACTAAAATTGTACTAAACACGTATGTTTAATATTGATATTATGCACATGTTACATTGATGTTGGGGGAAAGTGCTAATAAATAATTTGCTTCAACCTTCTCATTTATAGATCTTCTAAAATGTATCAAGTGTACATATTTTGTATACATACTCTTTGTTCTTTATGCAATTGGAAATAAAACAACTTAATTGAATTGAACTGAGTTGAATTGCAACAGCATAGGGTGAAGGTCGGGTTTTATATATTCACAAGCTATCAATTTATGTTGTAATATTGTGTTACCATAGTGCAGTTCACGTAAAAATAAATGTCGGTCTCTGTACGATTGAACGTTTGTTTTCAGAGGCGCTAATGGCGGATACTCTTTCAGCTCGTTTCTTTTATTTATGTGAAAAGGGGCCGGTTTAATGAAGCGGCTATGATCGTTCTTAATTAACGCTAAGATTATTGTCTAGGAAATGACGCGTTTTCTAAGTTACCGAACATGGGCCTTTTTCCAAATGAGTGAGGCTAAGTTATTGCGCTACTATAAGAACGTTTCATGAAACCGTCCTCAAAGAGTTATGTTATTTAAAGGAAAAGATACTCTGCTAGACGTGCGTGTGCTAGTTTCATGTAATCAAACTTGACGAATATAATACCAGGGATATATACAAGTGTATATGACCACGTGTCATCTGGGGTGTATCCTTGGGGGGCTATTTTATTTTAACATGTTGATGACAATTCTGTGCTAACAAAGACGTTTATGTTTTATGCATGTGCGTGTGCATGTGCGTGTGTGTGTGTGTGTGTGTGTGTGTGTGTGTGTGTGTGTGTGTGTGTGTGTGTGTGTATGTGTATGTGCATGTGTGTGACTTCCGGACCATAGCTTGACGAAAATAGCAGCTAGAATCTTGAAACAACAGCACTAATTACTTTAATAGTGCATACATTAACCTTTGTTCTCTCTTGTTCCTACGAAAACTAATAATGTACCACCGTTGAAAGAAAGCTAGTTGTCTACCAGACTCCCACAGAAAGCTGATTACTGTATGTAACATGTAGACCAATTGTCAATGTTAGTGTTTGACTATCACATCATAAAGTTGCGGTCCAGAACTCTGAAACTCAAGACGCGTCTCGATTATCTTACGAAATTAAAAATTGAACTTTAAACTAGTTGTATAACTACAACTACGATTCAACATGACGTGCGAAAGTTTCTTGACATGTTGTTAGGCCTCACTGATTTCAAATCAACTAACATTTGAAATCTTTATCCAAAGAGTTCTTCTCAGAACATGGAACACTTGTGCCCTGTAATTATATTAACTATAATCATCTCTCTTGATGAATGGTAACATCAGTGTCGACCTACTCATTACAATGGATGTGTTTTCAAGATGGGTGAATACAAGATACTGTTGTATTCTACATTGTGACACGGAATCATTGCATTCACCTGGACACATCGACGACGAATAATAGCAGCTGAAGTGGTGTCCACCTAAGGCAAAGCCGTCCAAGACCGGAGCGGGCGTAAATGATGCAACCGCGGCTCCTGCCGTACGGTTCTACAGTACGTTCGTCGATAAGCTACTGAAAGTATAGCAAGGTGTGTACGAGACGTGCATGCAAAGCGCGGTAGCTAAATTCAACACAGCGCTGACCGAACTCCGAGTCACCCTGCTATATATGCAAATCCAAGTCGAGGAGATCAAAGGAAAGCAATCGAAGAAAACTAGTCAAGACGCTGTAATCTACGTGTGGACGGCGTTGCTGAGGTGGACGGCGATACGTGGGAGCAAACGGAAAAGAGCGTTCGCAGGGCTATGCCAACAGCCCCAGACCTTCTCGAAGCTCAAGTGCGCGCCATCAACATCATTGAGTGCGCACACCGAACTGGCGACACGGGGACGAGAGCTCGGACCCTCGTGGTCAAGTTCGAGTCGTTCAAGGACTGCGAGCTCGTACTGCAGGCGGCGAAGAAGAAATTACATCTACGTCAACGAGGACTATTCGCAGAGAGTCATGGCGAGGCGGAAAGGACTTCTACAAAAAATGGTGAAGGCCAGGGAAGTTGTATAACGATATGCTCACTCAAATTAAAATGCTAACCTATCAAAGATTAAAGACACTATCCAAAGCATGGAGTCGACATTTCATATAATTGCTATATCAGAAACGTGGTTTAAAGAAAATAGTGGGGACGGAAGTGAAATAAACTGTAACGATGTCGAATTGTCGGGTTACAAACTGTAGTGTAATTCTAGAACAAGCTAACAAGGTGGTGGCGTTGCCATCTATGTGTGTGAATCAATTTAACAATTGTCATTCTTCTGATATGTGTATAAGGAACATATCGTATGTCGTTGATGGATGTTTTGAAAGCACCTTTATTGAGATACAGATTAGAAAATATGAAACAAATCAATGTCGGTGGTATGAATAGATCACCGAATACCAGCATCAGCACATTTAATTAAAATGTGTCATTCATACTTGGAAATCTCACTAGCAACATTGTTTATATATATGGTGATTGCAATATAGGCCTATTGCACTAAGAAGAGCAAGGTGAATCCAAATACTTCAGTTCTGGATTACATACCTTGATCGCCAGGCCCGCACGAATAACAAGCACGATTGCTAATATAATAGATAAAATCTTCTGTCCTGAGCTGTGTGAAAACAAACTTGTTTTAAGCGATGCTACAGATCATGTCCCAACTTTAGTCCTGTGTGATAACAGGACTTATGTGGTCATTAATGATCCAACTGTTAAATATAGCAGAAAGTTAGATGAAGACTCATTAAAAAAAAATTACCACGATTTATATTATGCAAACTGGGACACTGTAATGAACGAGTCAAACATAGATTTCGCGTTCTCGCTCTTTATACAAATAGTAAGTGACACTTATAACGGTGCCTGTCCTGTCAAAATGACAACGTGTTCAGGAAAGATAAAAACGAGTGATAAACCTTAGTTATCAAGAGGGCTAAAACGCTTCCATTAAGAACAATAACCTGTTCTTAGCGTTTCTAAAAATATTACAGAATTAATAGAAAGCCGCTAAAAAATAAGTTAACAAAATTAGTACGTTTAGAAAAAAATATTACAGAAAAAACTTCTTACGGACAAGATGAAAGCAGTATAAAAAAACAGTTAAGCATGTAATAAACCACTAACCCACATTTTAACAGAGCTTTGATCAGCGGATCATTTCCAAATGATATTATGAAATTAGCAAGAGTAATTCCTATGTTTAAGTTGGGAGACCGTTTTCAATTTTCTAATTATAGACCTATATCTCTCTTTTCTGAATTTTAAAATAATACTTGAACAAATATTCAACAAAAGGCTAACGTATTTCGTTGAAACACAACTCCTATTGACAGATGGACAGCATGGCTTCTGACGTAATCATTCAACGTCAATAGTTTAATATAATTTATTGAAAAGGTTACGATAAATGCCAAAGTACGATTGGTGTATTTAGCGACATAAAAAACCTTCGAACTGTTGAACACGACATATTACTAAGTCAATTGCAATGCTACGGAATAAGGAGTCTGGCTCTGGACGTGACAGAAAGTTACTTAACCAACTTAGAAAATATGTATGCTATAACAACAGTAACTCAGAACTAAAGGATATCAAGTGTGGCATCCCGCAAGGTTCAATCCTTTGCACATTATTATTTATTCTGCATATGAATGACATGTGTGGAGTCTCAAAATTACTTCATATTATTATGTTTGCTGATGTTGTTTGAGAATGCCATAGCAACACATAAGACTATGACTTCAGCTACGTCTTTTAGGCAGCAGCAGCCACCACACTGTGCGAGTATTATGTTGTTGTTGTTGAGTAAACTTTCATTCATTAATTCATTAAATGGTGACTAGTTATGTTTGAATGTCTTACAAAATGCTGAATTCAATGGTGAACGAAATATCATATCAATGGTGTTATCAGACTAAAAAGACACACCAACAAAATT
>OZ023207.1:19913260-20105760 GCA_963995525.1 Escarpia spicata | reverse complement strand
CGTTTAGCCAGACCGAGGTAGAGCTGATATACGATATGAGGGAACAGCGCGATACAGTATCGCATATCAGATCTTGGCCAAACATCATGGAATCGAATTTCGACAACGTATCTTTTGGTATTTAATATATACGTGCGTGTGTGTGTGTGTATGTGTGTGTGCGTATATGTGTGCGTGTGTATGTGTATGCGCGTGTGCTCGTATATGTGCGTGAGTTAGCGTGTGTGTGTGTGTGCGAGTGGTGTGTGTGTGTGTGCGTTTGAGCGTGCGTGTGTTTGTGTGTGTGCGTGTGCGTGTGCGTGTGCGTGTGCGTGTGCGTGTGCGTGTGCGTGTGCATGTGCTTGCGAGTGTGCGCGTGTGCCGGTGTGTTCGTATTAGTGTGCGCATGTGTAGGTGTGTGCATGCGAGTATGCATGCCAGCATGTATTCAGGTACGCACTGTGTACGTGTTTTCGTATGCGCGTGTATGTCATCATGGGTTTGTTTGTGTATATATACCATTCGTAAAATACTGAGTACTTATTTATTTTAAATTGCATTCCCACCCTAACCTTATGGGGACCCTTGTTCTAACAACGACTCTTGCTTATACATGTCAACGATTTTGCCCAACGATTATTGTATGTTGCGCCTCTGCGCCCGTATTCTCGAAGAAACAGATTTCGTACGTAAGAATTTGCTCAAATATGGCAGTGTATATCTATACGAAATTTCGCAAATTGGTATTCTCGAAACGCTTACGAATATTCGCAACTACGACTTTCGCAACTTGCGTACGAAAATCGAAAGAGTTTGCTTCCGTTGCAACGGATACGGTCACTGATATGTTGCCATGTGTTACCGTTTTATCGCTGCTCGCGTGTTCCTGGAGAAGAATGATAAACACGTAGACAAATGTTCAAGGGAACCGGCTGAATATAGCGACTACATAAAAGCATAATGCAGCACAGCCACTGAGATATGTTGATGCATATGTAATAAGCCAGCGAAGCATTTGAACTGAAATTACAGAAACAAAACGCAAGCATGGGGAAGGACTAAAGCTAAGCCTAAGGGCAAGGCCAAACCAGTTAATGTTTACATTACAGAATTATGAATTCGGCGCATCCCCTACGTATCCTGTCTACAATGTTACGTAGTACAGTTAGAAGTCACCACCTGCGTATATGTATGGTGGTGCTTACTATTCCGACGACGTACCGAAGATGATATTTAGTTTGGTCACTCGGTGTTTCTCTTATTCGGCTAGCCATCATTCCATGGCATGGCACTAGTAACTAAGTCGGCGTACTGTAGTCAACGTTGTAACTTCGTAAGTCGTACCTGAAAGCAAGTACATGACCAAGGAGGCATAAGTCTTCCAGTCCCATATCAGGAATTGTGGTTTGTCGTAACTTGTAATGTAGAATGTAGATGCTTTAATATAGTAGTGACTTGTGACAATTGTGTTAAATATTCATCTTGTAGGCCCGTAGCACTTGGCCTAGGCCTAGGGCGTATATTTGTTAACTAATGATGTGCTACATTGGCGTATTAAGCCTAAATGCTATGTCAATATTGATATTAAAGTGGAGATTTGTTTCGGTAAATATGTAAACTTTTTTGTTGATTTATTATTTTGTGGATGCCCAACCTAAAAAAGGGACAATCCTGTATGTTTCTCATCATTTTATGTTGCCCCTTGATATTATTATCTTTACAATTGCTTCAGGTATTAGCCTTTAGCAAATGTGTTGAACGGTTCTAGAAACAAACAGAGCCAATTATAACACAGGCGTGTTTCGTGCAGTTACATGGAAAAAAGTATGTTTTAGTTATTAATTATTTTACTGCAGAAAGTTCGAGCCACAACATGAATTACTCCAAAAATAACATTGGTGAATCCAAGGTTTGCTTTGGGGCACATACCCCCTAGACCTTTGGAATGTACGCCCACTAGCCTACTCGTTAACATAACTTGTAATGAACATGGTCATGGATTTACTTTAGAGTTTTGGGGAGCCTCATCGGGGTGCAATTATTTTTCTGTGAGAACCTCAGCCTCCTCCCCCGAATATTCAAAGCGTTCCGACGCCAATGTTTATTTAAACATAAGGCATCATAGGATAAAACATGTTGATATTTGTAAATGTACCCCCTCTGCTGAATATAATTGTTCTAATGTGTGTCCCTATAGACTACCGACTCTGGAACCGCCCATTACTATGGACTTTGTTAGATGGTGTGTCTACGTATAGGGCTAAGATAGTCAGGAATAAATATTATCAAAGAACATTATTCAATGTACCCAGTACATGTTGACAAAAAACAATGCAATACACAAGATTGATACAAAACAACGATAATAATATTTTCTGTACATATACAACATTCCGTTAACATCATGTTCTGCAATGCTCTGCATAGATGTGGCACATTTCTTCTCTTCGCAATGACTCAAGGTTACATTGAAACTGGAATATGCTATGACCATCAGGACGACCACCATAAATCCACATAAAGTATACACCAAACACCTTGAATACCATGTAACATTTTCTAGAAAATATTACTTATTGCATGTCTTTTATTCGTACAAGTTTCTTGGTTTACTACGACATCTGATATTAGTAAAACACTTAATTAATATTGATTTTGTTCAATTGTTAACAGCGATATTTATTTTCCAAAAATATTATATAAAGGATTTCTACAATATTATACAGCTGTATATGATTTATATTATAGGATATATATATATATATATATCCTATAATATAAATCATTTATATATATATATATATATATATATATATATATATATATATATACATATGCCAAGCTTAATTATCCTTAGTTTTTATGCAGATGTGGTGGAACAACATATTGTATATATGAAACATTAAATATATTTAATAAAATCTGTGTCCCATAGTCATGATACATAATAAATGGTAATATTAAATATGTTTATATAAAGGAATATTGTCCTGTTTACATATATTTTATTTACATTTATATATAGATTTACATGCCATTGAATTAATGTCTGCAATACTGTGGTATTTCGAATTACAATCGGTGGTTTCATGTGTAGCTAAACGTGCTTACACAAATCGTAATTGTATACCCCGCAGCCAATCCATAAATTACTGCGGTGAATTTGAAAACGAATTATTACCGTTTGTTGGCTGGTCCCGTTTGCTTACTTTTATTATGGAATTTTGCATAGGCTACCATTGTAGGTGAGGGACCGCTTCCAAAGACGGTATTTATACAAACACATGTCAGTGTCACTGAATGAAACACAGTTTACTAACGCGTTTTGGCGATGTTGTAACACCAAATAACGGAGATATCTCAATCTCAACGCAGTTACAAAAAATTACGCGACCTATTCAGTTATCGTTACTTTACACACAACATACACTCCATATTGGCGAATATAGGTATTGTAAATTTTCGAGAATGCCACTTGCTAAAAACATCGTAACTTACGATGTTCTGACGTAATTTGTTTCGTAAAATTGGCGCTAAGAAATTGGTACGTCGTTCGAGAATACGGGCCCTGAGCTTAGATTCCTGAGGATTTAGGCGCTACAGACGTTTGTCATTATTATTATTGTCGTTGCTGCTGCTGTTGCTATTATTAGTATTTTTATCATCATGATTATTATGCCACTAAGCGTGAAAGCGTGTGTAATGTCCGCACATCATTTGCATGAAAGCAAGTGCGCGTGCAAGTCATTTCGAAATACCCAGTAATCTGACATCGAAATGTAACTGGCTTAGAACTGAATTTAAAAAAAAACATGGTTCAGACAAACATATTTGGGACGTTTATTTAGTATAATTCCTATAGTATTCTAGGAAACATTATAACATTATAATGAATTATACGAACTTTTCTGTTCACTTACGCATGTTTGGACAGATCAGAACAAAATCGCTATTTTAAAATGTAACTACAACCTAACTTTTACAGTATGAAGCGTATATCCAACACTATCATATGGTATACTACTTACGTATGACGATGACTCCTATGTTATGCGTACACAACCACGAATCAATATGAAGCGTATATCCAACACTATCATATGGTATACTACTTACGTATGACGATGACTCCTATGCTATGCGTACACAACCACGAATCAATATGAAGTGTATATCCAACACTATCATATGGTATACTACTTACGTATGACGATGACTCCTATGTTATGCATACACAACCACGAATCAATATGAAGTGTATATCCAACACTATTATATGGTATACTACTTACGTATGACGATGACTCCTATGTTATGCGTACACAACCACGAATCAATATGAAGTGTATATCCAACACTATCATATGGTATACTACTTACGTATGACGATGACTCCTATGCTATGCGTACACTACCACGAATCAATATGAAGCGTATATCCAACACTATCATATGGTATACTACTTATGTATGACGATGACTCCTATGTTATGCGTACACAACCACGAATCAATATGAAGTGTATATCCAACACTATCATATGGTATACTACTTACGTATGACGATGACTCCTATGTTATGCGTACACAACCACGAATCAATATGAAGTGTATATCCAACACTATCATATGGTATACTACTTACGTATGACGATGACTCATATGTTATGCGTACACAACTACGAATCAATATGAAGTGTATATCCAACACTATCATATGGTATACTACTTACGTATGACGATGACTCCTATGTTATGCGTACACAACCACGAATCAATATGAAGCGTATATACAACACTATCATATGGTATCTACTTACGTATGACGATGACTCCTATGTTATGCGTACACAACCACGAATCAATATAAAGTGTATATCCAACACTATCATATGGTATACTACTTACGTATGACGATGACTCCTATGTTATGCGTACACAACCACGAATCAATATGAAGCGTATATCCAACACTATCATATGGTATCTACTTACGTATGACGATGACTCCTATGTTATGCGTACACAACCACGAATCAATATGAAGCGTATATCCAACACTATCATATGGTATCTACATACGTATGACGATGATTCCTATGTTAAGCGTACACAACCTCGAATCAATATGAAGTGTATATCCAATACTATTATATGGTATACTACTTACGTATGACGATGACTCCTATGTTATGCGTACACAACCACGAATCAATATGAAGCGTATATACAACACTATCATATGGTATACTACTTATGTATGACGATGACTCCTATGTTATGCGTACACAACCACGAATCAATATGAAGTGTATATCCAACACTATCATATGGTATACTACTTATGTATGACGATGACTCCTATGTTATGCGTACACAACCACGAATCAATATGAAGTGTATATCCAATACTATTATATGGTATACTACTTATGTATGACGATGACTGCTATGTTATGCGTACACAACCACGAATCAATATGCGCTGCGGAAACCAGCAATATCTCATAGTCTGATTTTGCAGTCGTCGCTCTTAATTGTACGCCGCGTTTCAAGTATTAGTTTCCCAACTAAAGACACTGTAATTGACACTAGACCAATTAGCAGATGTAATGCACTGCCTTTGACACGGCACCACAGCGCCGTTCATGTCGCGATACGGCGGCAGGTGGCATTTCTCCCGATGAGAGAGAGAGCTATCATCACGTCGCTAACCATTTTCTAGAACCTTTTAGTTCGTGTCTGCTTCCGGTTTGACATCGGGTAGTTAGAAGCCGCCACTTTCTGTTTCATGTTTTCGAGTAGTTCTGACACAAATTTGCACACTAAGTAAATGATTCCTGCAAGGTAGGAGACGGCTCTCCAATGAATGAGAAAACCTCTTTCTATGGAAACACTTTTGGCTAGTCTACGTGAACAGTCTTGAAATGCAATAAAGTATCAGTGTAACCATGTGCAAGAAAATAAGCATGCTTTGACGTGACTGAGTATCGTTTTTGTGATGAAAGACAATATCAATAATTCACTGATCGAGGGCAACACCCCTTAACATTGCATGCCAAACTTATAAATTAAAATAATTGTTTTGCATATTTAACATATTTCTTTATTGGGAATGCAGATTACGTGTCACTGTAAAAAAAAATACGCAAATCAGCCAGTGTGTACTAATGTTAATTATGGTATTTTAGCGCCACACAATTGCTGGTGAGGACTGACGGTGTGTTAGGTAGACCGACACTATGCACATGCCTTCTAAATGAACTCCCGTTTACTGAAGCATTTCAACAACCTTATCGTTGTTGCAGTTACTCTTATTGTCATTATAATTACCAGTTCAACAAAGTCATACGGATAATGAAAGTCTGACGTCCAGGAAGCGGAAGTATTCCGTTTCTAGCAGTTTGTTTATATATTTAAAACTTGAAATGGCCCCACCTATAGTATCGCTACTGTCAACACACTATAGGGAATTTTTTTTGAAATAACGTATTATTCGTCTTATATTTACTGGCGGGCTATCAACCAAAACATATTTATTTTGCATACGCGATTTGTTTAGATTAAACTGTGACGGGAACGAAAATGAAGAATATATGGACACAAAATTAGACGACTCGTTGTGATAAAACAAATAATTAGTATTATTAGTAATGCTTTTACTTCCTGTTGTTGTTATTGTTGTTAAAGGGGGAATGAAACGTATCAACAAGCACAGCCCAAACATAAGATCAACGGATTCGATGAACACAGCGCCACAGTATATTTGTTATATTTTGTTTTCAAACTTAGCCATTATCAGAACTCAGAATCAATTTATTTGACCTATAGATACAATACATATGCACTGAATAACGTAAGTAATAGATAAGGTCGGGAGACTCCCATTAATGTATATAATATCGCTATCACAGGAGCCACCCCATAAATATATACAACAATAACATTTACACGGCACTAATTACAATAACATATGACTTTTTTTAGTTGATAATTACTCAATATATCAACTTGCATACAAGGACTGAGTATATGTACTTGTGTACACATAGACGTACATATGGATACGTGGGTATACATTCCAACACGCATTACGAATTACAAATAAAGCAATTATGGATAGGACAACTGGATTTATTATTTAAAATAATGTGTTTTGTATGTTCAAAAAACATACAGACTGTGGGTGCAAAGTTCATTAATGATACTACTTGATGTATTGTTAACTCTCTCTACTATGTTGTGTTCAATGCATTTTTGGTTAATTCATGTTTGGATCTGGACATATACAGATTATTTCACGTGTGCAGCGCTGACGAATATCATAGGTGTGTGTGTTTGGATAAAATTTGAAGTAATTGGGTAAAGATTGTTAATTAATTTATAGTAAAATTTAAATTATTGGATTTATGAATGCCATCCAACTTTAGCAACTCACTACTTTAAAAAAGGACTTGTGTGAGTATTGTATTTACTTAAAAGGATATTATTCGGGCGCAGTGGCCGAGTGGTTAGAGTACCGGACTCTCGACTGGGGGACCGGGTTTCAAATCACGGCGGCGTCTGAGGAGTGGTTCGGTACTGGTTCTGCTGCCATATCGAAACTTGGGCAATTTCGTTCACCCTACGTCGCCCCCGTTCCAATCCGCACAGGCCAACAACACTAGCATGCAAAGTACAATGAAGCCAAGGCATCCAGTCCCCAGCAGCATCGAAATACTCTATGACAAAGGAGGCAGTTCGGGTCACGTAGGGCTACGTGCAGGGGTGCTCAGAATCTCTGGGTCAAGAAGAGCCGCCGAGAGAAGGTAAGTAGACTGACGATAGCAACATATAACGTAAGAACACTTCTAAGAGATGTAAAGATACAAGAACTGGAGGAGGAACTTAGGGAAACCAAGTTGGTATGGGATGTGATCGGGATCAGAGAAGTCAAAAGAAGAGAAGAATGCTTCACTACCTTACACAGCGGCCATCTACTATACCATTCCACAGCGAACATCGGCCAAGCTGGAGTAGGTTTTCTCATAAACAAGAAATGGAGAGACAATATAGTGAGGGTTAACAGCATCAGCCCCAGAACAGCTCTACAAGCTGAAGATAGTACAAATATATGCACCAACACCATCAAACTCAGAAAAAGACACAGGCAATGTCTACAACGACATGGGTGAGACCTTAGAAAAGCCAACTCACTACTCGATAGTGATGGGAGACTTTAATGCGCAAGTTGGGAAACGAACAAACATTTCGGAAACGGCAACAGGCAAATTTGGCCTAGGTATGAGAAACGAAAGAGGCGACATCTTGGTGGAATGGGCAACATCAAGAAAGTACCAAATCATGAATATCATGTTCCAGAAGAAAGCAGGGAGGAGATGGACACGGAATAGCCCAAATGGAGAAACGAAGAACGAAGTTGACTGCATCCTGACAAACAAGTCAGACATGGTCACTGGCGTCAAGGCTGAAAGGAAGAAGTTAATAAACAAGATACCACCGAGTGTAGATACCACACAAATCGGAAGAAAAAAGATCGAATTCCTAATCGAAATGCGAAATCGATTCGAGACACTACAGAAACTAGACGACACCGATACCATCAGCGAAAACATCACAGAGATGATCCAACTACGTGCAACAAGTGTAGCCAAAGCAATCAACAGGCATGTCGTGACGAGAATATCGTCACCGACACGAGCACTAATGAACAAACGACGAGACATTGTGGATAACGGAGACCGTAAAAACAAATAGAGTACGCAGAATTATGCAAGACCATCAAAAAGAAAGGGAAGGAGGACATTAGGAAGTACAAACAAGACATCTTAAGAGAAGTTATGTCTTCAAAGAACCTGAAGAAAGCAAGAAGAACGTAGACACTGCACTAGGGCGAGGCAGACTGATTACACTTCTAGACAAGCAGGGTAGATTAATACAACACCAACATATGATCATGGAACGAATAGAGGAATTATACACCGAGCTATATGACAGTGAACAGAGTACCATAATTCACACCGACCCGAAAGAGGTACCAGAGATAACACCATGGGAAGTGGAAGCTGCGCTAAGAGATACGAAGAATGGGAAGACATCAGGCAACGACCATATAAACACTGAAACATTAAAAGCAGGAGAAGATATCATCTCGAAGACACAGGCTAAGCTGTATACTAAATGCTTATCAGAAAGGCGAATACCCACAGCTTGGAAGAACGCAAAGATGGTGATAATCTTCAATAAGGGCAATAACAAAGACTTAAAGAACTACAGATCGATATGTATGTTATCAAACATCTACAAATTACTCACACATACACTGGACGAAAGCCAACCACGAGAGCAATCAATATTCAGAAGCAGGTACTCAACGACAAACCAAATACACGTCGTAAACCAACTGAAAGAGAAGTGCCGAGAATATAATATCCCGATCTGCATCGCTTTCGTCGACAATGAGAAGGCTTTCAAGAACAGGGGAGAAAAGATGTGTACATCGATATCCTGAAGACATCTACACCAACAGCTCGGTGACAGTCCACCTACACAAAAAGAGCCACAAGAGAGGGGTACGACAGGGTGACACCATATCGCCAAAGCTGTTCACGGCAACACTCGAAAGCGTATTCCGAAGACTGACCTGGGAAACCAGAGGCTTGATGAAAGACGGAGAATATCTCAGCCATCTTCGCTTCTCCGACAACATACTCATATGCGCTACTACACCGCAAGAACTACAAAACATGCTGCAGGAGCTAGCTGATGAAAGTGAAAAAACAAGGTCTCAAGAAGAACATCTCGAAGACAAAAATGATGCTAGAAAATGACACACCAATATATATCAACACGACGCGGATAGAGAACTTTGAAAGCTACGTCTATCTGGGACAGAGATACAGTATCAGAGACAAAAACCAAGACAAGGAGATTCAAAGAAGGATCACTGCTGGCTGGACAACATTCGACAAACACCTCGATATCTTCAAGGGTAACTTTGGAACCTGCTCGAAGAGACAAGTCTTCAACTCATGCGTACTTCCAGCGATGACATACGGCGCGGGAACATGGGCATTCACCATCCAGGCAAAGAACAAGCTAGCAGCCGCACAAACAAAGATGGAAAGAAGTATGTTAAACATCAAATCAGAAACTTTCATTTTCATGTTTTTCTTGTTAAATATCACATATCGGGAGTTAAAAACAAACATCTGCGTATGGCATAAAACAAGTCATAGACATGATCTAACAAATCAGAAGACAGAAGTGGATCTGGGCAGGGCACAATAGCAGACTACGAGATAAGCGATGGACATCGCGTATCACAACCTGGAGACCTTACGAACGGAAACGATCTAGAGGAAGACCGGCGAGACGGTAAAGAGACGAACTAGACGAATACTGGAAGGGCACCATCTGTCAGAGGATAGCGCAAGACAGGCAGATTTGGAAACGACATGCTGAGGCCTTCGCCCAACCACGGGATACCACGGCTGCACAATGATGATGATGATGATTATTCGTATTGCTTTTTTCTGTAATTTGAAAATTCGATATGCCTGATGACCCCACAAAAGACAGCCACAATTAATAGGAGGGAGAATAAGAGCATTGTACATAATATAATAGGTGGTAAAAAAGTGTTTATTTAGTATGCCTATTGTTTTATATATTTTATTTGCTATTTTGTTTGTATGACTCTGTCAGTTTAAATGGTTATTTATTGTGATGTCTAAAAAATTGAAATAATTTACACGTTCAACGTATCGGCACTGGGCGCCGCCATTACGCTCCAGCGCCGAATGGTTTGAGTGGCCAATGCTACTAATGGCCGCGTAATGTAACGCAATAGGCGATGGGGCATAGCTCCGAGAAAAACCGACAATTCGCATACAAAAACATAAATAATAGAAAAATCAAATAATTGAATAGCTACTCATTATACTATAAGTGATACTACACAACTTTGCACCTACTTAGACGGAAGGATACATACAGAAAATAACTCTGTTTGAGGGTAGATTTGCGGCTTGTCGGTTCCCATTAATGTTCATGAAGTACTGACGCCTAAATTCGCCCGTGCTACGTTGGCAACGAAACAGTAATTATTTCGCAAGGAGATTTCTAGGTGTGCATTTCTCTAACAAACACAAATAAACAGTATTACTCGTATACAATCACTTTATTGAAAAATCGTTCATGTACGTGCTTGTTTATTTATTAAAGTTTAATAAACATTTATTAAAGGATAGTTTGTTAAAATACGTTTTACAATTGAAATGTGGTATTACAACAAGGGATCGGGGTGGATCCTAACGTGGGTCCAAGTGGTTGGACACCAGTTCTGGCATAAACATGGATGTACAACTGAAATTATATTGAATGACTGAAAACCAGATTCTAGGCACACTTAACTTTTTCAAATGTTTGTATACAAAACTGCATCTCCCCTGCCCACTGGTTGGTGCTTCCTGTTTGGCCAACAATTAAATTATATACATGATTTACACATGAAACATGTCAGCTTTCAAATCAGAAACTAAGCCTCAACGTTTTGCATGTTGTCAACTGTTCTGTTCGAAATATGTCCACTGCGCAAGGAAGCTGCCTTATTCCGTGCCTTCAATGCTTCATATTAGGAAATAACAATAACAAAACTGGATTTGTTCAGGTATTTGTATTATGTAGAATATATTGTAAGCTGTAGTTATTATTTACTTTGACTGTCTTATTGCTGACATTCTAATCAACATTAACTTAACGACTGTCAGGTCAATGGTTACAAGAATAGGTCGTGTGCGTTTTATTGCCACATTATTAAATAATATGAAAACATTACTCAAAGTGCAGCGAACCCGTTCCCTGCACCCGAGGCGGTGCGCGCCGTGCCGATACCACGCAAGCGAGGATGTGGCCGGTCTGGAAGCTACACTTGACTTACTGGACATTGTCACCGATCTGTTGTCGTTATGTAGTTACATTATTCTTTGGTATTAAAATTCTTGTTAAATATGACTATCTGTTGTGTTTTACTATGACGATTACGAAAACTGTTCATCGTATTTATGTTTTCATAAATCTGAATAAGTTGTATTTTTAATAACGATAATAATATAAAAATAATAATAAAAACAATAACATTCTTACTGTCCCACTAATGAAAGATACCTCTACAAAATTTAATGTATAATGATATAAGAGCTGCCGGTTTTCCCTTTTCTTAACAATGCCGGTAATTACGTAAGCAAATAATTTTTTGCTAACTTATTTCTGACAAAGGTTTTATTAGTATATTAATGTATTGTCAAGGGAATGCCATTATCATCAAGTGTTCCAAACATCATCCATATATGACAATGCTAACTAACGTTTAATGTATAATAGTGCTGCAGAGTTTGAGCTTTTCTAGCAATTGTGGTAATTACACAAACAATTAATTGTACTGCTATTTTTAACAAATATATTGTTTTCATATTAACAGAATGTCTTCAGAATGTCATTTTCTCGGAGTGTTCCAAACTTCAGCAAGCTCTGTCCCAGGTAACTAAGGTACATTACCTGAAACACAACAAATATGTTGCTTACACTTTGAAGGCCGTTTTCTCGGATTGAAGACCTCAATCCCACACATGTTTGGTGAGCCGTAACTTCAGTTATAATTGAGATATCTCCTTGTGTGATACATCGTATGAAAGCTGGTATCTGCTCTTTCAAACGATGTCAATAACTCAGTATTGAAAAAAGCCGACAAGTGACTCATTTGGTTAAGATGGGTCACATTTTATACAGGTCCGTTCTACTGACAGCGCGTTGCTTTGTACATAGCATTTACCTAATTAAAATTTATATATATTTATATATATATATATATATATATATATGCATATTAGGGTGGCAAAATAACAATATTTTTTTAATCAACCATGCATATGGGCTAAAAAGGGAGGGTGGGTGAGAAAACAACTGTGTTAAAATGTCAGAGAAAACCATTCAGAGGAAAATACCGCTCAAAGCACCCGAAGTTTTTGTCAAATCGCAATATAGGGATACATTTAAGAACACCATATCTCAAAATCTACTGAACCTATTTTACAAAAATTATCACTGTGACCTATGAATCATACAAGTATTACCCCTAATAAATTAGCTCAATGCATACATTTTTAGAGAAACAGATTTATTGCACTCCAGGATGATCATTTGAAATTTCTGGGCATAGCATTTGTAATAAGGTAAACATACACACAATCCCACATATAAAAAATAGCAGAAACGCAGTTTTTGCCTTATTAAAGATCCATCATCCTCGTCTTTGTAGACTGAGGCATCAATCCTCGATGCGACTCTACGACTTGGAAGATGAGCTGGCGCTGCTCTTCGTCGTCTGTGAGAGCTGGGTTGAAATCCGTCACCAGTTTGGCCACGTCTCAGGCTTGCTGTTGAGAAAGCTGCGTTCAATTTTGAGAGCAGTGAAGAAGAAGTAGAACGAACGTTCCGTTGCGAAATTGGCGAGGTGCAATTCATTCATTCTTCTATCATCAATAAGACAGCGCCGTGCTATCTTCTTGGTTCAGGGAACTGGTTCGGCCCGCTCAGAAGACTTCGATGATCCAGATATATCTAGATGTTTCTGGTGATGTTTGTTGATAGAGATAGCCACACCAACGTCCAGTGTGCCATCAGAATCCGACTGTTCATCCTGTGATGACTCTGTGAGTGGCTCGGTTGTCGACTCGGTCTCAGTTGCCTTGGAGGCAGACTCTCGTCGCTGCATCTCGTCGTATTTTCGTTTTTGTCGTGCGTGTCTGCTCTTTCACTTTGAAAAGCTTGTCCTCCCCAGCCATCACCATCTTCCTCTCACTTCGTTGATCTTGCAGAAACATCACGAGCAATGCGGATCAGCTGATCACACTCTGCATGTACCACATCAAACCGTTCCAGCAATCGACTGCTAACTTTAGTTTCCAGCTCAGCTTGCATGTGTTTACATGCAGCTGATAGAGTTTCTTCAGCTTCTCGACAGCATTCGGCTTCTGGGTCGTCGGAAAATTAGCCAGATGCCAAATCCGCAGCACTTCACCTACCGCATTGTTGCAGCTTGCAGGCAGCGTCAGCTTCTTCACTTTCAAGTCGTAGAAAACTCGCCGCAGAACGTCACCAATTGTAGGCAGTTGGTTCAGGTTCTCGATACAAGGAAGCGGTTGCCTAACTAACCACACGTTTGCTGCAGATCTAGTACGAAGCGGCGCATTCGACATGGCAACAACAGCATCAGTGCAATGAACGACAACAGTTACTGTTTGCGCGACGTTCAACAGAGCTTAGTTACAAAACATCTGCCTGATTAAATTGTGGTGGGTAATTTGTCTAAATGCAATTTAACAAAATATTGTGTGATTTATAATTAATGTAAATTATCTATATAATGTAGTCAATCATGATGGATTACTGTTTTTTTTAATGAACAAAACCTTACATTTTTCTATTTTTTACAATTGTAGGAGATTTATACTTATAACCTGATTGATTGTTCTATTGTCTTGACATAGTTATTATGAATATAAATTAGAACACAGTAAAAATGTAGTTAAACTAGATTAAGTAGATATTGACATAACGCGTTTTTAAATGTATCCCTATTTCGTGCTTTTACAAAAACTTCGGGTGCTTTGAGAGGTCTCTTCCTCTAAATGGATTTTTCTGAAATTTTACCTGATTTGTTTTCTCAGCCAACCTCACCATTTTAGCCCATATGCATGGTTTATTTTGTTTTAATTTCACCATGTAAAATTGGGCCACTCTAATACATATACATAACTGCAAAACTTATCATCTAGCAAGCTATTCGCCGTACGGCTAGCGAGAACTTCGTTGTAATGATAAACAATTTAGAACGATTTCCGTGTAGCAGAACAAACTAATCAGTGAGTGAACAATAGTCCAATTAACCTTACTTATGTACAGTTACGAAATACCTGTATTCGTACGGTATCACAGCCAATGTCGTCACATATAAACTATTATGACAATGTATTTCGTTTTTGGTTGATCATTTCCCTTAAATAATATGCCTTATTGCCACCTCTGATACTTTACTAATATATAGCAAATGTCCTTCACAGACTTTGAGTATGCCTGCATGCATGATGTGTAACACAACATATGTCCTTCACAGACTTTGAGTATGCATGCATGCATGATGTGTCACAACATATGTCCTTCACAGACTTTGAGTATGCATGCATGCATGATGTGTCACACACAAAATTTCCTTCACAGACTTTGAGTATGCATGCATGCATGACGTGTAACACAATATATTTCCTTCACAGTCTTTGAGTATGCATGCACGCATGACGTGTAACACAACATATGTCCTTCACAGACTTTAAGTATGCATGCATGCATGATGTGTCACACACAAAATTTCCTTCACAGACTTTGAGTATGCATGCATGCATGACGTGTGACACAACATATATATTTATTTCAAACGGTTTCAAAAAACGTCCAAAACGTGTTACAACACATACCAATCTATATCGGTATCACAGACGCCGCTGAAGGTTCACCGCTTCAGCTTAGAGAGCAGTTGAGCATTCGTATTATCAATGTATATTTGGCGAGCCTCTATACATAATGCATACGTACGGTTTCACTAAACTTTCGCAACATGATCAACTCACGAACAAGTGTGTGTTCCTCAAATAAACGTTATGCAATGACAATGAATACTGAGACACAGACCGTATAACACAGCTCTCTCAGTCCTTGGTCGTCGTACATATTAAAACAAGTTATTCTTGCCATTAGTTGTTCCTAACAAGTTGTCTCCAAACTGACAGACATACAGACAGACAGACCGATAGAGAGAGAGAGGGGGGGGGAGAGAGAGCGAGAGCGAGAGCGAGAACGAGAGCGAGATCGAGAGCGTGACAGACAGACAGATATACAGAAACAGAAATATAATATTATATAGACAAATAAAGAGGTAGGGAGGGAGGGGGAGGGAGAAAGGGAGAGAAGGAGAGAATATTGCATATTAATAATAATTATAGTAATAATAACAACAAAATCGATAAATAATTGAAGATAAGTTTTCCTCAATAATCTATGTTCTACACAGTCACATGAAATATTACAAATCAGCGAGTCTGGATGTCCTCATGTACTCGACGTGGGGAACTTTGCATTCGTATGACTAGTGAATAATAAAGCTTTTGGATAACCGCATGTCCAAACGTTGCTGCAAATAATACATGTGAAATCCGGTGTAAATGTATTTTACATTTAATATATTTTGCTGATAACATTTGCAATGTATGCAGGCAGTTTGCTACATGTCTGTATGGGTGTATGCAAGAATGTGTTTATAACTAGTAAGGGTGCTCTGTTCCGTGACAACTGTTAAATCAATATCTCAATTTATTCAATCCGTTTTAAGCGAAGAATGCAATCGTCATTACTATATATTAAACATTGATATTGTTCCCTATAAATACACTTATGTGTAAGAGTATCATTCAACATTGATATTGTTCCCTATAAATACACTTATGTGTAAGAGTATCATTCAACATTGATATTGTTCCCTATAAATACACTTATGTGTAAGAGTATCATTCAACATTGATATTGTTCCCTATAAATACACTTATGTGTAAGAGTATCATTCAACATTGATATTGTTCCCTATAAATACACTTATGTGTAAGAGTATCATTCAACATTGCAGCTACATACAATTGTAGTAGTAAAAGGTTATTGCTATTTTATTTGTTTGACAGGAAGCAACGATAATTCGGATAATTGGACGACACGGAGCGACAGTGCGTCGAATGATACGCTCGCCGGAGCTATAGTTTCATTTGCTATGGACACATTTGAGATATGTATGTTTGCTTCCGTCATAGCCGGCATCCCAGGCAATCTACTGGTGGTAGCTGTGTACGCTCGCAAACTGACATCATCCGTCCGAATGTACATGTTCGCCTTGGCTCTGACTGATGTAGTGATATGCATCAGCTACGCTATAATTTTGGTCATGGGCGTGGCGAGAACGAGCGAGCCCATCTACATAATCATGTGGTCGACGTTCATATTCGGCATTGGGTTTTCCCTGTTAGTTCTGACATTGCCCGCGGTGGAGCGCTACTGGAGCATCGCCCGACCGCACTCGTTCACGTTTAGTCCGCGTCGAGGAAAAGTGGCGCTAGTGGTGACAGCGCTGATTGCGCTGGCGACGATGGTCGCCACAAAGATGCTGAGGGCGCTCGGTTTGCCGAAGACCGCGACGTTCCATCTGATGGTGCACCTGGGTTTCTGCACACTCGTCATTCTCGTCATGTACACGCTGCTCGCTCGGGAGCTCCTGCTACGTCTTCGGCGCCGGAAGACACAGTTGAACCCGTCAACGACCAGTAGTGTCAACACCAAAAATATACACCTTCATGTTCCTCTAACAAGCGTCGCGACAACATCAACGTCGCTGGAACCGCCAACACAACGATCGACCACGGGGCCGAGCACAATCAGCGTGCTGTCAGGTCAGATTACTGAAACATCGGCAGTCAATAAACAAACACACGAAGCGAAAGCGGCATTGGTGTTATTCGTGGTTACCGTCGTATTTATTTCTTGTTGGAATCCCTACTGGTTGCAGACTATCGGCGTTGATGTTCCACGTGAGGTACGGCGTGTCTACGTCATACATTCCGTCGTTAATCCGGCCATATATAGCTGCATGAGTAGGGCATTCCGTGACGACGTGCGCCATTTTTTTGTTAATTGTCGTCACTGATCGATCGTGTCTGGTTCGTTATTAATGAAACGAAGAAGACCACGTCAATCATCATTCAGGAATTCTATTATTTTGGAGTTGGAGTATTCAGTGTTTGCTTATAAGGCCGATCCAGGAATTATATATGTTCTAATACGTAAGGCAGGACACAGCTGATAATCGTACCTACGCGGATTATTCGATACATCTAATTGGTGCATTTCCGAACAGCATTTGCAATGCTTCTGCACTGGAAGAAATCAGCAGCTTTTATCGCGTTGATGATCTGTGCTGGGTGATTTTATGTTTACCTCTCCCAGTATTTAGACGTTGACAATACAGACCTCACACGTATAATGTACAAGCATATATTGCTTGCTTTCAGTTCCATTGTACAACAATCGAACTGAGCGCGTGGCGCGATCGGTATAGGGATAGCGAATCAAGATCGGAGCGCTTGCAAACACTCTCTATAATAGACAGTTTGATATATACGTTTCTCGCGCTACCTATTATTGGTTCCGTACGTTTTCCGCTGGTCCCATATATGTTGTGCCAGGACACTTATGCGTGAAAACGGATATACTGGTATATGTTTGTGAATACATTATCTATAGGTTTGTTGATGGCGTTTCACATTGTATTGTCTAAGTTTTACTGACGACATAATTTATATGTTTACCTGTAAATGACTAGTGATTTATACAGCAACGTGTTTATATAATGATGTCACGTGGTGTTGTGAAGTAAACCAAATGGCATAGTAACATGGAAAACAGTAGAAACATAATATGATACAATACTAACTATTAGATAGCAAAAGTAAATATATTGAAATGGCTAACATTAGTAGATTAGTTGTTAGCTATTCTAAAATAGTATGTCTTCAATTTTCATTTAATGAAGTAACATTGTTACTAGGGCGTGCGCCTTTGTTTAGGGAGATGCGTAAGATAGATGCACATATGTTGTTGTTGATCAGCGCGATCCCTGTTGTCTGTTTTGTCTCTGTTATATTGTCAGATCATTTGACATCAATGTCCGTGTTGTACGTTTCTGGGAATCAGTATGTCATACATATGTTGCGGGTCTTGGCAATTTATTGTATTAAATGACAACGAGTACGTATTGTAGTTGAAGGGAACTCAACTAACCACCAATTAAGTCATATGATGGAGGTTTTGTTTGGTGGTATTTATCTAATCGCAAGCATACACATGTTTGTTGTGAACGAATCTTATACTGTGTATGGCATCAAACTGGAATGCATATTCGTTGAACTTAGTAAACGAGAAGACGCGATACAGCAGATATGTATCACGGAAACGGAAATCGGCAATATGTTGGTAAATTTTCTGCGTTGTTTTGCTTGTCTTGACATTATTCAATATAACTTTGATCACTATGTCATAACCAATAGCATCGTTTTATTTGCGGTAGTTGTACAAAGAAACTACAACGGATGAAGTATTTATTCAACATATTCTATTTGTTAAACGCATACAATCGTGATTTTGTGCGTTCTTTATCACTCATAATTAATCCAGTGGCCGAGCATTGGTAAGTAATACGATATGCTTCTTGAGAACTCGGAAAAATACACGTCTGATCAGTACTAAAGGGAAGCAGTATGTTCCTCTACCGGAATATGCCAGCCTCATAAAGTTTAACAGTAAGTATGACGTGTTGAATGTGGACAAAATTGAATATCAAAGGGTATTTTGGTTAACACGACCCGTCTCGGCTGTATTGCCAACAAACATTGTTTTGAAACTGGATGTTTTGTTTATCATTTGAACATGCGTGCACAAACATTCATGAAAACGCAGACGCCGTGACGTATTACGTAGGATATATGTATTCCCCAGAAGTCTGTCAATGCGTTCAGCAACGATAAGCCGTGGTTCATCAATGACCCGAAATTCACGCTGAAAGAGAAACAGGATGCTTTCAGGAGTGTCTACCGTGCACTACACAAGAAAGCCCAGTGCGATGCCCAGAGGGCGATACGGGGAGCTAAGACTGACTACAGGCACAAGCTTGAAGGCCAGTTCCTTTCCTACAACACTCGCGCTCTCTGACCTGCAAAGTGTTACTGCCTACAAGCAGAAGCCATCCACTCCTGGCTGTGATTCTACAACACCGGACAACCTCAATAACTTTTACGCTGGCTTCGACCGTCAACATTTAACGCCTGTCTCGATCAGCCCGCGGCCCTGCTATGTCACATCCTCCTCCCTTTAGCATGCAGCGCGGTGAGGAAGCTCTTTCAGCAGCAAATCAGCAGGAAGGCATATGGTCCTGACAATGTTCCCACCTCTACATTGAAACACAGCGCTGACGAACTGGCTCCTGTATTCACATAACTGTTTAACTACTCACTTCATCAGCACACTGTTCCAATCTGTTTCGAAGCAGCGACTATCATCTCTGTTCCGAAGAAATCCAAGTTGACAGTTTTGAACGATTACCGCCCCGAGGCCTTGACGTCAGTGTTGATGAATGTGCTGGCTGTGAAATAATTGCATATTGCTGCGAACTGTAGTTTTGGCCATGTCGAATGTTTGCGCACTGTCACGTTCAAAGAACAAATATGGCACAACAAGACGTTCAAAATACTACGTTGCCTGCCAGAATTTACCCTCCACCACCACTTAATACAAAACGCGGTGCAGATGAGTGGAAACTGTTTAAACAGATGTGGCAAACTATACTATTGTCGCAAAGATCGACAGTCAAACGGACGAGTATCAACGAGCGTTATTCCTGCATACCATTGGTCCAGAACCACTGACACAGTATAATGGCATGCGTTTTCCAGATGCACATACTTTGAAGGATGTCATTGATGGTTTTGATGCTCATTTTGTCGGAAAGACCAATGAGATATATGAGCGTTACGTGTTTAACAACCGCAACCAAGGATCTGCTGAATCTGTGGAAGATTATGTGGCTGCTCTGCGCAACCTGTCACAAACGTGCAATTTGTGTACAAGCATGAGAGACAGCATCCTGCGAGACCGGATCGTGCTGGGAATTATCAACAATGCTACAAGGAAGCGATTGTTGCAAAAAACATATCTTACTCTTGCTAAGTGCATCGACATCTGCCGATGCGCAGAGGTCACGGCATATCAAATATGTACAATAGAACATGAAGAGGATTTGGCCAATGCTGTCACAAGTAACTCACAAAGAGGACAACTGAGATTGAACTGCAAGTTCTGCGGGAAAAGTCATCCTTTCAAGAAGGAGCTATGTCCTGCATGGGGAAAGACGTGCAAAATGTGTATCAAGAAAAAAATCATTTTGCACATAAATGTCTAACGAAGCACAAGAATGTCCATGATGCTTGAAATTCAACCTGACTCGGACTTGGAACAACTCCTGTCTGTGAGAGAACAACAACGGCAGAAGATAATCAAAGCAGAGTTGTCACATTCCAGATTGATTGTTGCGCATCTGTGAATGTTATTCCTCAGAAGTATATCAAAGACGAGTCTACTATGAGCACATGCAAGACTTCACTTCATATGTGGAACAAGACTGTTCTAAGTCCAAAGGGGAAGAAACGGCTAACTATTTGCAACCCAACGAACATGAAGAAGTATTCCACTGAATTCTTCGCTGTAGAGGAAAATCTCATTCCGCAGCCGTCCGAGATAATGGGTCTAATTACAGTGAACTATGTTTGAGAATGTGGCGAAACTCACTCCTGAAACAGATGACAGTTTCATGACCTTTGCATATGTTTTTGATAATGATCAAGGAAATCTCCCTGGCACTGCACACTTCGAGATAGTCACAAACGCAAGTCCCGTGACCTCTCCTACTGGTCGAGTGCCTATCGCCATGCAGTCTCGAGGGAAAACTGAAATCTGCACATAGACAGAAAGAGGGGTGATTACTCCAGTTGACCAACCTACCGACTGGATTAGTCTTATCGTAGTCGCTACGAAGAAATCGGGTGATCTTCGCATCTGTCTTGATCCTCGCCCAATGAACAAAGCCCTGAAACGTGAGCACTATCCTCTACCTGTGATGGAAGACATCATCCCCAAGCTGGCAAATGCAAAAGTTTCTCCAAACTAGGTCTGAATAGTGCTTACTGGCATGTCCACAAGTCTCCTTGTCAAGAGTCAAGTGGTTGAGGTCGCGGATGACATCATTGTGTACGGATCAGGTGAAGATGCAGAGTATGCCACATTGAATCATAACAATAACCTGACAGGCATGCTCCAAAGATGTCGATCTGTTGGCATGAAGCTGAACAAAGACAAAGCGGAAGTCCGCAAGAATGATATCACCTTTCTAGTTCATAAGACAAGTGAAGGCCTCAAGATTGACCTTGAGTAAGTAGACGCAATCTTGAAGATGCCGAAGCCTGTGAATGTTGAAGATGTTCAACGTGTCTGTGGGTTTGTCAACTACTTGGCAACATTCATGCCCAAATTATCTGAGATCCTCGAGCCTATCAGACAGCTTACTCGTGCTGGTGTGATGTGGAACTGGACGCCAACCCATGATGCAGCCTTGCTACCGAAGCTCCGATTCTAATGTACCATAACCCTGAACGTGAACTTACGATTCAGTGTGATGCCAGGCAGAAAGGAATTGGAGCCATTCTGACAAGGGAAGGCCAACCCGTCGCTTATGCCAGCCGTGCCACGACCGAAACAGAAACTCGATACGCTCAGATAGAGAAGGAAATGCTGGCCATCATTTTCTCACTGGAGAAATTCCTCCAGTACACGTTTGGTCGGCACACAAATGTTGAAAGTGACCACAAGCCACTGGAAGCAATTTTGCAGAAACCTCTATCTGCAGCACCACAACGTCTTCAAGGCATGATGCTACGTATCCAAGGATATGATGTCGCTGTCAGGTATAAGAAGGGCAAATGTATGTACCTTGCTGACACCCTCTCCAGGGCCTACCTTCCTACCTCATAAAACATGCAAGAAGAATTTGGGCATGTGAACATGGTGAGTTTTCTGCCGATCAGAGATGAGAGATTCTCCAGACTCAAGGTCGAAAGTGACAAAGATGAATCCCTCCAGAATTTGAAATCAGTCATCATGCAGGGATGGCCAGAAGAAAAACAACTGCTGGCTGCTGAACTTACTCCGTACTACAGCTTTCGGGATGAAATGACTGTCCAAGATGGACTCATTTTCAAAGGCGAGAGCGTCGTTGTACCGTTTGCCATACGACCAGAAATGAAGAAGGCTGTCCACTCATCCCATGGTGGAATAGAAGGATGTATCAAGAGAGCCAGAGAGTGTTTGTTCTGGGCAGGCATGTCTAGTGACATCAAACACTTCATCTCGACCTGTTAAACTTGCCGTGTATACGATATATATCAGCCAAAGGAGACACTTATGGTCATGGGTTTCCTTCTCGCCAATAGGAGAAAATCGGAAAAGATCTGTTCGAATATGATGGCAAAGATTTCCTAGTCACAGTGGACTACTTCAGCAATTACTGGGAAATCGACAGATTGGAGAATACAAAGGCATCATCTGTCTTCAGAAAACCGAAGTCACATTTTGAACTCTACGGTTGTCCTTGTATTGTGATAAGTGACAATGGGCCCCAATTCATCTCTACGTCGTTCTTGAACATCTCCAAAGAATGGGACTATAAGCACAGAACTACTAGTCTTTACAACAGCAAAGCAAATGGGAAAGCAGAATCAGCAGTAAAGACAGCCAAATCCCTTCTGAGGAAGAATAAAGAGCAATGTCAAGTGCTTGCGCTGCTCAATTATCGCAACACACCAAGCCAGGCAATATGGACAATCCCTGCACAGCGATTCTTCAACAGAAAAACAAGAACTCTCCTTCCCACTTCACACAAACTTCTCAAACCAACTCTGAACCTGGATGGTGAGAGAATGAAGCTACAGGATCACCAGAAGAAACAAGAAAGAGCGTAAAACAAAGATGCCAAAGCTAAAAGATGTATATATACAACAACAGGACAACATAAAGAATCGACACATATGAAACAGAGGAAGATGAAAGAAGTGCATGTCCATGTACAGCAAGGACAACAGAAGGAATTGACACATATGAAACAGAGGAAGATGAAGGAAGTGCAAGTCCATGTACAGCAAGGACAACAGAAGGAATCGACACATATGAAACAGAGGAAGATGAAGGAAGTGCAAGTCCATGTACAGCAAGGACAACAGAAGGAATCGACACATATGAAACAGAGGAAGATGAAGGAAGTGCAAGTACATGTACAGCAAGGACAACAGAAGGAATCGACACATATGAAACAGAGGAAGATGAAGGAAGTGCAAGTCCATGTACAGCAAGGACAACAGAAGGAATCGACACATGTGAAACAGAGGAAGATGAAGGAAATGCAAGTCCATGCACAGCAAGGACAACAGAAAGAATCGACACAGATGAGAGAGAGGAAGATGAAGGAAGTACAAATTCATGTACAGCAAGGACAACATAATTAATCGACACATATTAAACAGAGGAAGATGAAGGAAGTGCAAGTCCATGTACAGCAAGGACAACAAAAGGAATCGACACATATGAAACAGAGGAAGATGAAGGAAGTGCAAGTTCATGTACAGCAAGGACAACAGAAGGAATCGACACATATGAAACAGAGGAAGATGAAGGAAGTGCAAGTCCATGTACAGCAAGGACAACAGAAGGAATTGACACATATGAAAGAGAGGAAGAAGAAGGAAGTGCAAGTCCATGTACAGCAAGGAAAACAGAAGGAATTGACACATATGAAAGAGAGGAAGATGAAGGAAGTACAAATCCATGTACAGCAAGGACGACAGAAGGAATCGACACATATGAAACAGAGGAAGGAGCACCATATCTGCAATGATTGCGGCATACCTGGACATTTCTTTTGGTTGTCACAGAGATACTGACGTCGAATTGCACCGATGCAAACAGAAGGGACACCTATCCAAGATTTGCAGAGTGCATTTAAACGCAGACTTATCTCTTTTACATAAAAAAGGAGTAAGACACAAGAAGAGTAACCACAGCCCTACGTGTGACGGGCTGGGCGGCTCTTGTCAAATACGGATTGCTATTGGAGATATAAAAAAAAAACTGCTAAGCACTACTTGATTGTGGTTCTATGGTGACTACTATTGGAAAGTCATTCTACGAACGCCAGCTGTCTCATCCTACCCTGCAACCCCTAACAAGACTAATGGACATTGAAGATGCTGGAGGACAGTCGGTACCCTACCTTGGCTATCTCGAAGTGGAAGTGAAGCTGCAGTCATCTCGGGGAGAAAGTGAAGGAATTCATGTGCCAGCATTTGTTGTGCCTCCTAATCGGTCGAACAGTGTGGTGCCTGTCGCCATGGGCACTAATTTCCTGACAGCACTGAGAGCTGGGAATACCACATTACATGATGCAGCCATCTTGGAAGCGCTTGCTCACCTTCACCAATCAGAAGGCGAAGAACAGGAAGTAGCAGTGTACTCGTGTCGCCACACGGCGATCCCCGCAAACACATCCGTCATTGTGAAGGGAAGAATGGGAGCCCAGAGAGTTATGTTATATATACTATGTATATATATATATATATACATATATATATATATATATATAATGTATATATATATATACCGTATGTTACCGCGTTACCGCCCATACCCGCATTTTTGCTCACCCCCTATTTCCTGGAAATTTGGATAAACCGCCCACCTGCTCGCGTTACCGCCCACTCCCATCTCAGCCACATACATAAATACATTTGTTATCAAAATATAGACAATACAAAATTCTGAAATACAACAAAATGAGCAGAACGTTGTTGAATATTCTTCAGACTTAACGTGGTTTGCTCCGATGTTTCTGTCGCTGGCTTAGCTCTGATTAGCGCTTCAGCCAGCAGGCAATACATTTTTAATAACTGTCCAGTCGTTCTACTTTATTATATGACGTAATTCTTTCCATGTAATATATCATGTAATAAAACATTCAGATAGGCCACAAAATACGAAGTAACTTTGTTCACATAACATACCATGTAATAAAAACCAATTGTCAAATTGTAAACATTAAAAACAACATTGGAACAATTTATCGACGGTAGCGCTGCACGTACGCGCCGGTAACCAGCGAAGGCGGTATCCATATTTTGCAAAAACTGCGTCAACAACGCCTGGTTGGTTTAGTGCTCAAGTAGTGACGCAAAGATGCGTTGATTTAGACAAGAAATAAGAGAAACGTTTGTCGATGTCGGCGTTATGTCATAATAACGTAAACCTATGTACAGCAACGGAGTTGAAGGATCGTGTGACGGTCGTAGCCATGAGGAAGGGTGAACATAAAATGACCAGAGCCACGCTGGCCGACTTCCATAACACTGACAACTTAGAGGCGACGCCTGGGGTACCATTTTTTTAATTTGTGTGCTGATGAGAAAAGTAAAGTAAAATTATTTCATGTGGCCTTCTTGTGAGACAATATGTTTACTTTTTCACACATTCTGTAGATACTAGATACTATTTTTGCATAAACTCATTAATATGCAAATTAGTCATCGCCATTAAGAAATAAACTGTTTTTCTGAATATCTCGAATTGTAAACAAACAATCAAAGTGATGTGCCCAAACGCATGTTTTCAAGGTATTTAGAAATGTCTACATCAGTGAACAAATCGTAGTATGCATATTTGTTGCATGAATATGCAAATGAGCTCTGACCAATATAACTTCATGATATTCGTTTATATCTCCTAAATAGGCGAGCGAAAGACACTATTTTACACACCGACTTAAATGCCCCCTTCCCAATACAAACACCCAAAGTGTATACCCATCACAATGATATCCCCATCATAATGAGGCCTATCGTAGAACTAGCGTGACTCCAAGGTCAAACAAGGTCGCCATCAAATAATAATATTTCAAAATTGTCCATTTCCGCAAACGTATTATAATTACAATGGCTGCATATCTACTTTTATTAATAATAAAATAGCCATCTATATTTTTTGGGAAAACGTATTGTCTCCCGGTCAAAACAGGTTACGATATGGAGCTGTTGCATTGTATAGCAAGTGTGGAGCTAAGGTCAAACAATGTCACCAGGAAATGATGAATATCCGAACTTTTGCAATACCGCGAACGTCATTATGTTACATAATAATAATAAAGTCTTATATAGCGCTGTATCCAGTCCTTAGTTCTGTTCAAAGCGCTTTACAAAAAAATCATAATTATATGTCACTCATTCAGGTTGTGAAAGCAATTTTAAAAAGGTGTGTCTTCAACGCCGTCTTAAACGACGCAGTAGTGTCACCCTGTCTGACTGACTGTGGCAGATTGTTTCAAGGTACAGGGGCCGTTTTCGAGAATGCACGGGCTCCGAAAGACATGAGGCGTGCGGTTGGTACAGACAAGCAGAATTTGATCGGGAGGAGCGTGTGGGCTGATATTCAACAAGAAGCTCGGAAATGTATTGCGGTGCAAGTCCGTGGAGTGCCTTGATGGTGATCAGGAGAATTTTAAACGTAATTCTTTCTTGGATGGGAAGCCAATGGAGATATTTCAGGACTGGTGTTCCGTGCTCGTGTTTCCTTGTTCGTGTGATTAGACGAGCAGTCGTGTTCTGAATGCACTGCAGTCTACGTAGCTGACACTTGTTAATTCCGAACAGCAGCGAATTACAACCATCCAGTCTAAACGTTATAAATGAATGGATGATTTGTTCGGCAACTCCTGGCGTAAGAAATTTGATGATGTTACCCACATTTCGGATTTACAGAGCAGAAGATCAAAATGACATATCACTTGAAGGTGTCAGTTGAGTTTGTGTGTAGCGGCGACCAAACAGTGTCACCGTCAAACGATGAATGTTCGAAATTGCACCATTCCGCAAACGTTATACAATACCAATGGTGACTATCTACGTTACCAACCTACTCATGACCACGTGATATACATTTTGAAAGACTACTGTCTCCCCTTAAATACAGGATACCACGAGGAGCTAACAAGTGGTGCAGTAAGTGTGGAGTGAAGGTCAAGCAAGGTCATCACCAAGTGATGAGTGTTCAAAACTGCGCCATTCCGCAAACGTTGTACAATTAGAAAGTTTGCATAATAATCTACTTGGTCTACTTACAGTGGGCCATGTTATAATATAAATACATATATGTGTATTGTATCTACTTGGTCTACTTACAGTGGGCCATGTTATAACATAAATACACCTATGTGTATTGTATCTACTTGGTCTACTTACAGTGGGCCATTTTATAATATAAATACACCTATGTGTACTGTATCTACTTGGTCTACTTACAGTGGGCCATGTTATAACATAAATACACCTATGTGTATTGTATCTACTTGGTCTACTTACAGTGGGCCATGTTATAACATAAATGCACCTATGTGTACTGTATCTACTTGGTCTACTTACAGTGGGCCATGTTATAATATAAATACACCTATGTGTATTGTATCTACTTGGTCTACTTACAGTGGGCCATGTTATAATATAAATACACCTATGAGTATTGTATCTACTTGGTCTACTTACAGTGGGCCATGTTATAATATAAATACACCTATGTGTACTGTATCTACTTGGTCTACTTACATTGGGCCATGTTATAATATAAATACACCTATGTGTATTGTATCTACTTGGTCTACTTACAGTGGGCCATGTTATAATATAAATACACCTATGTGTACTGTATCTACTTGGTCTACTTACATTGGGCCATGTTATAACATAAATACACCTATGTGTATTGTATCTACTTTGTCTACTTACAGTGGGCCATGTTATAATATAAATACACCTATGTGTATTGTATCTACTTGATCTACTTACAGTGGGCCATGTTATAATATAAAAACACCTATGTGTATTGTATCTACTTGGTCTACTTACAGTGGGCCATGTTATAATATAAATACACCTATGTGTATTGTATCTACTTGGTCTACTTACAGTGGGCCACGTTATAATATAAATACACCTATGTGTACTGTATCTACTTGGTCTACGTACATTGGGCCACGTTATAATATAAATACACCTATGTGTACTGTATCTACTTGGTCTACTTACAGTGGGCCATGTTATAATATAAATACACCTATGTGTATTGTATCTACTTGGTCTACTTACATTGGGCCATGTTATAATATAAATACACCTATGTGTATTGTATCTACTTTGTCTACTTACAGTGGGCCATGTTATAATATAAATACACCTATGTGTATTGTATCTACTTGATCTACTTACAGTGGGCCATGTTATAATATAAAAACACCTATGTGTATTGTATCTACTTGGTCTACTTACAGTGGGCCATGTTATAATATAAATACACCTATGTGTATTGTATCTACTTGGTCTACTTACAGTGGGCCACGTTATAATATAAATACACCTATGTGTACTGTATCTACTTGGTCTACGTACATTGGGCCACGTTATAATATAAATACACCTATGTGTACTGTATCTACTTGGTCTACTTACATTGGGCCATGTTATAATATAAATACACCTATGTGTATTGTATCTACTTGGTCTACTTACATTGGGCCATGTTATAACATAAATACACCTATGTGTATTGTATCTACTTGGTCTACTTACATTGGGCCATGTTATAACATAAATACACCTATGTGTATTGTATCTACTTGGTCTACTTACAGTGGGCCATGTTATAACATAAATACACCTATGTGTATTGTATCTACTTGGTCTACTTACAGTGGGCCATGTTATAATATAAATACACCTATGTGTACTGTATCTACTTGGTCTACTTACAGTGGGCCATGTTATAATATAAATACACCTATGTGTACTGTATCTACTTGGTCTACTTACAGTGGGCCATGTTATAATATAAATACACATATGTGTACTGTATCTACTTGGTCTACTTACAGTGGGCCATGTTATAATATAAATACACCTATGTGTATTGTATCTACTTGGTCTACTTACATTGGGCCATGTTATAACATAAATACACATATGTGTATTGTATCCCCGTCATAATGATTGGCATTAAATTGTAAAGTGGTGGTCTAACTGTGGAGTGAAGGTTGAACAAGATCACCATCAAAAGATGCCTGCATTTTCGAAATTGTGCCATTCCGCAGATTGCAGGTGATGTTATACTTCTACGTCATTTTTACATCACCCATGGGATGAGAAAATATATGTTGGTGGATACCACCCTCAATTTTGAAATTGAATGTCATTTGGAGGGTCACAAACTCAATCTTGTGTCAAAATATTTGTATTAATTAACTGATATGTGCTTGTGCACATGACATCCTCTTCACGTCCTATGTCCAACCCCAGCCATCTGGAGTGGGCGTCTGCTAATGAACCAGTTGACTGGTCAACTAAATAAAAGCTTGTTACGCTAAGCGCTCTAAATACTGCTAAAGAGCATCTGGAGTTATTGAAATATCTTAGTGTTACTATTCCTTTGACAGAATATCTTTCCCATAGCCTCGATAACGGACACCACGCACGCTGCAACTCTATTTACGTAGGGCAATGGTGACGCGTTCCAGGAGTTGAAGGGTCGCGAATCCATATCCAAATGGATGTGTGAATGCTATGGTTCCGTCGTGGTATGAAATGTGGGTTGCCCATGCTATTGACAACACAACTGGCAATGACGTGGACAGGTCTTTTCCCAGAGCATGATGGATGTCGTTGCCATTAAGATGAGTAACGATATTTCCTGTCCCAAAGAGACTAAGACTGTGACTAACCTTGTTGTGTACACTGTGATGGCAAACATATATTATGATTTAGTAACACTGTGATAGTAATGTCATGATTCGCCAATATGTACATCACTAAACTTAATCAGCTTTAAATGTACTAATATTTTTCAGTTAAAGAGTTATTTTTAGTACCACATGAATTTATATTTGTGGACAAATCAAGGTTATTGTATTGTATTGAGGAGATATACACGAAAAGCGTGAGGTTATATAGGTCAGAGCTAATTTGCATATTCATGTGAATTTGCATACGATGATTTGTTCACTGACGTAATCATAACCAGATACCCTGAAAACATTCACACATAATTTTCATTGTTTGGGTGTTTGCAATTAGAGATATTTAGAAAAGTAGTATATATTTTAATGGCGATACCTAATTTATATATTACAAAAACGTTCAAGGGTGCCAAGGTTACATACGTCGGATTATTGACCTAGAAGGTTAGATGATCACAAAAATGCAAAAAAACATCGTGCAGACCTTAATGCACGGCCCACCTTAAGAAGGGCGTTTGACTGCTGGACTAATTAACTGTAACATCAAGAGAACATTCGAAAGTACAAGTAAAGTTTAAAGACTGTCTCTGTTGGGAATAGACAACACCGGGTGGAAAGTACAAGTAAAGTTAAAGACTGTCTCTGATGGGAATAGACAACACCGGGTGGAAGATGCAACTGGATATAGCAGAAAAGAGTTTATGGACAATAATAATTCAGCAAACTTTTAATACAATATTTTAATTGTCATGTGCCGCAAGAATCAATATACACCAATTGCAACTTTGCTTTTTATTTTCTTGTATTAAATTTGTTTATTATGTGGATTGGAGTTATCTCCGTATTTAATTGTTGTTTATAATAATTGATTTAACAATATTTAACAATATTGCCACCCAGAGAATTAACTCTAGGGCAAGGAAGTTGAAATAGTGTTACGTTTGTTATGTCCTAAATGATATATTAGTATATTATTTTATTGTCTTGAACTTCTAAATTCCACTTAATCCCAATACATTGATGAATGTGTACCGAGTAATGCTCATTTTATCATTACAGTGACAATGTATGATAATTACCATTGAAATGTTCAAGTTATGAGACCAATGCTCATAAGTGTATGTGTATAATTTGGTCTTATAACTTCAAAACACACACATATACAGACATTTAGCAAAATTAGCCACAGTCAGCCTATGAACGGCTAATTATCGGCACAGTATCGGCGTCCGACTATCAGCCGCCCTCGGCCCGAAGGCGAGCAGCCGGACAAAACTCCCTCGGCTCGCAGGCGGATGTCAACAGCGGACCGATAAGTTTGCCGCTCTCGACTCATTGTCTGCCCGCTGTAGTTGTGCTATCTGGGTCCCTAGTTGAGTCCCGTTCAAGTGAGACACAGATTCTAGGGCCCAGAGTTCCAGGGGCCCCACTCAAGTGTGATTTTTCCACAGAATATATGCAAATTAATAGAAGCATGTGAAGTGGTTGAAAGGACTCCGACCGCGGGCTCCCGAGAACCACCACGTCGGGTCCCTTCAGCCATAACAGTACTGCTCAAAGGACTCCGACCGCGGGCTCCCGTGAACCACCACGTCGGGTCCCTTCAGCCATAACAGTACTGCTCAAAGGACTACGACCGCGGGCTCCCGTGAACCACCACGTCGGGTCCCTTCAGCCATAACAGTACTGCTCAAAGGACTCCGACCGCGGGCTCCCGTGAACCACCACGTCGGGTCCCTTCAGCCATAATAGTACTGCTCAAAGGACTCCGAACGCGGGCTCCCGTGAACCACCACGTTGGGTCCCTTCAGCCATAATAGTACTGCTCAAAGGACTCCGACCGCGGGCTCCCGTGAACCACCACGTCGAGTCCCTTCAGCCATAACAGTACTGCGTTACATTTAAAACAGATCAACGAGTTTAACATTACACTAAACATGGTATACATGCCATGAATTATTCATCATAACATATATGAAGTATAGCTGCCAACTTTTTTTTATTCCGGGAGATTCATAAGTGATTTCCGTGTCGTTATGTGTCGTCGCGCTGTCTGTGATGTTGACACTGGAAGACGAGAGGGGGTGCTGCTGGAGATTTTCAGCGGAAATCCGTAAAACCACTTAATTTATATTAAATACTAACCATAACGAATCGTGATATACACAAATTCGAACGCTACTAACAACCAAATGTGAGGTTGCACTATAAGCAGTATAGGGACTAATGAACCGGCTCGACAGACCCACAGTTTCCCACTCATGGCATTCCTGACCACAAAAATGTACGCGTAAAACCAGTTTTATAGAAAATTGTGTGTGTGAGTGTGTGCGTGAGCATACGTTTATGCGTGTACGTGCGTGCGTGGCGTGTGTGTGTGGGAAAATCAATTTTAGTTACCTTTGTCACCTTGTTCCGCCAAGTCGTGTCCGACTTTTGGCGACTCTCCAGCACAGCCGCCTCCATTCTCACCTGTCCCATGTTGCCTGGCCGAGTTGTTCTAGGGTCTAGTCCAGTTGTCATTTCATGAACCTAGAAATGTTCTATCATATGAACTTTTTTGTTGATTTGTACTCATATGTGGTCCTAGAACAAATTAAGCATGGTTGCCCAAACAACAATTTGGGGCAACTCTGATAATTTGCATAAATCCAAGATGACCACTTGTCGATATCTTGAAAATTTAACTTTTGAACCACTTGACCTAAAATGTTGTAGAATACCTCTTCTAAGGGGTGTTGGGGTGCCTAGAATCCATTTCTGATGCTACTTTTCATTTCAAAGTCAAGATCAGATGCTGAAGGTCAGGTGAAGGTCATATTTGACCTTTCGGTGGACGATGAATGGAAACTTGAACTAAATTATAGTTTATTTTATTCATGCACATAAACGGATATTATTACAATATTTGAAACATTTGTTCGTGAGAAAAAACAGCATTCAGCCATATTTGAAACACGTAGTCTAGTCTATAACAGATGTCTGTTACACATCTGTTATAGTGCAAATATCATTATGAACATTGACATTCATGTTTCTTTGTGAGGAAAATTCTTGCATTCAGTAATTATGTACGAAAGTCGTCGTAGGGATGTTACAAGGATTGATATCCATACGGTAAACCTTACGCTCATAGCATACATAGTTTTACACAATGCCATGCTATGAGCGTAAGTTTTACGCTATCTTAGTAACTGCAGATATCGCCATCAGGTGGGGCTTGCTAGTCTGCCGCTTTCCACAGCATTACCTGCCTATGAGCCCGCAACACGTGCTGGAACAAGTTGGTGGATGTTGGAGGCAGGGCATTGACTTCGGGACTTTTCTTCTTGGTGAAGAGTTTGAAGCGGGCAGACTCCATTGATGTCCCCGGTGGCTGACCATACAGAGCGATGAAGAAGGTTTTCGCCGTCTCCATCAGATCTGCCTGCGTGGCGCTCACCTCCCTCAGCACATCATCCAAACATGGGAAGTCCCCAATGAGCAGGGTGTTTAGTGCGTTGATCTTTCCTTTGGCATACGCACATAAAGTCGTGTCGCACCCGCTGAGGGCGTGCATGCCAAACAGCTGCGTATACTGTGGCCCTACGTCAGCGCAGGTGGCGTTGATATCCAGCACTGTCCCATCCCACCGTTCCATCTGCACCTTGCACTCCCGTTACACCAAATAGACCAGTAGGTCAAACACGTCTGTGTCCGTCTTGGCAGCCTCAATCACATAGGAGATCATGATGATGTCCGCCTCATCATGACCAAACGCACCGTCGTCATAAGTTTCCATTGTCACGTTCTCTCCTGCACTGAAGGTAGACAACACGTTCGCCAGTCTCCGCTTGTTGTTCTTGCTGTTCAGGATTGCATCTCTTTTGGTCAGAGGACTGGTGATGCAGAGCTCGTTGATGAGGGTAACTTCACTAGCCCGCATTATTCTCTCATGATACCTGGCAGATACATATTGATACTTGTCGAGGGACTGCCGCCGTGTGGCCACACGACACGGTAGAACAGCTGCTGAACATCCACGATGACAATTTCAGCAGCTGTTGGCGAGATCTCGTGCACACCCTGGCGCTTGACCAGCCCCGACTTATTGGCTTTGCGGAGACAACCATGCTCATTTATGGGCGATGGAGGAACTGCACACAGCTCGTAGTTGAACAGAGGCCCAAATTCCACCTGCTGCCGCTGACCAATCATCAAGAGCCGGATAAAAATATTCTCAAGATCGATAACTGGCCAGCCCTTGTTGCCCTTGTCCTGCTTCTTTAAAACGTCCTTCGTCTTGATGGAACTACTGATAGGATCGTAGAACCCATCGGGAAGACTGGCGATTTACTGTCTCTCCATGTTTTCTCCAAGCACAATCGAATCAGCTACATTCACTTCAGCAGGAGCAATTTGGCCGGTGACTGGATTGTACAGATGAGGGCGGTGATCTTCTAGTGGGTGAGGGTACTTCTCCACCTCTGCATCAATGAGACCTCGATCATCCGCATTGAAGACACACCGGTGCTTCAACTCCTCCTTGTGTTGTTTCTGCACAGACTGGCCTAGTGGATCAACAGAGTAGATGTAGTCCATACTGTCTGACACGTGCACGGTGATGGGGAAGGCGTCAATCCACTCACAAACAAGCTCAGCAGACAGTCGTGACCTTAAGAGTTCCCTTTCTTTCCGATCCTGATGGCAGGCTGCTCACAAAACTGATCACCAGAGACAGCGTTCCAGTGACAGAAAAAGGCGCCAGACACAAGGTCCGCCTTGGTCTCAGCAGGGAGCGCACGCATCTCCAGCAGGTACTGAGTGAGATAGTGGGCGTACTGCACGTGACCAGCGAGGAAGAAGTACTTCAGCATGTGCTCCATGGTCAGCTGCTTAAAGTAAATGTAACTCTGTCTCTCTGTCTCTCTGTCTCTCTGTCTCTCTGTCTCTCTGTCTCTCTGTCTCTCTGTCTCTCTGTCTCTCTGTCTCTCTGTCTCTCTGTCTCTCTGTCTCTCTGTCTCTCTGTCTCTCTGTCTCTCTGTCTCTCTGTCTCTCTGTTTCTCTCTCTCTCTCTCTCTCTCTCTCTCCCTCTCTCTCTCTCTCTCTCTCTCTCTCTCTCCACGCTCATACTGGTGGACGATGAGTGTGGGGAGAAGGAATTTGTCCATCCAGTGCTGGCCAGTTGGATGGGGGAGAGCAGTGTCCAGATACTGCTCTATATGCTTAAATGTCTTCGGCACGTTGATAGAAACCGCTTCAAGACCGCCAACGCACCGAAAGGACCGCATGGCTTTCACCCAGGACTTCCCATTGAAGATACCTGTCAACCCCCGATAAGCTGCGGCCACGTACACTTCAAATGCTGAACGTTTCATCAGCTTCGTGATGCAGCCTGTGAACGACTGCTTAATATGCATATGGGTGGCGTGTTAATCAAATCAAAAGGTTTGAGCTCCTGGCTAGCTGATTGTTGAAGCCATTCCAATTCATTGCATCTTGCCCCTGGCTCAGGCTGTTTAGCCACTGAGTGTCCTTCTTTGGGCAGCCACCAGACTGGCCTGTCGAGCACACGCCTCGGTGTAGCTGATCCCGGTGGTCTTGCCAGTGGGCATCGCAGGGGGAATTACCTTCTTAGGGCCAGTGTATTGCCCACAGACTTGGCCTCCTTGGATGTGAGGCGAGGGATTATGACAGCACTGATGTCATTTGTGTCAATTAATTATTTAGTGTATTTGCTGTGCGATAGTGATTTTTTGATATGGTTTTTATTGGACGTTTTTGAATGAGCGCTGTTTTGAAAATGTAAGTTTCCATTCATTATCCACCGTGAAGTCAAATTTGACCTTCACCTGACCTTCAGTATCTGACCTTGACCTTGAACTGAAAAAATACATCAGAAATTGATTCTACGCACCCCAACACCCCCTTAAAAGAGGTGTTATACATCATTATAACACAAGTGGTTCAAAGGTAAAACTTTCAAGATATCGACCAGTGGCCATCTTGGATTTATGCAAATTACCAGAGTTGCCCAAAGTTGTTGTTGGGGCAATCAAGCTGAATTTGTTCTAGGACCCCATATGAGTACAAATCAACAAAATAAGTTCATAGGATAGAACATTTCTAGGTTGGCTATTGAATACATATGAATGCCAAATGGACTAGTCAGGGTCGTTTCGTTTTTAATTTCATCTTGCCATCTGGTTCTGAGTCGACCTCTTTACCTTTTTCATCAGTCCCCCACGGCATGATAATTGTGTCCAAGTGAGCTGTTCGCATGACATGACTAAAGTATATCAGTGTTTGGGGAGGATAGTTCCGTTGTGTTATTGGATTATTATGTACGTTAGTACGATAGTTTGAATAGTAAGGGGAAATGTATATCTTGTCCGGCGCGGAGCATTTCGGGAATTGTTAACTACAAAAGTTTATGGGTCAATGGCGTAATGACCCCGGGGGAAGGGCACTGGCACCCGGGCGCTCGGTCATGCAGGGGGCGCCGAATCGATGGTCAACCCACCAAGCAGATAACATCGTATAACATCGGCGATTCTGCTCTTTAGTTGTGACAATCACAGTTTATACATGGACGGTGCACAGTCGTCCAGCCAGGAACCATTTGTTGGGATACTCGTCGGGAGAACTGAAGCGGTAGGTCCTACCTTTTTTTCGAAAATTAAATTGTGTGATTGGAGAAATTAAGGAAGATGGGACCCGGCCACCCTAGTGGAGGCCTTGGAGTACCAGAGTGGAAACTGTCGTAGCTGTTAATGACTGTTTCGGTGATGTAGTGAGGCTACTTGAGAGACAGTCCGAGGGTCGCAATGAATCTCCAGAAACCAACGGGGATGTCGAACTGTGCCGCCAAAGCTTTGTGGAGAAAGATAACGAGTGGTGCATTGACTGGGCAATAGAGGATGTACAGAGTTTAGGAAGTGTTATGACGATCAAAAAGATAACGAGTGGTGCATTGACTGGGCAATAGAGGATGTACAGAGTTTAGGAAGTGTTATGACGATCAAAAAGATAACGAGTGGTGCATTGACTGGGCAATAGAGGATCTACAGAGTTTAGGAAGTGTTATGACGATCAAAAAGATAACGAGTGGTGCATTGACTGGGCAATAGAGGATGTACAGAGTTTAGGAAGTGTTATGACGATCAAAAAGATAACGAGTGGTGCATTGACTGGGCAATAGAGGATCTACAGAGTTTAGGAAGTGTTATGACGATCAAAAAGATAACGAGTGGTGCATTGACTGGGCAATAGAGGATCTACAGAGTTTAGGAAATGTTATGACGATCAAAAAGATAACGAGTAATGCGTGGACTGGGCAATAGAGGATCTAAACTTGCACGAGACGAAGATCTGTCGGCTGAGCAGGAAGTTAATGCCAAATTTGGCTTTCTGCTGGACAGACACACATACGGTATACTCTATATTGATATCATGTAAGTTGAACACCAAGGTTCTACCGATCAACTCTGTCAAAACTGTATGAATTTAGGAACAGTATAACACACTGATTCGGATTAAACCGAACTCCATTTAGAGATCTGCGACTGAAGAATGTTTATTACAACACTCCACGCCACGGTCCTCCACTCTTGCCACTCTCAGCCCCCGACACTCTACGACAATAGCTTACTTATTTACTTAGGCACGTTTGCTCACCGGGAGTATCTGTCATCGACCATGGTCCTCCACTCTTGTCACTCTCAGCCCCCGACACTCCACGACAATAGCTTACTTATTTACTTAGGCATGTTTGCTCACCGGGAGTATCTGTCATCGACCATGGTCCTCCACTCTTGCCACTCTCAGCCCCCGACACTCCACGACAATAGCTTACTTATTTACTTAGGCATGTTTGCTCGCCGGGAGTATCTGTCATCGACCATGGTCCTCCACTCTTGCCACTCTCAGCCCCCGACACTCCACGACAATAGCTTACTTATTTACTTAGGCATGTTTGCTCACCGGGAGTATCTGTCATCGACCATGGTCCTCCACTCTTGTCACTCTCAGCCCCCGACACTCCACGACAATAGCTTACTTATTTACTTAGGCATGTTTGCTCACCGGGAGTATCTGTCATCGACCATGGTCCTCCACTCTTGTCACTCTCAGCCCCCGACACTCCACGACAATAGCTTACTTACTTACTTAGGCATGTTTGCTCACCGGGAGTATATGTCATCGACCATGGTCCTCCACTCTTGTCACTCTCACCGGGGGCATAGGCCATCGACCGGGGTCATCCACTCTTGTCACTCTCACCGGGAACGTAGGCCATCGACCACGAACCTCCACTCTTGTCACTCTCACCGGGAACATTGGCCATCGACCATGGTCCTCCACTCTTGTCACTCTCACCGGGAACATTGGCCATCGACCATGGTCCTCCACTCTTGTCACATGCACCGGGGGCATAGGCCATCGACCATGGACCTCCACTCTTGTCACTGTCATCGGGAGCATTCGCCATCGACCATGGTCCTCCACTCGTGTTAGTCTCACCGGGAATATAGCCAATCGACCGTGGTCCTCCACTGTTGTCACTCTCACCGTGAACATTGGCCATCTACCATGGTCCTCCACTCTTGTCACCCTCACCGTGAACATTGGCCATCGATAATGGTCCTCCACTCCTTTTACTCTCACCGTGAACATTGGCCATCGACAATGGTCCTCCACTCTTGTCACCCTTACCGTGAACATTGGCCATCGACAATGGTCCTCCACTCTTGTCACTCTCACCGTGAACATTGGCCATCGACAATGGTCCTCGACTCTTGTTACTCTCACCGTGAACATTGGCCATCGACAATGGTCCTCGACTCTTGTTACTCTCACCGTGAACATTGGCCATCGACAATCGTTTGCGACCGTGCGAGACAAGTCGAACGTAGCACGGACGCGACTCGAGAATTCGCGGCGGACGGCGGCAAGCGTCTACTGTCCGGCGCCGTCACTCGTACGGCCGAGATACACCGTTCAAATTGTTTTCTGAGCTCGGCGTGATGACTTCAACAAACGTTCGTATAGTTTCGAGATGCGATTAGCCCAATGTAAATGTATATTTTCTAATTGAACATTATTGTTGTTTACTGTTTTATGAATGGTGTGTATCTGTGGTTTTGAAGTGAGGTATTATTACCCATGAAGTATACATATATACGGATATATATTTGTTGTAACCGATTACTGTAATGAGAGTCCGTGAGTGCTTGCGATATGTTGTGTATTTATCTAATGGAAATTCTTTTTAGATAACACTTGGCGCCTAGTAGAACGTTCAAATCAAGACACGACTAACTAGGACCCCCCTTTGTCTGACAGGACAGTGGAGCTAAAACATGCCAAACCTTCCAAGGTCGACTGAAGATTGTGAATGGGTAGCCTACTACCCACAAAACTATCGAACATTGAGTGTCTTCCGGAAAACATCCGTGTTTCACCTTCGTCTGGTTATATTACAACACCCTAATTTTGCACATCTCAACAAATCACAGCTTTGTTTACAACAAATGCTGTGTTCCGTAACATTTACACTTTGATTAAACGACGCGTTTATGCTTTGGTTTCATCTTTTTCACACAATTTCATTTGCCGTACGACTCCAGAGATTCATGAAGAAAAACAACCAACAATAATAGTAAAATTATGTCATTTGTGGAACGCGGTATTCATCTTATGACACATATCAACACCTATCCTTCGTAATCGGGCGGTATTCATCTTATGACACCTATCAACACCTATCCTTCGTAATCGGGCAATAATTTGCTGAGTAAACGTCTCACAATTAATGAATGGTCCCTAGAGCTTCAAGTTCATCGCACTCTCGATCTTCTTTTGTAATCATAGCAACACGGAGAGGTCATCACTAGGGATTATTCACACGAAACCAGAATCCTGAAAGGAAGAGGGATGGAATACAGTTCCAATAAATGATAAGTATTATTTTAAATCTAGTATGTCGCATAAATTTCCTGTGTACAAGAGACATTTAATCACTTCGTAGTATCCCAATATAATATAGATTTCATTCAACGGTATTTTTCATATCCTAGGAATACGGGACCTTTCTCTTATCTAAAACCAGGCATTGTCAGAGGTAATTTTTGTTCAAAATGTCTAGGCTGTTTTAATATAAATTAGTTAAAATAGACATATGAGACGACAGGAAATGAAATGTTTGTAAAGGGCTGCTTGTCCTCTCACTGACTGGTTTCTATTGTCTCATTAAATCACAGGAAGCAGTAATCATTTTATTTCATAACAGGTTTTATAGCTAATAAGTCTTCATTAGATAAACGCCAGACACAAGTGTGGCGGGAATGGCAGAGAGAGCATGGCAAGTGACATTGGGTGTTAGAAGGAGAGATGACCAACATTGAGATAGTCTTACATAAGAGTGATCTGAACAGAGGTGAACAGCTAAGAGCGATCTGAACAGGGGTGAACAGCCAAGAGGGATCTGAACAGGGGTGAACAGCCAAGAGCGATCTCAACAGGGGTGAACAGCCAACAGTGATCTGAACAGGGGTAAACAGCCAAGGGTGATCTCAACAGGGGTGTACAGCCAAGAGTGATCTCAACAGGGCAGGGGTGAACAGCCAAGAGTGGTCTCAACAGGGGTGAACAGCCAAGAGTGATCTCAACAGGACTGGGGTGAACAGCCAAGAGTGATATCAACAGGGCAGGGGTGAACAGCCAAGAATGATCTCAACAGGGCAGGGTTGAGCAGCCAAGAGTGATCTCAACAAGGCAGATGTAAACAGCCAAGAATGGGAGAAAATAGCAGAGGACTATGATTGGTGGAGAAGTGTCAGACCATGAGGCCGTTTCATTAAGGCCGGCTTCACACCGGGTCTGATTGGCGTAGCGGATTCTAGTGTACCGTTCGCGTTTGGTCGACGTTCCGTCGGGTTTTGTCCAGACTACTAACAATTGAGCCAATTACATGTAGATAACTCATGGCATATCACTTGAACACATCGAGATGTACAAAAGGGTTGGTCAATCTAAGTAAGTAAACACATGGAATATTACAACCAAGCTGAGATGCACATTAAGACAAAAGGGTTGGTCAATCTACAGTAAATAAGTAAATACATGGAATATTACAACGAAGCTGGGAGACACCTCGAGACAAAAGGGTTGGTAAGTAAGTAAACATATGGAATATTACAACCAAGCTGAGAGACACATCAAAACAAAAGGGTTGGTCAATCTAAGTAAGTAAGTAAACACATGGAATATTACAATGAAGCTAACGTACACATCAGTACAAAAGGGCTGGTCAATCTAAGTAAGTAAACGCATGGAATATTACAACCAAGCTGAGAGACATGTCAACACAAAAGGGTTGGTCAATCTAAGTAAGTAAACACATGGAATATTACAACCAAGTTGAGAGACACATCAAGACAAAAGGGTTGGTCAATCTAAGTAAGTAAACACATGGAATATTACAACCAAGCTCAGAGGCACATCAAGACAAAAGGGTTGGTCAATCTAAGTAAGTGAACACATGGAATATTACAACCAAGCTCAGAGGCTCATCAAGACAAAAGGGTTGGTCAATCTAAGTAAGTAAGCACATGGAATATTACAACCAAGCTCAGAGGCACATCAAGACAAAAGGGTTGGTCAATCTAAGTAAGTAAGTAAACACATGGATTATTACAACCAAGCTGAGAGACACTTCAAGACAGAAGGGTTGGTCAATCTAAGTAAGTAAACACATGGAATATTACAACCAAGCTGAGAGGCACATCAATACAAAAGGGTTGGTCAATCAAAGTAAGTAAACACCTTGAATATTACAACCAAGCTGAGAGGCACATCAAGACAAAAGGGTTAGTCAATCTAAGTAAGTAAACACATGGAATATTACAACCAAGCTCAGAGGGACATCAAGACAAAAGGGTTGGTCAATCTAAGTAAGTAAGTAAACACATGGAATATTACAACCAAGCTCAGAGGCACATCAATACAAAAGGGTTAGTCAATCTAAGTAAGTAAACACCTAGACTATTACAACCAAGCTGAGAGGCACATCAAGACAAAAGGGTTGGTCAATCTAAGTAAGTAAACACATGGAATATTACAACCAAGCTGAGAGACCCATCAAGACAAAAGGGTTGGTCAATCTAAGTAAGTAAACACATGAAATATTACAACCAAGTTGTGACATACACATCAAGACAAAAGGGTTAGTCAATCTAAGTAAGTAAACACCTTGACTATTACAACCAAGCTGAGAGGCACATCAATACAAAAGGGTTGGTCAATCTAAGTAAGTAAACACCTTGAATATTACAACCAAGCTGAGAAGCACATCAAGACAAAAGGGTTAGTCAATCTAAGTAAGTAAACACATGAAATATTACAACCAAGCTCAGAGGCACATCAAGACAAAAGGGTTGGTCAAACTAAGTAAGTAAGTAAACACATGGAATATTACAACCTAGCTCAGAGGCATATCAAGACAAAAGGGCTGGTTAATCTAAGTAAGTAAACACATGGAATATTACAACCAAGTTGTGACATACACATCAAAACAAAAGGGTTAGTCAATCTAAGTAAGTAAACACCTAGACTATTACAACCAAGCTGAGAGGTACATCAAGACAAAAGGGTTGGTCAATCTAAGTAAGTAAACACATGGAATATTACAACCAAGCTGAGAGACACATCAAGACAAAAGGGTTGGTCAATCTAAGTAAGTAAACACATGGAATATTACAACCAAGCTGGGAGACACATCAAGACAAAAGGGTTGGTCAATCTAAGTAAGTAAACACATGGAATATTACAACCAAGCTGAGAGACTCATCAAGACAAAAGGGTTGGTCAATCTAAGTAAGTAAACACATGGAATATTACAACCAAGCTGAGAGGCACATCAAGACAAAAGGGTTGGTCAATCTAAGTAAGTAAACACATGGAATATTACAACCAAGCTGAGAGACACATCAAGACAAAAGGGTTGGTCAATCTAAGTAAGTAAACACATGGAATATTACAACCAAGCTGGGAGACACATCAAGACAAAAGGGTTGGTCAATCTAAGTAAGTAAACACATGGAATATTACAACGAAGCTGAGAGGCACATCAAGACAAAAGGATTGGTCAATCTAAGTAAGTAAACACATGGAATATTACAATGGTCAGGGAAAAGATACAATTACAGTGGATCTATTGTGGTGTATATAGATTATAAAGTTATCAAAGGATGGACTGATACGCCAGGGAGGAGATACACTTACAGTGGATCTATTGCGGTGTATATAGATTATCAAGTTATCAATGGATGGACTGATACGCCAGAGAGGGGATACACTTAGAGTGGATCTATTGTGGTGTATATAGATTATAAAGTTGTCAACGGATGGACTGATACACCAGGGAGGAGATACACTTACAGTGGATCTATTGTGGTGTATATAGATTATCAAGTTATCAACGGATGGACCGATAAGCCAGGGAGGAGAATAGTAATGTAGGTGGTCAAGCGGGGATGTATCCGTTCCCTTGAGGAAATCCCATGTTAAGAGATAGGGATTTCCTCCGAAGCGCGCCAAGCGCTTACACTAATGATTATGCAAATGACGTCTTTGGCGCGTTTCGGAGGTGATTCAAATGACCTTATTTGGCAATTTTGGCGTGGCTAGTTATGCAAATGAGCTTGGAAAAGTAGATCCGGTCCCATGTTAAAAGATAGGCCGAGGTCCGCCAAGGGACCTTGCCCTTATTTTGTTGACGATGACGTATGTAAAATGTGGTGTTATAATAAGGCGTAATGTATAATAAAAGGATTATAAATTCAGCAGAGACCGTTTTGTGTGAAGTAATGTATATGAAATGTAGACTACATATAGCACTGTGTTATATCAGAACCTATAGCCTCGTTTTTTTCGAACAAAGCGACCATCTTGGAATTTGGTAAATATATGAATACTGCCAAAATTCGTGTATCTTGCACGCTTGCGTGCAAGGAAGTCCCCTGACGGATAGATCACGAACTACAAACATCATCCCTGGCGGACAATGGTGTATTTTCTTATGTCCCATAGGTTGTCGACCATTTGTTTAGGTGTAAGCCTCTCCTAGTCTATACATTTATAACTTTAAAATAGGTCCAAACCTGACGAATCGGTAGAGAACTAGTAAAATAAGTCAAATTATGTCATTTCTGTTTACCATACAGATATACGACCTCCCCGTCACTTTGTTTGTAAATGTTTGCCTATAAAAGAAATTGACATTTTCTCCATGTTAAAGCATAGGGGCTAAAGTCTATCTGACCTACAGCTCATAACCACTGACAAACAACTTACAAACACTGATATACAACACACAAACATTGACCTACACCATACTTATACCGACCTACAACACATGATGTGAAAAATGTCCCTGTTAACTGGTATAAACTGGTATGAAATCGCAATGAACGCTCTGTGACTGTGTGTTGGAAGATCATCTCGATAGAAGGCCCGTGATAAAACATACGAGATACCAGTATTTGTCATACGAGATGTGTACTTACCAGCCGTATCACAGTTGATAGTCTGTTTGTAAATTGTTTTGAAGGGGTATTCCCTGTTCAAGTCTCATCTATTTTCCTCGTTGTTATTATTAATGAAGTAAACTCAATCGACCTGCTGTGTGTGATGCGCTATCGGTGAGCCACGTTGTCAACTCAGTGCCAGTGGCCTTGACACCAAAGTTGCCAAACCTCTTTTTCGAATCAGGCGCGTAACAAAGTGAAGCGTTATGATAGAACAGTACAGTCACATAATAACCTCCCAGAAAAGATGTACCAGTATTTATAAAGTTTACAGTATTAAGGGTCAAGTGTACAAATGTCCATTAGAACGTCCATACTGTAGTGTTTAAATGTGCAGTTACGTATGTGTGTAGTTCAGTACAGATATGTTAGCCTGATATGTATCTGCGTATTTCAGTAGATACGTTAGCCAGTTATATATCTGTGTAGTTCAGTACAGATATGTTAAACACGTATGTCTGTGTACAGTTACGTATGTGTGTAGTTAAGTAGAGATGACAGCTAGTTATGTCTGTGTATTGTTCAGTAGAGACGTTAACCAGTTATGTATCTGTGTAGTTCAGTACAGATATGTTAACCACTTATATCTGTGTGCAGTTACGTATGTGTGTAGTTAAGTAGAGATGACATCCAGTTATGTCTGTGTAGTATTCAGTAGAGACGTTAGCCAGTTATATATCTGTGTAGTTCAGTACAAATATGTTAACCACTTATGTCTGTGTGCAGTTACGTATGTGTGTAGTTAAGTAGAGATGACAGCCAGTTGTGTCTGTGTAGTATTCAGTAGAGACGTTAGCCAGTTATGTATATGTGTAGTTCAGTAAAAACGTTAGTCGGTTATGTATGTGTGTAGTTCAGCACAGAGATGTTAGCCTGTTATGTCGGTGTGTAGTTCAGTACAGAGACGTTAGCCAGTTATGTATATGTGTAGTTCAGTAGAGATGATACCCATTTATATATGTGTGTAGTTCAGTACAGTGATGTTAATGAACTCAGTCCAACTAGTCGGACAAACGAAACACTACACTTTGACCAACACGCTACACGAATCGAACTATAGACACGAGTTGTTTGGCAGTTTCAGGCAAATTCAGGCAATCGATCGATATACACAGGCAGTTTCAGGCAAATTCAGGCAATCGGTCAAGATACACAGGCTGTTTCAGGCAAATTCAGGCAATCGACCAAGATACACAGGCAGTTTCAGGCAAATTCAGGCAATCGACCGAGATAAACATGCAGTTTCAGGCAAACTCACCTTGATACACAGAGATTACGGACGAGACAAGACACGAGACATCACACGAGAGTACGGACGAGACAAGAGACGAGACAACGGACGAGATATTCCACGAGACTACGGATGACACATCACACGAGAGTACGGACGAGATATTCCAAGAGACTACGGATGATACATCACACAAGAGTATGGACGAGACAAGAGACGAGACTACAGATGACACATCACACGAGAGTACGGACGAGACAAGAGACGAGACATCACATGAGAGTAGTGGTTATCGCGTGAGATCCCGTCAAAAAGATGGAATTTCAGGCAATTCGACGTGTTATCGCGTAAGATTACCTCAAAAAGATGGACAAATCATACAATTCGACGTGATCGCGTAAGATTCCGTCAAAAAGATGGAATTTCAGGCAATTCGACGTGTTATCGCGTGACATCCCTCTGCTTTCAGGCAATTCGACGGGTTATCGTGTGACATCCCTCCGCAAGATATTGCATGAGACTACGTGTATGTGTATTGTTGAGTAAAGATGACAGCCAGTTATGTCTGTGTATTGTTCAGTCGCGATGATAGCCAGTTATATATATGTATAGTTCAGTACAAAGACACTAGCTTGTTATGTCTGTGTGTAGTTCACTACAGACGTAAGCTGGTAATGTCTGTGTGTAGTTCAGTAGAGACGTTAGCAAGTTATAGATCTCTATTCGTTGACACACATATTTGTTGGGAATAGCGGAAGCGTAGAGTCTGCCATGACAGGTCGCCGTGACATTCAAATAACTTCCGGTACGACGTTACTTCCGGCGTAGCGTCCCTAGTAGAGGCCGCCATGAAAGTCAAGTGACTTCCGGTATGACATCACATCTGACGTAGCGTCCCTTAGTGAATAATTGAAGTACTACCCTACACGGTAGCGCCATCTTGTGGGTAAAAATATCTAATTAGGTTAGATAAAGAAAGAAGTTGGGGTTAAATTTTTTCTAACGTCTGTAATGAACTATACATATACATAACTGGCTATCATCTCGACTGAACAAAACACAGACATAACTGGCTGTCATCTCTACTGAACAATACACATACACGTAATATCTTGCGGAGTGATGTCACACGATAACCAGTCGAATTGCCTGAAAGCATAGGGATGTCACGCGATAACACGTCGAATTGCCTGAAATTCCATCTCTTTTGACGGAATCTTACGCGATAACACGTCGAATTGTCTGAAATTCCATCTTTTTGAGGAAATCTTACGCGATAACACGTCGAATTGCCTGAAATTCCATCTTTTTGAGGGAATCTTACGCGATAACACGTCGAATTGCCTGAAATTCCATCTGTTTGAGGGAATCTTACGCGATAACACGTCGAATTGCCTGAAATTCCATCTTTTTGAGGGAATCTTACGCGATAATACGTCGAATTGCCTGAAATTCCATCTTTTTTAGGGAATCTTACGCGATAACACGTTGAATTGTCTGAAATTCCATCTTTTTGAGGGCATATTACGCGATAACACGTCGAATTGCCTGAAATTCCATCTGTTTGAGGGAATCTTACGCGATAACACATCGAATTGCCTGAAATTCCATCTTTTTGAGGGAATCTTACGCGATAACACGTCGAATTGCCTGAAATTCCATCTTTTTGAGGGAATCTTACGCGATAACACGTCGAATTGCCTGAAATTCCATCTTTTTGAGGGAATGTTACGCGATAACACGTCGAATTGCCTGAAATTCCATCTGTTTGAGGGAATCTTACGAGATAACACGTCGAATTGCCTGAAATTCCATCTTTTTGAGGGAATCTTACGCGATAACACGTCGAATTGCCTGAAATTCCATCTTTTCTAGGGAATCTTACGCGATAACACGTCGAATTGCCTGAAATTCCATCTTTCTGATGGAATCTTATGCAATAACACGTCGAATTTCCTGAAATTCCATCTTTTGGAGGGAATCTTACGCGATAACACGTTGAATTGTCTGAAATTCCATCTTTTTGAGGGCATATTACGCGATAACACGTCGAATTGCCTGAAATTCCATCTGTTTGAGGGAATCTTATGCGATAACACGTCGAATTGCCTGAAATTCCATCTTTTTGAGGGAATCTTACGCGATAACACGTCGAATTGCCTGAAATTCCATCTTTTTTAGGGAATCTTACGCGATAACACGTCGAATTGCCTGAAATTCCATCTTTCTGAGGGAATCTTATGCAATAACACGTCGAATTGCCTGAAATTCCATCTTTTTGAGGGGATCTCACGCGAGAACCACTACTCTCATGTGATGTCTCGTCTCTTGTCTCGTTCGTACTCTCGTGTGATGTGTCATCCGTAGTATCGTGGAATATCTCGTCCGTTGTCTCGTCTCTTGTCTCGACCGTACTCTCGTGTGATGTCTCGTCTCTTGTCTCGTCCGTAATCTCTGTGTATCAAGGTGAGTTTGCCTGAAACTGCATGTGTTTCTCGGTCGATTGCTTGAAACTGCCCGTGCATCTTGGTCGATTGCCTGAATTTGCCTGAAACTGCCTGTGTATCTTGATCGATTGCCTGAATTTGCCAGAAACTGCCTGTGTATCTCGATCGATTGCCTGAATTTGCCTGAAACTGCCTGTGTATCTTGGTTAATGTAGCGTGTTGGTCAAAGTGTAGTGTTTCGTTTTCCGACTAGTTGGTCTGAGTTCAATTCGTACAACCTGTTGGGGTAACTTTAGAGTTTCGTTTATACAACTACTTAGTCTATAGTTCGATTCGTTCAGCGTGTTGGTCAAAGTGTAGTGTTTCGTTTGTCCGACTAGATGGTCTGAGTTGAATTCGTGTCACGTGTTCGGCTAAGTTTAGTGTTTTGTTTGTACAACTCGTGTCTATAGTTCGATTCGTTCAGCGTATTGGTCAAAGTGTAGTGTTTCGTTTGTCCGACTAGTTGGTCTGTGTTCAATTCGTGTCACCTGTTCGGCTAAGTTTAGTATTTCGTTTATACAACTCGTGTCTATAGTTCGATTCGTTCAGCGTGTTGGTCAAAGTGTAGTGTTTCGTTTGTCCAACTAGATGATCTCAGTTCAATTCGTGTCACGTGCTCGGCTAAGTTTAGTGTTTCGTTTGTACAACTCGTGTCTATAGTTCGATTCGTGTAGCGTGTTGGTCAAAGTGTAGTGTTTCGTTTGTCCGACTAGTTGGTGTGAGTTCATTAACATATCTGTACTGAACTACACACGTAAATAAATGGGTATCATCTCTACTGAACTACACATATACATAACTGGGTAACGTCTCTGTACTGAACTACACACCGACAAAACAGGCTAACATCTCTGTGCTGAACTACACACATACATAACCGACTAACGTTTTTACTGAACTACACATATACATAAATGGCTAACGTCTCTACTGAATACTACACAGACATAACTGGCTGTCATCTCTACTTAACTACACACATACGTAACTGCACACAGACATAAGTGGTTAACATATTTGAACTGAACTACACAGATACATAACTGGCTAACGTCTCTACTGAACAATACACAGATATAACTGGCTGTCATCTCTACTTAACTACACACATACGTAACTGCACACAGACATAAGTGGTTAACATATCTGTACTGAACTACACAGATACATAACTGGCTAACGTCTCTACTGAACAATACACAAATATAACTGGCTGTCATCTCAACTTAACTACACACATACGTAACTGTACATAGACATAAGTGGTTAACATATCTGTACTGAACTACACAGATTTATAACTGGCTAACGTCTATACTGAAAAATACACAGACATAACTAGCTGTCATCTCTACTTAACTACACACATACGTAACTGTACATAGACATAAGTGGTTAACATATCTGTACTGAACTACACAGATATATAACTGGCTAACGTCTCTACTGAAATACGCAGATACATATCAGGCTAACATATCTGTACTGAACTACACACATACGTAACTGCACATTTAAACACTACAATATGGACGTTCTAATGGACATTTGTACACTTGACCCTTAATACGGTAAACTTTATAAATACTGGTACATCTTATCTGGGTGGTTATTATGTGACTGTACTGTTGTATCATAACGCTTCACTTTGTTACGCGCCTGATTCGAAAAAGAGGTTTGGCAAATTTGGTGTCAAGGCCACTGGCACTGAGTTGACAACGTGGCTCACCGATAGCATATCATAGTAGGTCGATAGCATATCATAGTAGGTCGATTGTGTTTACTTCATTAATAATAACAACGAGGAAAATAGATGAGACTTGAAGAGGGAATACCCCTTCAAAACAGTTTACAAACAGACTATCAACTGTGATACGGCTGGTAAGTACAAATCTCGTATGACAAATACTGGTATCTCGTATGTTTTATCACGGGCCGACTATCGAGATGATCTTCCAACACACAGTCACAGAGCGTTCATTACGAGTTCATACCAGTTTTTACCAGTTAACAGGGACATTTTTCACATCATGTGTTGTAGGTCGGTATAAGTATGGGGTAGGTCAATGTTTGTGTGTTGTATATCAGTGTTTTAAGTTGATTGTCAGTGGTTATGAGCTGTAGGTCGGTATAAGTATCGTGTAGGCCACTGTTTGTGTGTTGTATATCAGTGTTTGTAAGTTGTTTGTCAGTGGTTATGAGCTGTAGGTCAGATAGACTTTAGCCCCTATGCTTTAACATGGAGAAAATATCAATTTCTTTTATAGGCATACATTTACAAACAAAGTGACGGGGATGTCGTATATCATTATGGTAACCAGAAATGACATAATTTGACTTATTTTACTAGTTCTCTACCGATTCGTCAGGTTTAGACCTATGTTAAAGTTGTAAATGTATAGACTAGGAGAGGCCTACACCTAAACAAATGGTCGACAACCTATGGGACATAAGAAAAGACACCATTGTCTGCCAGGGATGATGTTTGTAGTTCGTGATCTATCCGTCAGGGGACTTCCTTGCACGCAAGCTTGCAAGAGACACGAATTTTGGCAGTACTTATATATTTAACAAATTCCAAGATGGTCGCTCTGTTCGAAAAAACCGAGGCTATAGGTTCTGTTATAACCCATTCCTATATGTAGTCTACATTTCTTGTACATGACTTCTGACAAAACGGTCTCCGCTGAATTTATAATCCTTTTATTATACATTACGCCTTATTATAACACCACATTTTACATACGTCATCGTCATCCAAATAAGGGCACAGTCCTTTGGCGGACACTCGGCCTACGGCCAAGCAATCTAGTGTGTGACCTATTCAAATGATATTCGGTATATGTTATTTTTTCAAAAAGTGGTCGCATACCTTTGCAATAATAGCTCCTATGTTTTAACATGGTGAACATTTCCTATCCTTTAAGATTGGAAAAAATGGCCTATGCTTTAACATGGGATAAATTCAAAAAGTGGTTGGATACCTTTACGATAATAGCTCCTATGCTTTAACATGGGGTGAAAATTCCCGGACTACCGGAACTACTTTTCCAAGCTCATTTGCATAACTAGCCACGCCCACAATTGCAAAATAAGGTCATTTGAATCACCTCCGAAGCGCGCCAAAGACCTCTTTTGCATAATCATTAGTGTAAGCGCTTGGCGCGCTTCTGAGGAAATCCCTACCTCTTAACATGGGATTTCCTCAAGGGAACGGATACATCCCCGCTGGACCACCTACTGATACGCCACGGAGGAGATACACTTACAGTGGATCTGTTGTGGTGTATATAGATTATCAAGTTGTCAACGGATGGATCGATACGTCAGGGAAGAGATATACATACAGTGAGTATTGAAGTGGAAGAGCAGATGTTCGTGGTAAGAGTCGTTCTCGTAGAATGCCTCCGACCGGGATCCCTGCATCAGGAGGAACAAGACGTCCACATATTGTTAGTGTGCAATATAAATACTTAGATGTTTTCTTTATATAAATTATGCTGTTTTCTGATCATTTCTCATCATAATTTTTGATTATAAGTGATTATAAGGTTTTTAAAATTAATATCAAGGCTGCCTACCTGACAAAAACACTTTCCGTAATGGCCCCCATCGCACACCACCATCCCCCGCCCCCCGTCGCATCCCGCCCCGCTCTCTGGTCCACAAGGTTGCCAATCAAACCTTTCTCTGAAATAGATACAGTGACAAGCCCAGCCTGTTCACGGTGCCTGGGAATCCAGGAAGTTACTATTTTAATCATCAAAAGTAGATATACTTTGTTTTAACATATTGTGTTGCTACAGTGTAATTGTTGTCGGCACTTAAGGTCATCGGTTAGCACTTCAAAGCGATGCTTGTTTCACAATATCCAATAAGTTACATTGTGTTAATTGCAGCTGTCAAAGTGCATGCTTGGCCAGACATGCCCAAGTGTTTACGTCTGTAGAGCATCAAGTGGGAAAGACAGCGCCAGTAAATAGCCACTAATTATCCAACGCGCAGTAGCGAAAAATCCTGCAGCTGAAAAATACTGCAGAATCGACCCTTAATGCGCATGTCCGGAAGAACAGTTTTTCGCGGGGAGACATCAGGGCTTGTTATGTTAGGAAGGGCAAAAAAATTCCTACGTATACGTACGTTTATCCAGATTATATTAGTTGGCGTTAAATTTAGAATGATACTGATTAGGACGACGCGAAATCCATTAAATGTAAATGTTGTCATACTGTTATCATAACACATTGTAAACACGAAGCAAATAAGTGCAATGTGGAACAACAATTACGGTTGCATGTATATAATAAAATTCTAGAACATGCACAAAACTAATAACTCATTAATTTAACTTTAATTGGGGTAGCGTATTACGGTAGACTGTTCTAAAATAGTAATGTAATCGCGGTCTTCAAGCTTTATTATTAATATTTGCGATGGGATGGGTGTAACATTATTACAATGTTGTTTATTTGGAAGAAGGATATATGTGGAAATATTTATAAATGCCAGCCAATTAATGTGTTGTAAGTTGTATTCAGCACGAATAATGTACAAACTGCCAGAACACATATTTGGTGCTAAAATAATTGAGATTTGTTTAAAGTTAGTTAAAATTATTTTAGCAAAGTTAGTTAAAATTATTTTTAATGTGTTCTTGTAGATGTACTTTAATGTATAATGAATATAATCCTGCAAGAATTATGATATATTTGTTCACATTTGGCATGTTTACTGCTGAGCTCGACTCCACTGGGCTTTTGCCCATGCAGACATTCAGAAATGTACACATGCATACTTAGCTATAATTAAATATATACATATCATATGGTTATTTGGCTGCACTTTGCTCATTTCGTGAAGTAAAATAGTCTCAGTAATGGTGCATAATGGCAATCCCGATTTATTTTATAAAACATTTGAAAATGTGTGTACAGTGTGTATTAAACATACCCCGATTATATCACATGATCACAGTGCACACGCATTATATAATTAGTAGAATTTAAATTATTTTAAAACAAAAGTATACAAAATTGTGTAGTGCACAATGCACATGCAACAGTCATCAATGTATACTCAGACATATCAGTAGATTACTAGTATAAAACACATCACCATAACAACAAAAAGAGTCGCCAATTTACTTCATGACTTCAAAACAAACAAATCAACAGGACCGTTGTTCAAAGATGGGCAGATCGCTTTTGCCTCAATGATTACACATCCAGAGAAACGGGATGCATGCCATACATTAAAAAAAAAATCTATAACAACTAACAATCAGACGAACAAACGGATGCCTTACCATATCAATACGTTATACACAACTAAGTTAGCATGCACACCCAACCCCAACCGTTTGACTCCACAGGAGTGTTGGCCAATATACAATCAAGATCAAGAAGACATTCAACAATGTTGTGCATTAAATATGAAATGATGCATACTTGGATTACACAGTATAATCTGTGTGCATAAACACACACATATATTTTAAACATTTATAATGATAATATATAGTTGATACATAGAGGAGAAGACAACTCTCTTTCCTCCTCTTGATGTATAGGATATACAACCAACATATTGCCATCAATGGTAACCATTACCTTGCCCCAATACTCTCCACCACTTACAAGATATTATCATCCAAATAAATATCAGATAATCCCCGCTCGCATTCAGGTATACAGCAATTCTTTCTTCCCACGCACGGTATTCTGGTGGAACGTCCTCCCCGGGAATGCGTTGGTAGCTCCAACCATCCAGGCCTTCAGGGAGCGTTTCCTTCACACTTCTAAGCCATGATATGTGTTTTGACTTCACATCTGGCACAGCACACAATTGCATATACACACACACATGGACGTCAAAATCCAGACTTATGGACTGTCAATTAACTAAGTAAAAGTAGAAGTATAATATATGTATCTTATGGAAAACATGTTTATATTACTATAATAATTACATAAATTAATGTCAACAGGTGTGTATACCTCACATGTCTATAATTACATTGATGCCTTATATTTTAATGCAAATATGTTCACCATAGTATGTGTGCAGGATACTGTCAACTACAGGTCATTAACTTTTGTTTCATCCAGTCCAAGTCTTGTCAAAGCTTGTCCTAACAGGAATGGCTCGATGACAAGCCTCTTGTATGACGCGCTGCAATGAAAGGAATGATTCATGTTTATTATCATTCTGTCAGTCAATGCTAGTATACATGTAACAGATATGTGATATCTTAAAAACACACTGTTTTCGTAATTTCTTAGTAACATGGATATAAGCACTTTTATATATAACATATGTACATAACGTATAATAGGCTAATTACCTCCACCAAGAAGGTTATGCTTACCCCTGTCTGCTTGTTTATTAGTTTGTGTCTTTCTTTGCCAACTATATATGTCAACAAAATAATATATATTTGCAAATTTGGGGGATGATTACTCAGAGTAGAGCAACTAAACTTAGGCATAAGTGAATTATGCTTTGACGAGCAACTTGTACCTCTATCCCCTGGTCATTTAATCATTAGACATATTTGTATTTAATTATCATGTTTTTATTTACATAACTCTTCTACCAAGTTTGTATTACTTTTATCTCACAACATGTACTTTGTGATTAATGTATAAAAATAATAACAACACCTGGTGCAATAGGCAAGGCAGAGCACATCGTCTAGGCCAGTCACCAGTCTGAATGAATGTCACAATATCATTATTAGACATATTTATATTTCTGATTCGTCACTGTTATCATAGGGTAACAGTGTTGACAAACTAATCTTATACAGGTGTGGAAGCATCTCAAAAATAGGATTTACGGTTGAAATAGGTTAAACTGTGTGTGAATTTCTGTAATAAATTATACAATTTGCAACGGACTGTAGTGTGTCTGTTAGAAACAGCGATATTGTTTGAAACAGGCAGAAGTATGCATTCTACCTTGACCCATTCAAATTAAATAAATATTTTTTATTCCAGAAACTTACAGAGATGACAGTTTTCGAAGATTATCTGGCAAACAGTATTGTCTCTCTGTTGTGTAGATACCAGTTTTCACCGTGACCTCACATGCCAGCTTTGCTTGCAATACCAGTGTTGCCATACCCTAAAAAAATATGTGAACCAGAAGGATAAATAAACAAATGTGATGGGAAGACTGATAGATAGAGGAGGGTCGGTCGTCATCTGTAAGCAAAGCACACTCTATGAAACTAAAGTCATCTCCTATGCATTATGTCTCAGGAAGCCATAAAGAATATGACCAGTGTCTAAACCTGGTTTCCCTAGTGTATGCGACTTTAGCAGACATATTAAGTCTCCTGCAACTTAACATGTATGATTTTAGAGTGCAGTTACAGTGACTCTCCTGGATGGCACACAAGTTTATCACAGATACCTTCCCAACAAATGTTGGTACTCATTTGCAGCTGAACAGACTGGGGTGAATTCGGTCAAGTCCTTTGGCCAGCAGTAAAAATCTTCCATGTCCAAGTGTGGATACTGAACTCATGACTGGATCTACAGTCACAACACACCAACCACTAAGCCGTGGAGGCTTCTATTTGGTCAAGTCCCTTGGTCAGCAGTACATATCCACCATGTCCAAGTGTGGATACTGAACTCATGACTGGATCTACAGTCACAACACACCAACTACTAAGCCATGGAGGCTTCTATTTGGTCAAGTCCCTTGGCCAGCAGTACATATCCACCATGTCCAAGTGTGGATACTGAACTCATGACTGGATCTACAGTCACAACACACCAACCACTAAGCCATGGAGGCTTCTATTTGGTCAAGTCCCTTGGCCAGCAGTACATATCCACCATGTCCAAGTGTGGATACTGAACTCATGACTGGATCTACAGTCACAACACACCAACCACTAAGCCATGGAGGCTTCCATTTGGTCAAGTCCCTTGGCCAGCAGTACATATCCACCATGTCCAAGTGTGGATACTGAACTCATGACTTGATCTACAGTCACAACACACCAACCACTAAGCCATGGAGGCTTCTATTTGGTCAAGTCCCTTGGCCAGCAGTACATATCCACCATGTCCAAGTGTGGATACTGAACTCATGACTTGATCTATAGTCACAACACACCAACCACTAAGCCATGGAGGCTTCTATTTGGTCAAGTCCCTTGGTCAGCAGTACATATCCACCATGTCCAAGTGTGGATACTGAACTCATGACTGGATCTACAGTCACAACACACCAACCACTAAGCCATGGAGGCTTCTATTTGGTCAAGTCCCTTGGCCAGCAGTACATATCCACCATGTCCAAGTGTGGATACTGAACTCATGACTGGACCTATAGTCACAACACACCAACCACTAAGTCATGGAGGCTTCTATTTGGTCAAGTCCCTTGGCCAGCAGTACATATCCACCATGTCCAAGTGTGGATACTGAACTCATGACTGGATCTACAGTCACAACACACCAACCACTAAGCCATGGAGGCTTCTATTTGGTCAAGTCCCTTGGCCAGCAGTACATATCTACCATGTCCAAGTGTGGATACTGAACTCATGACTTGATCTACAGTCACAACACACCAACCACTAAGCCGTGGAGGCTTCTATTTGGTCAAGTCCCTTGGCCAGCAGTACATATCCACCATGTCCAAGTGTGGATACTGAACTCATGACTGGATCTACAGTCACAACACACCAACCACTAAGCCGTGGAGGCTTCTATTTGGTCAAGTCCCTTGGCCAGCAGTACATATCCACCATGTCCAAGTGTGGATACTGAACTCATGACTGGATCTACAGTCACAACACACCAACCACTAAGCCATGGAGGCTTCTATTTGGTCAAGTCCCTTGGCCAGCAGTACATATCCACCATGTCCAAGTGTGGATACTGAACTCATGACTGGATCTACAGTCACAACACACAAACCACTAAGCCATGGAGGCTTCTATTTGGTCAAGTCCCTTGGCCAGCAGTACATATCCACCATGTCTAAGTGTGGATACTGAACTCATGACTGGATCTACAGTCACAACACACAAACCACTAAGCCATGGAGGTTTCTATTTGGTCAAGTCCCTTGGTCAGCAGTACATATCCACCATGTCCAAGTGTGGATACTGAACTCATGACTGGATCTACAGTCACAACACACCAACCACTAAGCCATGGATGCTTCTATTTGGTCAAGTCCCTTGGCCAGCAGTACATATCCACCATGTCCAAGTGTGGATACTGAACTCATGACTGGATCTATTGTCACAACACACCAACCACTAAGTCATGGAGGCTTCTATTTGGTCAAGTCCTTTGGCCAGCAGTACATATCCACCATGTCCAAGTGTGGATACTGAACTCATGACTGGATCTATAGTCACAACACACCAACCACTAAGTCATGGAGGCTTCTATTTGGTCAAGTCCTTTGGCCAGCAGTACATATCCACCATGTCCAAGTGTGGATACTGAACTCATGACTGGATCTATAGTCACAACACACCAACCACTAAGCCATGGAGGCTTCCATTTGGTCAAGTCCCTTGGCCAGCAGTACATATCTACCATGTCCAAGTGTGGATACTGAACTCATGACTGGATCTATAGTCACAACACACCAACCACTAAGCCATGGAGGCTTCTATTGGGTCAAGTCCCTTGGCCAGCAGTACATATCCACCATGCCCAAGTGTGGATACTGAACTCATGACTGGATCTACAGTCACAACACACCAACCACTAAGCCATGGAGGCTTCTATTTGGTCAAGTCCCTTGGCCAGCAGTACATATCCACCATGTCCAAGTGTGGATACTGAACTCATGACTGGATCTACAGTCACAACACACCAACCACTAAGCCATGGAGGCTTCTATTTGGTCAAGTCCCTTGGCCAGCAGTACATATCCACCATGTCCAAGTGTGGATACTGAACTCATGACTGGATCTACAGTCACAACACACCAACCACTAAGCCATGGAGGCTTCTATTTGGTCAAGTCCCTTGGCCAGCAGTACATATCCACCATGTCCAAGTGTGGATACTGAACTCATGACTGGATCTACAGTCACAACACACCAACCACTAAGCCGTGGAGGCTTCTATTTGGTCAAGTCCCTTGGCCAGCAGTACATATCCACCATGTCCAAGTGTGGATACTAAACTCATGACTGGATCTTCAGTCACAACACACCAACCACTAAGCCATGGAGGCTTCTATTTGGTCAAGTCCCTTGGCCAGCAGTACATATCCACCATGTCCAAGTGTGGATACTGAACTCATGACTGGATCTACAGTCACAACACACCAACCACTAAGCCATGGAGGCTTCTATTTGGTCAAGTCCCTTGGCCAGCAGTACATATCCACCATGTCCAAGTGTGGATACTGAACTCATGTCTTGATCTACAGTCACAACACACCAACCACTAAGTCATGAAGGCTTCTATTTGGTCAAGTCCCTTGGCCAGCAGTACATATCCACCATGTCCAAGTGTGGATACTGAACTCATGACTTGATCTACAGTCACAACACACCAACCACTAAGCCACGGAGGCTTCTATTTAGTCAAGTCCCTTGGCCAGCAGTACATATCCACCATGTCCAAGTGTGGATACTGAACTCATGACTTGATCTACAGTCACAACACACCAACCACTAAGTCATGGAGGCTTCTATTTGGTCAAGTCCCTTGGCCAGCAGTACATATCCACCATGTCCAAGTGTGGATACTGAACTCATGACTGGATCTACAGTCACAACACACCAACCACTAAGTCATGGAGGCTTCTATTGGGTCAAGTCCCTTGGTCAGCAGTACATATCTACCATGTCCAAGTGTGGATACTGAACTCATGACTGGATCTACAGTCACAACACACCAACCACTAAGCCGTGGAGGCTTCTATTGGGTCAAGTCCCTTGGCCAGCAGTACATATCCACCATGTCCAAGTGTGGATACTGAACTCATGACTGGATCTATAGTCACAACACACCAACCACTAAGCCGTGGAGGCTTCTATTTGGTCAAGTCCCTTGGCCAGCAGTACATATCCACCATGTCCAAGTGTGGATACTGAACTCATGACTGGATCTACAGTCACAACACACCAACCACTAAGCCATGGAGGCTTCTATTTGGTCAAGTCCCTTGGCCAGCAGTACATATCCACCATGTCCAAGTGTGGATACTGAACTCATGACTTGATCTACAGTCACAACACACCAACCACTAAGTCATGGAGGCTTCTATTTGGTCAAGTCCCTTGGCCAACAGTACATATCCACCATGTCCAAGTGTGGATACTGAACTCATGACTGGATCTATAGTCACAACACACCAACCACTAAGCCGTGGAGGCTTCTATTTGGTCAAGTCCCTTGGCCAGCAGTACATATCCACCATGTCCAAGTGTGGATACTGAACTCATGACTGGATCTACAGTCACAACACACCAACCACTAAGCCATGGAGGCTTCTATTTGGTCAAGTCCCTTGGCCAACAGTACATATCCACCATGTCCAAGTGTGGATACTGAACTCATGACTGGATCTACAGTCACAACACACCAACCACTAAGCCATGGAGGCTTCTATTTGGTCAAGTCCCTTGGCCAACAGTACATATCCACCATGTCCAAGTGTGGATACTGAACTCATGACTGGATCTACAGTCACAACACACCAACCACTAAGCCATGGAGGCTTCTATTTGGTCAAGTCCCTTGGTCAGCAGTACATATCCACCATGTCCAAGTGTGGATACTGAACTCATGACTGGATCTACAGTCACAACACACCAACCACTAAGCCATGGAGGCTTCTATTTGGTCAAGTCCCTTGGTCAGCAGTACATATCCACCATGTCCAAGTGTGGATACTGAACTCATGACTGGATCTATAGTCACAACACACCAACCACTAAGCCATGGAGGCTTCTATTTGGTCAAGTCCCTTGGTCAGCAGTACATATCCACCATGTCCAAGTGTGGATACTGAACTCATGACTTGATCTACAGTCACAACACACCAACCACTAAGCCATGGAGGCTTCTACTTGAAATTGGATTGTGTTTATTGTTATGTAAGAAATCGATGTGAACACCAGAATGTGCAAGTGCAATAAGCAATAAGACAATGTCTGGTATATTGCACTGGAATGCAGCATGACCTACAATAAATTACATTACGTTTATCTATTTATTTGTTTGTGGTATCTATACAGTGAATACAATGTGAGATATACAATTTCTAACATGCAAATACAACTGGCAATAGACAGCAGACAGATATTCTACTGTGAATGAAATTATTAATGTTATCATTATTTTTTACAGAGAATTGTTTTTGCTTCCACCACTTGCTTATAGAGGGTTCTAACATATCAATATCAACAGGCAACTCCAGCATTACCAACATGTAAACATTATCATACTTTCTGAAAGATACAGGCTGTATTAACTTACTCGGATTCAGTGAAAATGAGCACGCCATGGAGGTCACTGACGACAACGTCCCTCACCTGTTACAACACATAATATTGACAAAATGTAACATTTTGTGGAGTGAAAGCGTACATATATTAAGTAAACATGACCTAAAACGAATATATATTATATGTACCTTATAAAATAACATGTAAAATAACTAATATAATCTGGATGAACGTCCGTATACATATGAATTTGTTTGCCCTTACTAACATAACAAGTCCTGATGTCTCCCCGCGAAAAAAACGTACTTCCGGACATGCGCATTAAGGGTCGATTCTGCAGTATTTTTCAGCTCCAGGATGTTTCGCTACAACGTGTCTAATGTGAGATCCAACAAAATATCAAAATTAGCAGAAACCTAGATAGGCCTACATTGGCTACAGCAGAAACTTGCAGGTAACTGTCTATCAGGCATGTGAGAGGAGGCACGTCATTTCCGAGGAACATTTGCGCGCGGCGCGGCGCGGCAAACTGGGGAAAAAAGGGGGGTCTGGATTGGAACACAAACATGTTTTAAGAAATAAATATATGTGATACAATCTAATGTACTTTCACACTGTGTGACTTTTATTTTATATAAAATCAAAAAAAAAATATGCATTTGGGATTTCATTAATCATAAGTGTAAGCATATAGTTCCCTGCACATAACTGTAAAAGCACATAATTTCCATATCACACAAAAAGCAGAAGCAGTGTACACTACATTGTCAAAAACATTACACAAGTGGTCAATGTGAAAAAATACACAACAATGTTTTAAATAACCAAGGTTTATTAAAATAATAATTATAATGTACAGTACACTGAAATTCACACACAAATGTCCACATCTACTAGTGTTCATTGAAACCATAAATTTGTAAAATTTATAAGTGTTCATTGTGGACATGTGACTTCACTTCTTTTCTTGCCTGTGTTGATCCTGATACTCACAGCTGTCTTTCTCTTCTCTGCCTGAACAAGGACTGGGGAGTGGAGGTGGACAGATTTCAGTCTCTTTGGCAGCTTGTCTTTGCCTCTTGCCTCTTGGGAAACCTGTTCAGCTGCTTTTCTCTTGCTTCTTTAAATTCAACGCGTCCACTCTCTGTAAAAAAATCCTTCTTGGTGCACGCCATATCCCCTAAAAGTGTTCTTATTAACAACGTCAGGTAAATTTAATTCAAATTGAATTGAATTGACGTACTTCATGTTGATATATTATCGCCCTTCCAAGAAAACAAACTTTTTTGACATATATTTATTTTTATACAAAATAATCTACAAACCAATCTACGATACCTTAAAGTTATCGCCAAAAATTACACTTCGCTTACTATTCGCGTTTACATATCATTAACGGTGCTGTATTATGCCATGACCCGTAACGCCAGCGACGTGAGCGTACGCCGGCACCGGTGTAGGACGCTCAAAACACTACCGTAGTGTTTTGAGCCTACCCTCAAAACACTACGGTTACGTACGCTCAAAACACTACCCAATTTCAGAACACTACCGTCAGTATATTTTAGCAGCCAAGTACACAAGTCACCTTTGGGAATCATCCTATACTCTGGGGTCAAGTTCGCAATCTTTGGAGCCAATTAGACAGCGGGAATAAATAGTTAGTGTGAAATGTCATAAAACATTAATTAAAACTATAATTATACGGTTAGGGTGAGGGTTAGTTATAGCGTAATCGTTTGTACAAGAAAGACGGCGGAAATAAATAGTTTGTGTCATAATGAGGCGACGGGAATAAGTAATTATTCATTACGGTTGAGGTTATTAAGTTAAATTATGATTAGACTGAATAATGGTGGGTTAGGGTTATAAATATATAGCATAATCGTTATAACCAAACAGACGACGGGAATAAATAGGTAGGGTGAACCGACCTTATTAATTATGTTGAGATGATTATTATTAGTTATATTTCTGGTTAGTTATAATTGAGGGTTAGGATATTCGGTGGAACCAATCAGACGACTGGAATAACAACTTAATGTGATATGTCATCATTAATTATGTTTGAGGTTAATATTATTATTATTTATGGTTGGATTCATTTATAATTAGGGTTAGGGTAATAAAAATAGAACACATCTGACGACTAGAATAAACAGTTAGTGAGAAATGTCTCCATTCATTAGGGGTAAGTTTATTATTATAATTAGCTATGCTTAGATTTAGTCATGGTTGGGGTTAGAATAACCCTTGTAACTAATCGGACGACTGGAAAAATTGTGTGAAGTGTCGTTAATCATTATGACTAAGATTATAAAATTATATATCAAGTAGTCTAATTATTTCATGATCAGTAACTAAATAGGGTATCACATCTATGTCTTTTAAATAGCTTGTTATCAACCTAAACACTTTTAATTGAATTGAATTTAATATTATTATAACATGTAATGTATATATTGTATGGCGCCCGCACACGACATGCAAGGCCAAGGCAAGCACGTGCGCTCACGTCGTTCTGTGTGTTTACGTTCTGTCTCCGTCCGTCCATCCGTCCGTCCGTCCGTCCGTCCTTCCGTCCGTCCGTCCGTCCCTCCGTCCCTCCGTCCGTCCCTCCCTCCCTCCCTCCCTCCCTCCCTCCCTCCCTCCCTCCCTCCCTCCCTCCCTCCCTCCCTCCCTCCCTCCCTCCGTCCGTCCGTCCCTCCGTCCCTCCCTCCCTCCCTCCCTCCCTCCCTCCCTCCCTCCCTCCCTCCCTCCCTCCCTCCCTCCCTCACCTCACAACAAGAAAAGAACGTAACAAACAGTTAATGCTATAAATTCAATCACTTTATTCTGGCATATTATAAGAGATATACAAGATTATAATAACTAAAATCTCCATCAGGGATGGCATATAGTGGAGACGTGTATTGTCAGTGCATATTGCATTATTTGAATAAGTTATACATATGATTCCTAATCAACACTTTGCAAACTGTACAAACCTGACACTGCAATTTCCATGTTTATAACTAGCACAAGAAGACAATGAATACTATAGACCCAATATAAATTCATGACACATTCATGTTGGTGAATGTTATGACAAATAGTGTGGCAAAATGAAACCTTCATTTAAACCATATTTAACTTGTGTAACAATGCCATAAGAGTAAAACGAACAATCAGTAATATAAGTTGGGTTAAATGATGAATCGTATTCATATGACAATTCTAGACTAGATAGACATCACACATTTATTGTATAGCTACCAAAGGTGTATCTAGGGAGGTCACTGGGTCATGGCGCCCCTTTGGGATGTTCTTGTTTCTTATGTAACCCGTTGCCGCATTAATGTTGAGCTTGGAAAATAAGTGGGTGATTAAGTGTGGCTCCTTTGGCCCCTCTCTGAGGTCCTATATAAACCAGTAGTAACAGCTAAAGATATATCACCATAGCAATTACTATCTATCATATACAAACAATCAAACCCACACATACTAATTTAAGTTTTGTTAACATTCAACAAGAACATAATATGTGGGAAAACCACGCCGTCATTGTTATACTCTATTAAGATAAGTATATATAATTCTTCCAGTAACGTTCACATATTGATAAATATATGCAACACTTAAACATCTCATTAGTGAGGTATTCGTTCCTCTACACGACACTCATTTAAGCAGCTTCACATAATTTACTTTTCAGAGTTTTCTAAGTAATTGTGATTCCTTTTAGAGCTTGAGTACAATGAGTCACACTAAGGTGTGAACAAAGATCTTTCTTTTACATATACAGTGCACATAACTAACTTACTGATTATACTTTTTATAGCGTTATCCTAATCTCAAATTGTCTTATATTATTTTGCAACATTATCATCATCATTACTCTTACAGTATATGCCAGCAAGGACGCTGACATAATTAAATTTGTACAACAACTAGCGCCTCAAGCACGAGCTGGAATTAGAGAAAAAAGTGTCAGGGATAGATAGGAAGTACGTGTAGAGAGAAGACAAACAGAGCCTTCGATCAATGTGTGCATTAAAGTCAAAACCTGCTAAAAGAAGTTTACACAAGTGGAATACATCACATTATTTGGATACCATCTCAAACACGAATTGAGGAGACACCGTTAATTTCATCGAGGTGAAATATTTCTTTACATTCCGTTGTTTTGTTTTTCGCCTATTGAATAACTGCATCCTTGTCTTTAAGTAAACAGACTGATTGTCGAGATGTTTCAAGCATGCTGGCATACACGAATCAAGGAATTTCATGATGTCCGTTTTGCCTGAAACAAGAATACAAAATTAATACTTGGACAGTTCTACATTAAAACTAGCTGAGTTACCTAACACTGCAATGTCCTGTTACTGGGTCCTTGGATCTGTTGGAACCTGAATAAATGCCACACTGTGAGAAAATATAGGATTCTTGTGAAAGCTATGCGTATCTACATCTAAAGACAGCATATTGGTTGCCTCATGGAATGTAATTTTGAACACCAGCACTATTTGACAGCTGTAGAAGATGGTAGTCGATCAAATGCATTTTTCAATCTGCAATACTTCCAGCAACATATTTGTTGATGACATTGTTATCTTTATAATTGCGTAGACAAACACACCATTGCAATTTCCACAATAGCACAGTTCAGCATGTGTGTTATAATTGTCAATTTATATATACCTTGCCAGAAATGTACGCTTACTTGGTAAACTGCCCTTCGTACCACTTTCATCTGCAGCACCATTGAAAAAGGCAGGGAAGCCTTGCTCAAGCAACGCATTGTCTTTCGCATCCCAACGGATGCTCTTCGCTGAAAGTGATGTCATAGCAGCATGTAAACAGGAAAAGTTGTATACACGTTATTAAAGGGAGACAATCTTCCCCTGTGGGCACCATTACAAGAAAAGCTTGCTTTGAAACTGGATGTTTTGTTTACCTTCCTTGCAAACATCGTTACTAGCTTACTAAAACAATATGGGTGGCACTATACCTTCAACTTAGTTCTTATAAACAGAATCCAGATGTGCCAATTTTTCATATTCATTATACAACATCCGGCCCATAACCCGGATCTCCTGAATATCAGCTGGACACTGATGATTGTCGCGGTTTACTGCCTAAGCATGACCCATGTGCTTGTAGAAACACTCTCTGTCGTCCTTTGACGTACACATTGCTGCATATAGTGTCGAGATGCGGTGGCGGTTCCCAGTAGTTGTTAGGGACACCCCAGCCTGACTACACACTGTCTTGACAGTATGCCACCCAGAGCAGGGGCTTTTGGATGCTCTAAAAAAAAACATAGTACATGTACAACTGGACAATGCATACAAATAGGAAAGGAAGGTATATGATTAAAAATAATAAGTAAAATATATAAATGAGTAAACCAAACTAATAAGCTATATGATATACTATGATAATTTAGATAATAGGTGAGGTTATGGGAAACTCCCATTAAGAATGTAATGTTGCTAGCATGGGAGCCATCCCTTTAAAACATTCCACTTTCTCTCCCTCTCATCTTTCTCCACTATACGTACAGAGAAACTTACTCCTGGACTATACTACAGAAGGTTAGAATGTCTGACTCTTAATAGGTCTGGAAAGGAGTGGAAGTGTAAGCGAGCAGATACAATATTATATAACATCATTCCTTTTATTTAAGTTATATTTAGTAGGTGACGTGGTGACTCTGCTCGAGAAAACAAATTGGTTGTCTGCTGGGACCCCGCTATCTGGCCAGTACGATATCACCATCTCTATTGCTTCCACGCAGTCCACTGGTATGAGAACGGGGACAAAATGTTCCATGAAGGTAGGCTAACTATTGCCCAGCTAGATACTGGTCCTCAACATTTGCAGCCTGGAACAGTGTGCAACATATTGTAAATGTTATACTGTACATTACATTATAATAAATGCTACATCAAAACCTGCTGTAACAGGTTATACAACAAAACGTTAAAACTTTGCAAATGTTAAATTGCAAATATATGTATCAACACGAATCAATGCTGTAGGAACATTGAAATAAAGGTTTACAAATATGAGAACTGCAAAGATAAAAATCAGAGATAGCTTACGTTTCACCTGCAGCATCAGGTGCTGACAGGTCAGCTACTGTATCACCGTGGTTGAAAAACAATAATAAACACGACCATAGACCTGACGACAGCTGATGTATATCCAAATATTTCATTGAAGAATACAACAGTATTTCCAGTTTTCATAAAAGAGTGTGCAAAGAAAAAACGAATATATTATATTTTGGAGGGAAAAGGTCAGGTTAATAATGATTCATCTTAAATACTTTGAAGTGTTGTATTGTAGTATATTTTTACGTACGTTTGTTAAAAATAAGGATGTCTTCAGCAAATGTACTAATTATCAGGTGTTCCCAATTACAAAGTGTGCCCAACCAGGTGTGTTATTCAGAACACCAACAAGAATCGAACTTGCTGCACACTTAAGTAAGGGGTAACGAATATTAGAATATACAAAGCTGTGTTTTTGGACACGAACAATAACAAAATCAATGCAACTCCAAAAAAGCCTCAAGAACAATAAAACAGACCAAGATAAAACACCAACACATTTCAAGTTGGCAACAACACCTACAAAAGTCTTAAGAATATTAAACCTAACAAAGAAAGAACACCAACAGGATTCAAACTTGCAACAACTTAGAAATAAAATAAAAGTTTGCAAATTTAAATCACAAATTTGTGTATTAACACGAATCAGTGGTTTAGGAACATTTCAATAAAGGTTTGCAGATTTGAGAACTGCAAAGATGAAATTAAGAGATAGCTTAGCTTTCACCAACATTGTCAAGTTCCATATCATGTGAAACCATTTATTCAAATAATACAACCACTTACATTTCAATCCCCTGCATTTAAACACAGTGCATGCTCAAATCTGGAACAACTACATCTTGAAGCGAATCTAAAACATATTGACGATAGTTTTATTTGCAACATGTATGATATAGTTTAATTATATTGTAAATCCAATTTCACGTTTCGAAAGCTACATGATCCTAGTAAGGTAGCCATGTTAATAATGGGTTTAACCCATATAAAACAATTTATTTTCAATGATATGTATGTCCAGGTTTATGGTGCTATATAATGTACTTCTTATTATTACAAATTAATTTAAGCTAAATTGATCTAACTTACCATCAAGTGACACCGACGCATCAACAATTTCTTCATACTTGTTTGGTGAAGAAGTTGTCTGTAAAGGTAGTACACTATGATTGTGCTTGTATCTAATGTGACTCGAATTGAGTAGTGATTCATGTAGTTATTTGTGTTGTAACTACCCTATTACAGTGGACTCTAATAAACAGAATCGTGGATAGCAAGATCACCCGTTCACTAAAATAAAATAAATTTGCTAAATTACTACTTATTCCCACTACATTAAAATAAAATAGAATAATTATATCTGGCTTGAAGTCATTTTGCTAAGTGATGTCTAGCAATTGCATTATGCTTACTAATTTGATTTAACACTTACAAGATCTGGTTCACTGTCAAATGGATTGTAGTCATCCTCGGAAAATTCGGAAGATAAATCTGCAATAAATATATTGTTTACATATTCATTCTGTCATTTACAAATAAGTATACACATTAGGAAAATTACTACAAGTGATCTTGTTTCATGACTATAGAGAGTAATAATGAATTTTGTTTAACAATATCATACTAAACATAAAATTAATTAATATGTGATCATAAGCCTAAATGGCTATACTGATTTCATAACGGATTAATAAAATTACATTCCTTATAATGGGATAACAAATTCCAGGAATTCATATATTTTCAGTTAAATTACTCCTTTTTTGTTTATACTTTCAAACATGCACCAACTTATGTAGACACGCATCCATACTTCAATGGCTTGTGGTGTGACTCTTGACACTTAAATCTCGTGCTTTAAATTGTTGTCTTCTACTTCAAAGGTTACTGAAAAACTATGAAATACCATTGGCCAGTGTCATGTTTTCCACTGGCAATGACCGCTGCAAATGCTCCAGCCAGTCGATAGCTACCTTCACTTTGTCATCCTAGTACATCAAAAACAAGATATTTATACACTTTTATCAGCCTATTTTATAAGGAATATAACTTTATAAGAATCTTACAATAAAAGAAAAGTGGAGTAAGAATGTACTACATTGCATATTATATATATATATATTAAATATCTGACATAGTGGCAACTACATCAGCAGCAACTGATACAACTTCTTTAAAGCACAATATACACGTTGAATTCTGCACACCTCTCAGTTCCACTTAAACGATGTTTTCTTTCGCATGATTCTTCCCGGTATCATACGATGCTGTCATTCTACCTAACTTCTGGTGGTTTAAGTGTTCATATTATTATGTTTTCGGCTCATTGGTTTTCACTGTTGGCATTGTGGACATCATTTCAATTGGCAATATAACTGTTGTGTTGATTTTATTTCACAACTACAAGAAAATAGTACATGTCCAGCTTCACGGTAGGTGCTTACTTCAAATATTGGAGCAGCTAGGCATGAAATGCAACAATATTTGATGAAATCAATCTATACAGAACTAATTTATAACAATTGGTAATTAGTTTATTATCAAAGTGATAAAAGCACTTGTGGTGTGATGGTGAGTGGTAAGTTAAGGAACAAACAGCATAAGTTTGCAGACTATATGTGTTTAATGTTTGTAAATACTGAGGCTATAAAGTGTTCATTATGATGATCAGTTTCACTAAGTCATTGGAAAATCATGAACAGCATGGTTTCTAATACAGATCAAATAAAAGGCACTACAAAGATGAAATCTGAAAATTGCAGTCATAGCTTTGGTTTTGATATACTTAAATACTAATTTTAGTGTCAAATTCCTACACTAAAAACACCTGACAACATACCTTTGCCTTTTGCTGGTTTAACTGAAGGCTCACCTTCAACTAAAAAATTTAAGTAAATTACATTATTAATTATAAAATTAAGTAAAGTTATTTTGGTACAATTTAAATATGTCACTATAAATATTTCCACAACTTTATCAACAACCTTTGGACATTTTAAATATGCAAATAATATATGATCAACTAGTGATTGCGTTACAAAATCATTGTAAATGATTTTATATTTATACAGATAATATATAGAGCTGGTGTATATATATGTAAATATACTTCCCTCTATTGTTTAGCATGGCATGCTTGTACACATATTCCACTGAAAATAACCATACCATTTGTTGGCCCCTTGTGAGCGGCATATTCCTTTGTCCAGACATGTTGCAGCTGAACTACAAAAAAGAATTAAGTGGATTTTTTTTTCAAAGCAAATTGGTGTGGTCATTTGGATATTGTGCATAACATTTCATGATTCAAAATTTCACTAAACCTGGATATAAGGTTTAACAGTAATTCTTCATCAACTAAAAGTATACTATGAAACTGTCATGGCATACATATATATATGCATAAGTCTGCATTTTATATAAATATATATATATATATATATCAAGTCGAGGGCTACAGGGGCACAAAAATGCAATATGAAATTTACGTAACTATTGTAATGTGTTGTGATAAAAGTAAAATTGTTTATGTATAAAACAAGGTAGGAATAAAATATAAAGCCGTAATAATAACTAATGGGATCAGTGACTGGTAAGTGCAACATTACCTTTCCTTGCCTACACTGGCAAGGGCTTGCAATGTCAACGATTGCAAGTTGGACTATTAGTACAAAGCATTTATTAATGGGAACAAGGTTTAAGTACATGTAACCTTTATAATCGTTAACTACCTTAGTGGCACATCTGAAAGATGCCAGACTTCAAGATAACTTTGAGTATCGACCCTTGTAGCTTGTCAAAATGTGAAAGTGAATATTGTGGTTTTTCAATTCTTCAAAGAGGTTGATGTTGATCCATACGAGACCAACAAGTAAACCACATTTGTTTGGTATCAATGATAAATTATATAAATGAATTTAATCATTCCTACTGTACTGGATATCAAAGCCAGAGAGTACTAGTTGCTGGTAAATTTTCCGATGATAAAAATGTGATATCAGGAGTTCCCTAGGGTACGGCTGTGGGTATTTTGTTAATTCTGTTATACTGGAACAATCTACCGTTTTTATTTCACCAGGTACCAGTCAGACTTTGGAATAAATGACTGTTTAATTCATTGAGCCATCCACATAGATCAATTAATACTTCAAAGACACAAATCAGCTGGTTCATTTGAGTAATGCATGGGGACTTGAAATTAATACATCAAATTGCTATATTATTTACGCACACTATGGCAGGTATCCACTCAGAAAGATTACATCACATGAATGGTCATAAGCTGCCACTGCAAACTATCTAGGGCTTACTCTTTCTAACGACCTAACTTGGACAAAGAATATAATTGAAGAAGCAAAGAAGGCTAACAATAAATTATGTTTATTACATAAAAATATTAGGGGAAGCCTGAACTGTATAAAAGTATAGCACATGTTATACTAGTGAGGGCTGATATGGAATATGCTGCTTCCGTTTAGGACCTGGTTTGAAAAAATTCAACTGCCTAGAAAACATACAGAAACATGTGCTGCGAGATGAACAAAATCACAATATTCATACGAAACAAATATGAATACTATATTTCAAGAATTAAAATAAACGTACTTACAGGACCGGCATCAAAGTTACGATTAACTTGGTTTAATAAAAGAAACAGTGATAAAATTGCAGTAACGTTTTTTCAGAAATTGGTTTATAAAAGATACAAAGAACCACAAGAGATGGAAGTTTAGCCTTAGGACAGAATGATTAACTGAGCAGACCTAGTCCTACTGGATCCAACAAAACTAGTATAGCAATATGGTGTATGTTTTATGACCATCCCAGTTTGGAATAAATAATTATCAAGAGAACAAGACGTAATATCCTTAGTTACGTCTGTCGTTACGTGGGTAATCTCCAGTAGAACCTTTCGGAGCAAGATAGAAAAGTCATCTTCAATACGTTTAGCCTCTCTTCTAATACATAGGTCTTTTTGGGGTTTGCTTATCCATTTCCGGACGTTGCAGCCTTGATGGATTGTTTATAGACAGCTCTTTCGTTTGTCAGTCTCCCCACTCGCCAGACGTCGGTTCCCATCCATTCCTCTATGTCCTTCCCCCATTGTCTCCTAGGTTTTCCTCTGCTTCTGCTGCCTTCCACTTTTCCTTCCATTCTTAGTCTCTCTAGAGACTGATGCCGTTTCACATGGCCAAAATAAGTTAGTTTCTGTTTCTTTACAAAGTTCAATAAAGTGCCGGGTATAACACCAAGCTCATCTGCGATGGATTCGTTAGTTCTACGTTCAGTCCACGAAACTCGTAATATCTTTCTATAACACTTGTTTTCAAATGCATTTATACGTTTAGTAATGTTCTTATTAAGAGTCCAGGTTTCGCATCCATATGTAGCCGTTGGAAATATGCAGACTCAGATAATTCGTAGTTTCATATCTTTGTTCGTTGCTTTCCACAGCTTCTTCATCTCCGTCAACTTTTTACTCGCCATTGCCAACCTCCGCGATATAGATCTATGTGTTGTTTATGTAGGGAATCTGCTGATTATTTATCAACAAGAAGAAGTCAGAGGCTATGATACAGTTATGAAACAATAGCTGTATTAGTTAACATATTGCGGCAACCGCCTATATATTGACTATTGGCACTGAAACTGCAAAACTGAGGCGCAGTGAAGGGAGCGCTCCGTTTTGGAGATGTTTCCTTACAAAAAGTTGTTTTTGCAAACTCAGCTGTGAATAATCAAGTTGGTAAAAATATATGTGATTAATAATACATCTTGGAACATTTGCATGATAAGGTACAGAAATAAAAACCAACGTAACGCAATTAATTGCGCTAGAGTAGTGTTTTATTGGTAAAGCAGTTGCGCCGTTTTATATTTTAACATTGTAAACTAAAACTTATAGGCTTATTTAATATCACTCAAAGAATGCGTTCAAACCATTTGTTTGTAAAAATTTGATTAAACCTGTTGATTCATAATATGAATATTTCATCGAACAGTTTGCCCAGATTATTTGTTAAAATAATTTTTCCTAATGTCGTAATGAGTACGGCGAAATCGGGGACTATCAACTGGCACTAGTCTAGTAGAAGTCACCTACTCGGTTTCTGCCCTATCTGAGGTTCTGCCTCATTACGATTATATAGCTGGATCACTTATTAAATACATCTTTAGTCAGATATATTTGATACAATGAGCAAAGGACGTCTACAAACTTGCAACAAAGTTATTTGTCTAAAATTAAAACGAGGCAAACAGGTTTTTGACAGATATTTTGATAGCGAACGCAGTCCACGTGACTACGTCTACACTACAGTGCCACATAATATCAGTGACGGTGATGTAAACAACCGTAATACAAAAACTTCTCGGGCGAAACTGTAAGCAGCTATTCACGCTAATCAACACAGGCAAGTTAACGAACAGCCCGTGGAGTTTATACAGTGAATGCGTTGCGATTTGCCTCACAGTGATTTGCCTCACAGTGAAGTGATTATCGTCTTACGAATATTGCAAGTATTTCACTAAAACAACTTATTTGACGCTTCGTTTGCATGCCATTGATGAAAAAAGTGGTTCTGATTAATAATATTGATACGTTGCTGGGCGATTTCAAATTTTTTTGGTGACCACTGCATATTATGTATCAAGCAGAAACCGAGTGGTCCAGTATAGTAGTAAAAACAGATGAAAAATGTTCGAACACGACGTATTTCACTCAGTTACGTTTAGGTGCCTACCGAACTTTCATAGGCATTCAACATGTATGGATCCAACAAAATCTTAGCGTTTTCGCAACATTCACAAAATGTGTTCTAGATATTAATAACAATTCTACGTAATTAAAAAATGCGAGTTCTCAGCGCTCTTACATCGAATTCGATGCGCTGAACAACTGCCGAAGCCAAGGTCACTGCCGCTTTATGATATTTGCGACATTTATTATAAGTTTTTAACATTTTTTAAACTACACATCACCTTTGTCTTTGACTTGTTGAATGTCGCGAATCTGACAGCAACGCATTCAACAAAAGCTGCGTAAGATTTCCATCAAATGCATTTTTTAGTAATATATATATATTTATTAAGAATTGTGCATATATATATGAATCATATCGTACACTGAACAAAACATGCTGACCCTTCGTTCAATATATAGCAGAAATATTAACTTATGAGCATTTTTCCTCGGGGTCCCGTACGCGGTACGGTTCGTCAAATTTATATATACGAGGCTCTGGAATAAACATGCTCAAAACTACCCAAAATGAAAACAAAAAATGCAAATACTGGCACATGGTATTTCCTTTATGGTTCAACTGTATCTACTAATAAGGAAAATCGTAACATAAAAAGCTTTAGTTGAACAATCACATACGGAAACTTTGAGGAGACCGGCTTCGGTCTCCTTAAAATATCGGTGTCCCATAAGCCTCGCTATATGCACAAACGGGGTCCCGAACGCCACATTTAGGAATATATATATGTGTGTGTGTGTGTGTGTGTGTGTGTGTGTGTGTGTGTGTGTGTGTGTGTGTGTGTGTGTGTGTGTGTGTGTGTGTGTGTATAGCATAATCTTTATAACCAATCAGAAGACGGGAATAAATAGGTAGTGTGAACTGACCTTATTAATTATGTTGAGATTATTATTATTAGTTATATTTCTGTTTAGTTATAATTGGGGGTTAGGATATTCGGTGGAACCAATCAGATGACTTGGATAAAAACTTAATGTGATATGTCATAATTAATTATGGCTGAGGTTATTATTATTATTATTTATGGTTGGAGTCATTTATAATTAGGGTTAGGGTAATAAAAATAGAACAAATCTGACGACTAGAATAAACAGTTAGTGAGAAATGTCTCCATTCATTAGGGTTAAGTTTATTATTATAATTAGCTATGCTTGGATTTAGTCATGGTTGGGGTTAGGATAACCCTTGTAACTAATCGGACGACTGGAAAAAAATAGTGTAAAGTGTCATTAATCATTAGCGCTAAGATTATAAAATTATATATCAAGTAGTCTAATTATTTCATGATCAGTAACTAAATAGGGTATAAAATCTATGTCTTTTAAATAGCTTGTTATAAACCTAAACACTTTTAATTGAATTGAATTTTATATTATTATAACATGTAATGTATAGATTATATATATATATATATATATATATATATATATATATATATGGATACATGTATAAATTTAATTTTATATTATTATAACATGTAAATGTGTATATATATATATATATATATATATATATATATATATATATATATTTATATATATATATACTACACATGCTGTTCAATGTTACCGTAAAAGGCACCAATTTGTACCCAAATAATGATAAGTTTTCGCGCCTTTAATTTTGTGTGTGTGTCAACGTCAACTTTTCGTTTTCACGCCATTGGATTATTTAAAAACATACATGTCGTACATGTATTGATTTTCATCTGGCAGCCGTTTGTAACTAATTACTTTTTGCGCTGATGGGATTTTTTGTCACAACCGTCACTTTTTTGTTTTCGCGCCTTTGGATTATTCAAAAACATGTCGTGCTTGTGGTGAATGTTACTTGGCACCCGTTTTGTAGCTAATTAGTTGTTGCGCCAATCGAGTTTGTTGTTACAAGTGTCAACTTCTTGTTTTCGCGCCATTCTATTATTTCAAAAAACATACAATGGTCATTATCAAATTTTGGTAGACGGGCGTCAATACGTTCAGGATATTTATTCTTAAAACTTATTGTTAGATTTCAGTTATTTGTTTAACTTTTCATATTGGTAAACACCTCAACTTATTATTCAAATTAATCGAAAAGCGTCATTCCGCTGTTTATTCACTGAAAAAGTAAATTTTTATCATTAACAGAAACCGCGTTGTTTTTTGTTGCAACGTATCGCTTACACGTCGGATGATCCGTACTCGCGTAAATAGACACATTTTAAGCCATAATATACATTCCTCACTTTGTAACTAATAAGTTTTCGCGCCGAACGAATTTGTTGTGGCTAGTGTCAACTTTTCGTGACTTTCGATAATTTAAAAACATACTGAACGTCATGCTTTGCATTACCAGGCGGCAATTTGTAACTAACTAGTTTTCGCGCCTATCTTTTTTTTGTTACACTGTTTCGTTTTCGCGCCATTCGATTTTGAAAATAAACTTTAGAAAACATCGTGCATCTAATGAAATAGACCACGACAAACATGGGACGGCCACGGGGAGTGTCAACTTTTCATTTTTATAGCATAATCTTGTATTTGACCACTGGAAAGAATCCACGGAGTTTGAAGAATGACTGCGGGAAGAAAATCAAATATAAGCGCCAGGCAAGCAATTTTGCTGTGCGTGGTGGAGAGTTCTACTTCAGTTCAAACACAGGCTCCATCGGCATCGGCTCAGTGCTTATTTGCCTTAGTCGGTTTTTATTTACTTTGTGCAAATGTGTTACTTACGTTGGCTGAATAATAAATAGTATATTCGCATGCAGCGTACGCAGACCAGTTATGTATAGCCGCGTAGGGTAGACCGCTCCTTTACGCCAAATAGGGTATACAACCCCCGATCCTCAATTGCTGCCATAAATGACAGGTATAAAATGATATAGACCATCAATGTAAGCTTGTTAAATGTTTTTTGCCACAATGCGGAGCTAATTAAAGCATAACCTGCGCATCGGATGCTCCGTCCTCACGTAAAAGACACATTTAAGAGTCATGATAAAAGTATTCCTCGCATAGACCTACACTAAGTTTTTAGGAAGTCATTGTTACATCAGATGTTCGATGTTGCATAGATTTGTCGAAATTAGTGACATAAGTTGCAAACAAAAGTCAAAACCTATCTGACTCCACTACTCAGGTGGAACCGAGACACTGTCACTGACTGTGCAGGGAAGGTGTGCCTCGTTGGCGACGGTCGCATGTGTTCGTGTACGTTTTCAAATTTCACACCTTCTTTCACACCTGGCCACCAGTACCTCTCCAAGATCTTTGCGCAGGTCTTGTCTTGGCCGACTTGTGCACCCAGGAGAGAGGGAGAGGGAGAGGAAGGGGGAGGGGAGAGGAGGGGAGGGGAGGGACAGGGACAGGGACAGGGACAGGGACAGGGACAGGGACAGGGACAGGGACAGGGACAGGGACAGAGATCAGCCGACTGGAAAGGCGGGAAGACGTGTGATCGGTGGCTTGGCCTGTATACCATACATGCTGTCATGCAAAATGGCACCTACGATCTCATGAGTGAATATGATATCATTCTGAAACAGAAAGCTCACGCTGTCAACTTGAAACGTTACTGTAAGCGAGAGCATCTTGACTCGGTCACACCTACGGTACCAAAGGAGACGCATGACACCCTGCTTACAGATTCACCAGCTGAGGTGCCATGCCTTCAAACTTCGACCCGCCCGCCGACATGCCGCCAAACTTCGACCCGACCGCCAAGAAACTTGACACCGAGAAGCCTGATGTACTGCTGACAAAGATCACACCAAAACAGCAGTTTGCGTTCGTGCTAACTACATCAGCCTAGAGAAGATACCAAGCTGGACGCCTGAACCTTCCGTTACCTAAACAGATGAAATCTAGACAGCAGCTGGATAATCTAACCGAACCAAAGGCGCAAAGCTGACGGACGCCATCACAGCCTCAGGTGATGGCAACTGTTTTTTTTCGATACATGAGTCTCGAATTGACCGGTACACAAGCGAATTACAAGATGGTTCGGGAGCTGGTAGTAGCATTTCTCTGCGATCCAACACATTGTCAAATGTTTAGCAACTACAATGGCGCAAACATTAATCAGTATGTTTCAACTAGCGGATTGGCCAACGATGGAACATGGGCAACTGAGGTTGAGATTGTGGCTATGACTACTCTACTACAAACAACGATGTTTGTGTACACAGATTACAGTACCACACAGAAGTGGCTTCCGTATAAACCCCTTTGTCATGTACCGGGCGTGCTGAAATGGAAATAAAGTGTATACCTATGTTGCGTGCTACTGAGCTAGGTATACGCAGGCTGCGAGATTGCGGCAAAGTTAACTGTTTAATTCATCTGCTCATTATGTGCGCTTTGTTGCGTGCTTTCGATGTCATTAAGATGTATTCATCCTGTCCTGAGCGTATTTGTTCTTATTAAAATTACTTTTCTGTATGCATACAATAGTTGAATGGTTATATATATATATATATATACATACATACATACACACACACACATATATATATATATATATATATATATATATATATATATATATATATATATATATATACACACCAGACACCAGGATCCCCACTCACGGACTAATTTCGCAAAAAATCAAATCTATGAATCACCCGAAGTGGCCCGCTAGATCGCATACAAAATGTCAGTCCCATACATGCAAAACTAACGGAGATATGAGACGATGGACAAACACACAGACAGAAAGAGAACCACATTTGTTTTAGAAGTGCCGTAGCAATTGATACTAACTGTCTGATGTCAACAGCCCGACGAGATAACACATTTTCGTTTTTATATGTCACATGACCCTTATCTACATACCTCCCCATCCCATGTAAAGCTTCGTAGCGCTTGCCTGGATAGCCCCGTCCTTCCCCAAACCGAGATGTACTTTATGGATGGCCCCTAACACAAACAAAGTGAACATTTGAATAAAACACGTCAGGGGTAGTGTTTTGAGCGTAACCGTAGTGTTTTGAGGGTACGCCCAAAACACTACGGTAGTGTTTTGAGCGTACCCTCAAAACACTACCGTAGTGTTTTCGAGGGGTAGTGTTTTCAATTTACTACACCGGCGTAATGTGATAGGCCATTAGTCGCATTACAACGCCTCGCGGGGCAGGTTAAACGATCTAATATATATTGAAGTTACGATCTTAAAACCACTCGACTGCTACGTTAATTCCGATAATTCAGTAATTGACTCATACAAGAATTTTTGAAATAAGAGCGGACAACTTACTGTAGACCGTAGCTCATGCTTCGTTCGATTGAACGCGACTGTGAACTTAAAAACACCACACAGCCGCAACTGATTTGCCGCCAAAACTCATGCACGGATTGTAAACTTGGCCGTGATTCGCAGTTTCTGGTCATTCAGAATGCGGCTTCCTTTTGAAAAAAGACGACGATCACGAAATTTACAGTTTTTATTGTCGATGTTTGCCAAGTTTGCCAAGTCACAATATTCGTGTAGCGCCCGTGTATGGTCAGAGAGACTCATTAAGGCATTATGCATGTCGCTAACATAAGAGCACCCTGTTGTTAAATGTATAATTTTAATACAACATTATAATATATCAATAATTATTGTATTACATATGATTGATATAAGTAATAAGCGTTAACTGACAGTGTTTAGCACTATTTAACCTAACTACTAACACTAACGTCAAACAAGGAAAATAATACATAAGAATAATAACATATAAATTACACACTAATGTTAAAATAAAACTTACAATTATTCTACAGTTAAATATTATTAAACAATTATTAAAAAACATCTCAACAATTAGCCAATAACAACAATTAATACTGAGTAACAGTATAGGGCCTAATAGCCCTACTAATATAAATTAAAGGAAAACACAAATACTTAACCCTAAAAATATTTTTAAAATACAAACAGCGTCTTATGTTACAAAACATTGTAATGGTGATTCGTTCTGTATAGTCATAACTGATATCTTCCATCATCGCCATTGTCCATATTATTACAGGTATGTGATGAGAACCACTGTCACTTTGAAATATATATATATATAAATATATACAAATTACACATTTCATCGTTTAGTAGGTTCTTATGCATGTTATATAGGGGCAAATATTACGCAAACGTGGTGTGCTGCGAGGGGTCGGGGATTTCTCCGGGTCATTTCCGGGCTGGTTTGTTTCGGGTGGTTCATGAAACTTCTTTGCATGGCCATAAAACACTTTATTTTTATAATAAATACTGGTAGATGTTTGTAACGAAAAATACATCGTGAACGCATTGGTTCGAGCATTTATTTGTGATCGTGATAACCGGAGTTGGCGTCGCAACGGAGCAGTTCTGATGTTAAAAGTTGAGCGAGTCACTCGGCGAGTTAGTGACTGAGTCGGCGAGTGATTTCTTTCGGTGATCCGCTGGAACTGCCATTAATGACGATTGCGCGGGTGGCGTGGAGGTACCTAAGTACGTTATTTCGTGTTGTATGGTGAAATTGTATCTTATGTGTATTGCTAATGTATGCTATAATGTACTCTTCCTCTTGTTACTTGTCAATATATATAGTCACCTACTCGGTTTCTGCCCTATTTGAGTTTCTGCCTCATTACGATTATATAGCAGGATCTCATATTAAATCCATCTTTAAGTTTAGTCAGATATATCGGACACAATGAGCAAAGGACGTCTACAAACTTGCAACAAAGTTATTTGTCTCAAATTAAAACGAGGCAAACAGATTTTTGACAGATATTTTGATAGCGAACGCAGATCACGTGACTACAGTGCACCATATCGCCCGGTGAGGGTGATGTAAACAACCGTAATATTAAAATTAATCGGAAGAAATTGTAAGCAACTGTTAACTCTAATCACCACAGGAAAGTTAACGAACAACCCATTATACAGTGAATGCGTTGCGATTTGTCGCACAGTGATGATTTTAAACACGATGAGGCAGAAACCGAGTGCGTCCGTTTGGCGCGTGAGTGTTTATCGTCTTACGAATATTGTAAGTATTTCACTAAAAACAACTTATTTGATGCTTCGTTTGCATGCCGTTGATGAAATTAATGGTTCTGATTAATAATATTTATACGTTGCTGAACGTTTTCCAAAATTGTTAGTGAAAACTGCATATGATGCTTGCGTAAGGCAGAAACCGAGTGGTCCAGTATACCATCTTTATGTATAGTCAATGTATGTTATAATGTACTCTTCCTCTTGTTACATGTCAATATGTACCATCTTTATGTATAGTCAATGTATGCTATAATGTACTCTTCCTCTTGTTACATGTCAATATGTACCATCTTTATGTATAGTAAATGTATGCTATAATGTACTCTTCCTCTTGTTACATGTCAATATGTACCATCTTTTTGTATAGTCAATGTATGTTATAATGTACTCTTCCTCTTGTTACATGTCAATATGTACCAGCTTTTTGTATAGTCAATGTAGGTTATAATGTACTCTTCCTCTTGTTACATGTCAATATGTACCATATTTTTTTATAGTCAATGTATGTTATAATGTACTCTTCCTCTTGTTACATGTCAATATGTACCATCTTTTTGTATAGTCAATGTAGGTTATAATGTACTCTTCCTCTTGTTACATGTCAATATGTACCATATTTTTTTTATAGTCAATGTATGTTATAATGTACTCTTCCTCTTGTTACATGTCAATATGTACCATCTTTTTGTATAGTCAATGTATGTTATAATGTACTCTTCCTCTTGTTACATGTCAATATGTATCATATTTTTTTTATAGTCAATGTATGTTATAATGTACTCTTCCTCTTGTTACATGTCAATATGTACCATCTTTATGTATAATCAATGTATGTCAGTGCTTAATCGCCAGGAGGCAGCACCGCTGTAGTCACCAACTAGTTTTGTATTATTTCACCACTAGGGCACTATGTGTGATGACTTTGATTTGAGACATGTAACTGGTATATATACACTTAATTGCAATACACTTGTCATGGTATTATTCAACAGGTAACAACTACATAAACCTGGATAAACTGTCAATCTGTCATTGTATAAAGACGTTGCCTGGATTAAACTAATCCTGGGTGTTTTGAGAAGACAGATGCTCGATCCGAACGTGACAGGATGTGTATATACTATATAGGTAGTGCCACCAGGCTGGTGAAGTCGCAGCTGAGTTTCGACAAGGAGTAAGTTTGTATCTTCAGACTGCGCAGTCAGGCGCATAACCACAATAAGAGAATACTTCAGATAGTAATGTAGGACTTGGTATTACCAACTTTATAATTTGTTGACTGTCTCAGATTTAATTAATCAGGTTTAAATACAGTGGAACTTCACTATTAAGCACACGCTCAGGACTTGGCCAAATTGATCTTAATGGAGAGGTGACTAAATAAGGTATTGGCCAAATTGACCTTAATGGGGAGTTGATTAAATAAGGACTGATTCCGTCACTGTCATTTTTATAAACACTCAGCCGTGACAGGAGTGATGACACTTTATCAGCGTAAACTCCTCGAGTATGATCACGAGATAAACATGGGTGAGTGTTGGACGCTTTGGTGGAAGATATGTGCTGTTAAATGGAATGGTAAACATGTTGATTAAGTTCTTTGGTGGAAGATATGTGCTATTAAATGGAATGGTAAACATGTTGATTAAGTTCTTTGGTGGAAGATATGTGTTGTTAAATGGAATGGTAAACATGTTGATTAAGTTCTTTGGTGGAAGATATGTGTTGTTAAATGGAATGGTAAACATGTTGATTAAGTTCTTTGGTGGAAGATATGTGTTGTTAAATGGAATGGTAAACATGTTGATTAAGTTCTTTGGTGGAAGATATGTGTTGTTAAATGGAATGGTAAACATGTTGGTTAAGTTCTTTGGTGGAAGATATGTGTTGTTAAATGGAATGGTAAACATGTTGATTAAGTTCTTTGGTGGAAGATATGTGTTGTTAAATGGAATGGTAAACATGTTGATTAAGTTCTTTGGTGGAAGATATGTGTTGTTAAATGGAATGGTAAACATGTTGGTTAAGTTCTTTGGTGGAAGATATGTGTTGTTAAATGGAATGGTAAACATGTTGATTAAGTTCTTTGGTGGAAGATATGTGTTGTTAAATGGAATGGTAAACATGTCGATTAAGTTCTTTGGTGGAAGATATGTGTTGTTAAATGGAATGGTAAACATGTTGGTTAAGTTCTTTGGTGGAAGATATGTGTTGTTAAATGGAATGGTAAACATGTTGGTTAAGTTCTTTGGTGGAAGATATGTGTTGTTAAATGGAATGGTAAACATGTTGGTTAAGTTCTTTGGTGGAAGATATGTGTTGTTAAATGGAATGGCAAACATGTTGGTTAAGTTCTTTGGTGGAGGATATGTGCTGTTAAATGGAATGGTAAACATATTGATTAAGTTCTTTGCTCACAGTTCTCTTATCCCCTCAGGTATTGCTGGTTGAGTCGCGAGGCAGGCACATACATAAGAACCCTGTGTGTCAACCTAGGGCTCATTTTGGGGGTCGGAGGTCAGATTCAAGAGCTACGCAATCATCATCGACATGTTCGGTTTGGAATACTGTCTGAGAAATAGAAGGTAAGGATAGAAATAGCAACAGTGTAATGAAGGTTGGACAAATCATGATTTTGTAAAAACATGAAAGTATTTGTTATTTAAATAACATTTGAAATATAATATAGATTGCTTTATTTATTTATAATACCAGTCAAACTTGTTATATTCAAATCAGTTGTCCTCCTTGTTTTAAAAGACGACTAAGAATGTTAAACTTGTTAATGACTTAATGTATAGAATTATAACACAATTTTACATAAAACAGCACCAAAGTTGTTCAAAGCTCAACAATATCATCATAGACGGTTGGTTTGTCGGTGGATGAAACAACAACAGAGCGAAAGGAGAGAAAATTGTCGTTGTCTGTGCCTGATATCGGGTCACGGCCAGTTTGTCAACCGTAGCCGTCCTTGGGGCTAAAACCAAACAGACAATGTCACACAGCCCTAGTTCTTCATTTACCCTACTTCAGACAAGAATAAACACAAATAAATTAGAGAGAAAGCTGGGCAAGCTCGTGTTTGAAGATACCCAAAGTGGGAGTTCCACACGGGAATTGGAATGGCACCAGGAAAAACCTCCAACACTTCTTCTCTTGGCACCATAACAATCTGCATCGCTACTACATCCGGCACTATCAACAGGCTCAGAAAAACCTCCTCTTGTCACCATAACAATCTCCATCACTGCTACATCCGGCACTGAGAACAATCTCAGAAAAACCTCCAACACTCCTCCTCTTGGCACCATAACAATCTCCATCGCTACTACATCCGGCACTATCAACAGGCTCAGAAAAACCTCTTCTTGGCACCATAACAATATCCATCACTGCTACATCCGGCACTGTGAACAATCTCAGAACAAACCTCCAACACTCCTCCTCTTAGCACCATAACAATCTCCATCACTGCTACATCCGGCACTGTGAACAATCCCAGAAAAAACTCCAACACTCCTCCTCTTGACACCATAATAATCTCCATCACTACTACATCTGGCACTGTCAAAAATCTCAGAAAAAAACAACTCTCCTCCTCTTAGCACCATAACAATCTCCATCACTACTACATCCAGCATGGTGAACAACTCAGAAAAACCTCCAACACTCCTCCACTTGGCACCATAACAATCTCCATCACTGCTACATCCGGCACTGTGAACAATCTCAGAAAAACACTCCACCCCAAACAAAAATAAACCATGCTATGAGCGTGATGTTGGTTTAACACTGCTGCCCTTTGACTTGTAGGATGACATGGTGACAATGTATGATGTGTTGGATGCTGACTGGCAGTACGATCACTCACAGGCCTGACGAGACGTACCTCTGTCGAGTCGTTCAGCCACTAGATGTATGACGTGTTGAATGCTCACTGGCAGTGCGATCACACACAGGCCTGACGAGACGTACCTCTGTCGAGTCAGTCAGCCACTAGATGTATGACGTGTTGGATGCTAACTGGCAGTACGATCACACACAGGCCTGACAAGACGTACCTCTGTCGAGTCATTCAGCCACTACATGTATGACGTGTTGGATGCTCACTGGCAGTACGATCACTCACAAGCCTGACGAGACGTACCTCTGTCGAGTCAGTCAGCCACTAGATGTATGACGTGTTGGATGCTCACTGGCAGTACGATCACACACAGGCCTGACGAGACGTACCTCTGTCGAGTCATTCAGCCACTACATGTATGACGTGTTGGATGCTCACTGGCAGTACGATCACTCACAGGCCTGACGAGACGTACCTCTGTCGAGTCAGTCAGCCACTAGATGTATGACGTGTTGGATGCTGACTGGCAGTACGATCACACAAAGGCCTGACGAGACGTACCTCTGTCGAGTCATTAAGCCACTACATGTATGACGTGTTGGATGCTCACTGGCAATACGATCACTCACAGGCATCCCGAGACGTACCTCTGTCGAGTTAGTCAGCCACTAGATGGATGACGTGTTGGATGCTCACTGGCAGTACGATCACATGCAGTCCTGACGAGACGTACATCTGTCGAGTCATTTAGCCACTAAAATTAATGTATGACGTGTTGGATGCTCACTGGCAGTACGATCACATGCAGTCCTGACGAGACGTATCTCTGTCGAGTCATTCAGCCATTACATGTATGACGTGTTGGATGCTCACTGGCAGTACGATCACATGCAGTCCTGAGGAGACGTACCTCTGTCGAGTCATTCAGCCACTAGAGGCGCTACTAGTCTCTCACAAACGGATCGTCACGAAAGACAACACAGTAGGTGTTGCTATAAATTTATACTGACATTCACAGCTTTAGTTGCTACATAGATAGTGGAAATCTTTATTGTAACAAGCATTTAAAAAAAATAAAGTACATTGCAGTTGATTGAAAAATACAACGCTATTTCCTGTCAACAAGTGAAGCATTTTGGGGTAAAACACAGTGGATCCATTTAGTGCTTTTGTGAAAAAGTCACTTTTGTATGTCATCCATGGTTAGTTAGAGTTTAAATAGAAACTTGTACTTGATATTGGAACATATTAAACATCTCATATGAAAGAGACTGGTAACTGGGTCAGTTTCTTTTTCCAGTGGTAAAACACAATAAATGTTATTATAACATTTGTATAAACAATATTCTAACAACTTTGACAACAAACTTGTGTTTAAATCACAGCACTGGGTTAGTCCAGATGTCTTATCACTCCGGTCAAGCAGTTACCCAGTGGTAGACGTGTTTTATATTCACTGATAATTTGAAATTTTGTTCATCTTAGTAAAAGTTATTATTTATCCTAACTATTCAGTACTAAATTGACGCTACCTTTTCTGCGTAACCCGGACCGGAGGAAGACCGTCACGATCAGCATTTCAGCTGAATATCGTTCGTTTTATTTCTAATTCCTTTGTCAGTTTGTGCTGGTGTGTACATCGGTCGACCGTTAGGTTAACATTTGTCAAGTTGTTACGATCAGAGCATCAGTTATCCCGCATCGGTCTTTAATAATGTCGTCGGCAAATCCTGATAATAACATTGTAATCCTGGGGCATAGTCACGCCTATTTGTTAGGCGAGTTTGTTGAATCCGCGGGATTGTTGACAGATTTCGTTAAACTAGGTCACAAATGTAACATTTCGTTTATGGGTCGCCGTGGTGCTCGCGTGGGTACTTTCCGCGAAACTGCGGTACTAGCCCGTGTAGTAGCTAACCCTCCCGATGTGATCATAACAATTCTAGGAGGTAACGACCTCGATTCAAAATTGTCCACGTCCCCTCAAGAAGTCAAGTCTTTGCGTACTCAATTATCGATGGAAAAAGAGGAAGCCTGTCAACGCATCAAAACCCCATGAACATGTTCATCTACATTGCAAAGAAATGTGGGGAAAGCTTTTTGACATTTTCCAACTTCCTTTTCTACCAACGATGTACAATAGTATTTATTACTTACACATTCAATGAAAGGAAGAAAGGTGGGGAGGAGGGCGGATTTCAAATTATCAGTGAATGTAAAACACGTCTACCACTGGGTAACTGCTTGACCGGAGTGATAAGACATCTGGACTAATCCAGTGCTGTGATTGGTGGATTATCTTACGGAGTAATCTGATCTGGTGAGATAATCCAGGAGCTGTTATTGACTCAAGCACACAGGCCAGTGCCTGCGGAAGACTTGCTCTGTCAATTGCATAAAATATATTATGCAACTTGTTGATTTGCATCAATTCATTTATGCAATAAACAACACAAGTCCAATGTAGCAGAGAATCGAAATTAGCCAAATGAATGACGTTTATTTATTTAAGTTGGACCGCTTATCGTGCAGCCGGTTTTGGAATGACATTAATAGGAATGTGAGCTCTAAAATCCAAACCTGATACGACACTGAACCCTTGTACAGAGTCAGCCTTCCGGTTTCTCAGATTCCACATTCCTACAATTTTGACAATAACAATATATACATGATTCGTCCCTTCCTTGTTATGGACTAAAAACCACAACATGTATAAACAAAAGATGTCAAGAATACATACATTCCCCACCAAAAACACAACTTCTACTTAGCAAGGTGGGGGTAATTCGCCACAAGGTCACCAAAACACTGTGACCGCTCCATAGAAATTATAGACTGACTGAGCGTGCATAATTATCAACTCAGTGAATATGGATGGAAATTCTGCTAGCAGTTGTTACGATGGACATGATTCAGTTATACAGCTTATGATACCACTATGAAACACTTAAATATTATGTTAAATATTTATTTTTATAGTTATTAATATTATGAGACCAATTTACGAGCACTTGACGAAACAACCCTCCTGTGTTTCGACTTGGAACTAAATAAACCATACGATTCCTTGATGCATGGATTCAATTTCCACCACAGTGGTAGGAGAATAAATGCCCTCATAGGATTCTGTACAGGTAGCAGTGTCTGTAAACTCAGATATACGTAGGCCTGCATTGTATGTTAACTGGACACTGTTATTTTTAAACAATTAACGCATATGCAACTTAACTTTCACCAGTTAATAACAAATTGTCTATGATGGAATAGTATTAAATCATATTGTACATTGTTGTATCCGTAGACTAGTGGTCTGTGACTCCGCAACGCGCTGTCACTTGGTCAGGGCACGTTACGCGGTACATGTTTTGGTGTCATGATTTCTGCTATCTGAACACTTGGCAAAAACCCTGAATGGGCAACACTGGCTTTTCACACAGCAGCTCAACAAATTACGTACATATCAATAATAAAAACATGTTTAATAGACTGTCTAAGACAAAAAACAACACAAATATTCATATATAAATGGTAATCTAAATACACAGAGCAACTGGTTAAAACTTGTTGTGATGCGTCGAGCTGCTCTACGAATAAGAACCATTATTGCCGTTAGTCGCAAAGAGTGTTTGTGTTTCAGAGGAAGTATTCAAACAAGACTACTTTCAGCAACAGCGACGTTCCTACCACACCCACAGTGGCGACCCCTAGTGGCAGTCAGAAGAAACATAAGAAGCCGTGAGTAGCGTTTGACCGACCGGTTTCACGTATTTGTTCGCGATTGTTGTCATTATTGTGGAACCTTGCCATTATTGTCAGCCTGGATCAGTCCCAAATTATTTCTGTGACAGTAATGTATAGAGTTACTCCAATTAACCTCACTAATATGGCCACCTTGCTATTCAGGTCGCACTGGGCCAGTCTCGAGTTTGACTTTTACAGAGAGGTTTCACTGTGTCTGGATGTCCAGGTTTTACATATTTTATTACCATTCATAACCATTTTCTTCAGAACCAATGCAGTTGTTTAGAAGTGTTCAAGTTAATTGCAGTGTATTTATAACATATCGCGCAGTACTATCAACTGTGCAACTTGTGAATACAGATAAAGTATTTTAATTACTCTTACAAGCAATGTTGACTCTAGACAAGAGGTCACACAATTCATGGGAAATGCTAACCAGCCCATTGTTTTTGGTCAGAATCAATGGATACATTGTGTTTTTAAAAGAATAAATTCAAAATTAATAAAATACATTCATTCATGAACCCATATATTAAAGAGTCAATGCAGAGTATGACTCAAAATTACCAAATTTTTCATAAAGTAGCTTTTTAAAAGTGCTTCAATTTTACAAAATATATCAAATATTACTGAAGGGAGTTGAACAATTGATGTGTCAGTTTATAGCAAACACTCTGAGGATCCGAGAAAGCAACACAACTCCATTTCACAAGTTTGTCACTTAATAGCCACCTTGCTGTGGCACATCATAAATTAGCTCTAACTTAGTGCTGCTTCATGAAAATATTGTTGTCAGAGAAATCCCTTGGTGTCCACAGTGTGGCAGCACTGTTTCACAAAAACATTCAAAGTATGTACTTGAGAAGACAGAATTAGACCACGCCAAACCAATAGTTGATATATATTGGTTGTTTTAACACACAATTCATGGTCCCAGTACATTGCGGTTTGCCTTCACCTCAATCACAATTATATGTGAGACCTCCATGAAGTTTTGTTGATATACACTGTATCTGCATTGCACCTACAAGGGCGGCATGACATCTGCTAAATCACATAATTTCAACAACATATTCTGTTACATGTCTGAGAGCTGCTCGTGTTCGACGTCCATTTTGATGGCTTGATGGATCTTGTTGCTACGTGATAGATTATGTGATGGATAGGTGAACAATAGTAATGTTTCATGTTCTCTCCACTAGTGATATGACCTGTTGTGTATTGTCAATGTGTCACTTGTGTCTTGTCAACATGTCACTTGTGATGTTTCAGAGTGAATAAAGAAACAGACAACACAGAAGATTTGGCCGAGTAAACGTTTACAGATCGGTCTTCACACCAGTTTCGTTGTCAAGGTAACATGTTCACACTGCATGAATTAACACAACCAACATGCTAGATCCATTCAAAGTATCGTATTTGTATAGTGCTATATGTCATTCATGAATATTTAGCTATGCCTAGCTCTCAATCTTACAATCTCGCGTATGTTGAAAATAGCACATCAATAATCCACCAATCACAGCACTGGATTAGTCCAGATGTCTTATCACTCCGGTCAAGCCGTTACCCAGTGGTAGATGTTTTTTACATTCACTGATAATTATTAATTTTGTTCATCTTAGTAAAAGTTATTACTTATCCTAATTCTATTCAGTACTAAATTGACGTTACCTTTTCTGCGTAACCCGGACCGGAGGAAGACCGTCACGATCAGCATTTCAGCTGAATATCGTTCGTTTTATTTCTAATTCCTTTGTCAGTTTGTGCTGGTGCGTACATCGGTCAACCGTTAGGTTAACATTTGTCAAGTTGTTACGATCAGATCATCAGTTATCCCGCATCAGCCTTTAATAATGTCGTCGGCAAATCCTGATCTTAACATTGTAATCCTGGGGCATAGTCACGCCTATTGGTTAGGTGAGTTTGTTATATCCGCGGGATTGTTGACAGATTTCGTTAAACTAGGTCACAAATGTAACATTTCGTTTATGGGGCGCCGTGGTGCTCGCGTGGGTACTTTCCGCGAAACTGCGGTACTAGCACGTGTAGCAGCTAACCCTCCCGATGTGATCATAACAATTCTAGGAGGTAACGACCTCGATTCAAAATTGTCCACGTCCCCTCAAGACGTCGGGTCAAGTCTTTGCGTACTCAATTATCGATGGAAAAAGAGGAAGCCTGTCAGCGCATCAAAACCCCATGAACATGTTCATCTACATTGCAAAGAAATGTGGGGAAAGCTTTTTGACATTTTCCAACTTCCTTTTCTACCAACGATGTACAATAGTATGTATTACCTACACATTCAATGAAAGGAAGAAAGGTGGGGAGGAGGGCGGATTTCAAATTATCAGTGAATGTAAAACACGTCTACCACTGGGTAACTGCTTGACCGGAGTGATAAGACATCTGGACTAATCCAGTGCTGTGATTGGTGGATTATCTTACGGAGTAATCTGATCTGGTGAGATCACCCAGGAGCTGTTATTGACTCAAGCACACAGGCCAGTGCCTGCGGAAGACTTGCTCTGTCAATTGCATAAAATATATTATGCAACTTGTTGATTTGCATCAATTCATTTATGCAATAAACAACACAAGTCCAATGTAGCAGAGAATCGAAATTAGCCAAACGAATGACGTTTATTTATTTAAGTTGGACCGCTTATCGTGCAGCCGGTTTGGGAATGACATTAATAGGAATGTGAGCTCTAAAATCCAAACCTGATACGACACTGAACCCTTGTACAGTGTCAGCCTTCCGGTTTCTCAGATTCCACATTCCACCAATCTTGACAATAAAAATATATACATGATTCGTCCCTACCTTGTAATGGACTAAAAACCACTACATGTATAAACATAAGATGTCAAGAATACATACATTCCCCACCAAAAACACAACTTCTGCTTAGCAAGGTGGGGGTAATTCGCCACAAGGTCACCAAAAACACTGTGACCACCCCACCTCCTTAAACAAACTGTCAACCAATTGGCCTAAACAGCTTAAGCTATTCGGATGTATCTCCGGAATGCATCCGACGTCCACCTGCCCGCCACCCTGATTTGTGCATCAGACTCCCCCCGCAAGGCCGCCTCTGTAGCTGCACCAATGCGAAAGCTGTGACCTTTAAAGGAACTAGACTGGTACCCACAAAAACTGAGGAGTTGTTTTAGGGACACATCAAACTCATACCGCAGCATAGCCTGTCCATTTGGGTATGCAAACAGAATACCATGGGCTGGGCCACGGACCTGTATAAACTCTCTTAGAAAAGCAGCTGGGTAGATGAGTGATCCCTGTAAACATTCGCCTCTCACTTGCAGTGATTGTGGGCCCTGTCGAGCACTGTGCTTAAAACGTTGGAAAGACACATTAATAAGGTCACCATTCAACATGACATCTCCCAACTACAAGCAACTGTTTACTGTGTTCCTGGATCTAGGCACCATTTCTCCTACTCGGAGGTATGCTCTAATCGCAAGGACCATCATGGCTCGCATCATGACGCACCGATAATGTGAAGAAAATACCATTGGCAGAGCCTGGACTAAGCGGGTGAGGATGGGTAGTGTGACGGGCAGGCGGACATCGGGAACAGATCCGAGATTCCTAGCTCCCGCCAGAAGCTTACCTACGATAAAATTAGCTGACGGATCCTGATATCCATTAATCTTGTGGAAATACGCCACTGCTGATATAATGGAGACTATACTCGCAGGAGCAGAGCCGCTTGCATGCAAGTGTGCCACAAAGAGCAGGATCATTGCCACTGAGATTGGCAGATGAGGATCCATGCCCAGTGACTGGAAGAAAAACACTAACTTACTCCATGCCCGCTCATAATGAGCTCTTGTAGACGGCGCTAGAGACGCCTGGAGCAGAAGACTTAGAGAATCCCCAATCTGACTGGTGAGACATGGTAGGGGATTTCCCTCGGCTTGGCATCTGCCCATGGAGCCAGTGCTCGGAATTCCTGTACCTGTGAACGCGATAGTTTGTCAGCTAATGTGTTGAATCTACCTGGTATATGCCGTGCAGTAAAGTTAATATTGAAACGCAGACATGCCAAAACCAAGGGACGTAGCAATGCCATAATGGTGGGCGCGCGAGATGTTTGCTTGTTAATGATTGAAACAAGAGCCTCATTGTCTGTGTAAAAACAGACGCTTCTGTTTTCCCATCTGTTACCCCATACCTCCACCGCTGCCATAATAGGGTAAAGTTCAAGGACCGAGATGTTATAGGAGTGCCACTGTATTGGCCACTGCCCATAGAACCACTCGGTACCATACAGCGCTCCAAATCCTATGCCGCCGGACGCATCAGTATACAATTGCAAGTGATCTCCCGTCAGGAAATCATCATCTATGAAGAAAGACCTGCCATTAAACTGGTTCAGAAAATCCTGCCAAACTTGTAAGTCTAGCTTTGCCTGACTAGTCAAACGAATATGGTGATGAGGCTTGCGAGCCCCAATGCTCAAATCTAATAACTTTCTTAGAAACACTCTTCCGGGTACTACAGTGCAGAAAAAATTTAAAACTCCTAAAAGAGACTGCAATTCCTTCAGAGTCAACTTCTGCTTCCTTTGAAATTCACCTAACAATGCCCGACCCTTGATCAACTTATCCTCTGGTAGCCTAGCTTCTTTACGTTCAGCATCTAACGTAATGCCCAGGAATGTAATTACTCGACATGGGGCTACTGATTTAACAGGAGCCAGAGGAACCCCGAGTTCTGAACAGAGGTTAATAAAAACTTGCAAGTCATGTAAACACTTAGCTTCGGAATTAGACATCACCAGAAAATCATCGACCACATGAACCATAGCTGTTATCCCTAGGTTAGTCGTTGCCACCCACTCCAAAGCCGTACTGAAAGACTCAAATATAGCACAGGAACTGGAACATCCCATGAGAAGAACCACATCCATGAAGAATTTACCCTTCCATTGAAAGCCCAATAATGGTCTGTCCAGAGGTGAAATTGGGATAATCCTAAAAGCTGATTCTATATCGACCTTAGCCATAAAGACCTGGTGACTAGATTGTTTGATAAAGCCGATAGCATCCTGTATAGTTGCATACTGTACGGAAGAGACTTCCTTGGGAATGAAATCATTCACAGACGAACCTTCCGGGTAAGATAAATGGTGTATTGTCCGAAATTCCCCAGGGGTCTTCTTAGCTACTACTCCCAAGGGACTAACTGTAATGTTATGAATTGGGGGTGGCACATCAAATGGACCGAGAATCCTGCCTAACTCCAATTCTTTCCTTATCTTTCGGTCTATAATATTAGGAAATTCATCAGCCGACTTTAGATTTCTAACAGCCTTATTTGCCTGTTTTGGTAAGCCATAACAACCAAGTCTAAAACCCTGCTTAAAACCATTGATCAGATAAGCAACAATACTGGGATCATATCCTATCAAAAACTTGCTAAGTGTGGTGAAGGAAACTGGAGTAGGCATGTTACTTTCTGTACCAAGTGGGGCGTGGACCGGCGGGTGACGACTTAGCAGCAGGGGCGGACGTACTGGCGGGGTGGTTCGGGCGGGGTCTGTTGCATCTGACATATGCGTGGGCACCACCACAGCGTTTGCACTGGTGTATGTAGCGACAGGTGTCTGCATTACACACCTCTCCACGGTTGAATGCAAAGCAGCGCCTATTGGAGGGCCACCTAGTTGTCCCCCAACTGGCCTTACCCTTGCTGTGAAAGGGGGTGCCACTCGCAGCTGCTACCTGGCGTCCGCTAGGGGCAGCAACTGGGGCCACCATTGATGCATCCATCCACAGCCTCATGCACACTGAATCCCATGCCTGTTGTTCGCCTGTCGCAACGACCTGAAAGCTTCATCGTATGACCGCCAGTCTGATCCCCGTTCATACATATTTCTGATAGTCTCAATATACATCAGAAGGGCGTTGGCATCGGGGAGGTTGGACGGCTGGAGGAGGAGAACCGACTGGTATATCTCAAATGCCTTCAACCACTGCTCAAAGGACAGAACTACATTCTTCTGTCTTGGAGCAAGACAGAACATGGGTGATTCACTGTCCTCACCTGGCCTTACTGACACGTTATAGGACTGGGGAGAAGAGTCATGTAAGAGGGATGCCATGTTTACGTATTCCCCAGACCAAATTGTTCCTTTAATGTTATCTGGGACCCAGGAATGGCGAGTCAGACCTAATGCAGCTGCCACTAAATCTTGTGCCGCCCTAGGTAGTGAGTGGAGTGAATTACAATTACCTGTTAGGACTGCAGGTGACGGCCATGGGGCTGATGGGCCAACAGCAGGGATACCACCGGTACCCTGTGGCTGGCTGCATACATTAACTCCCGCCATGGGGGGCAAGGTGTCACCGACTGTTGGGGGCAGTACAGGCAGGTTCGGAGGAGCAGGCAGCGTGACAGCAGGTAGTCGGTCCTGATGCATTCCACTCACCATGGCATGCATTTCCTGCAACAGGCGATCGGAAGCATCAAGACGACGCTCCACTTGCCTCATCCGCATCTCCATCGCACCAGACCCACCTCTCACCGAACCAGTAGCATCACTCACGACCTGCTGCAGAGCTGGTTCGTCATCGAAGTGCTGACTGATGTTGCACTCGGCTGGGGGCAGGCCCATCGACGCATGCAAGTGGTCAGTGACTCCGCAATGCTCTGTCACTTGGTCAGGGCATGTTACATCATATTATACATTGTTGTATCCGTAGACAAGTGGTCAGTGACTCCGCAATGCTCTGTCACTTGGTCAGGGCATGTTACATCATATTATACATTGTTGTTTCCGTAGACTAGTGGTCAGTGACTCCGCAATGCTCTGTCACTTGGTCAGGGCATGTTACATCATATTATACATTGTTGTATCCATAGACTAGTGGTCTGTGACTCCGCAATGCTCTGTCACTTGGTCAGGGCATGTTACATCATATTATACATTGTTGTATCCGTAGACTAGTGGTCAGTGACTCCGCAATGCTCTGTCACTTGGTCAGGGCATGTTACATCATATTCTACATTGTTGTATCCGTAGACAAGTGGTCAGTGACTCCGCAATGATCTGTCACTTGGTCAGGGCATGTTACATCATATTATACATTGTTGTATCCGTAGACTAGTGGTCAGTGACTCCGCAATGCCCTGTCACTTGGTCAGGGCATATTATACATTGTTGTATCCGTAGACTAGTGGTCAGTGACTCCGCAATGCTCTGTCACTTGGTCAGGGCATATTATACATTGTTGTATCCGTAGACTAGTGGTCTGTGACTCCGCAACGCGCTGTCACTTGGTCAGGGCATGTTACGCGGTCCCTGTTTTGGGGGTCATGGTCCCTGCTATCAGAACACTTAGCAAAAAACCCTGAATGGGCATCACTGGCTTTTCACACAGCAGCTCAACAAATAACGTACATATCAATAATAAAAACATGTTTAATAGACTGTCTAAAACAAAAAACAACACAAATATTCATGTATAAATGGTAATCTAAATACACAGAGCAACTGGTAAAAACTTTTTGTGATGCGTCGAGCTGCTCTACGAATAAGAACCATTATTGCCGTTAGTAGCAAAGAGTGTTTGTGTTTCAGAGGAAGTATTCAAACAAGACTACTTTCAGCAAAAGCGACGTTCCTATCACACCCTCAGTGGCGACCCCTAGTGGCAGTCAGAAGAAACACAAGAAGCCGTGAGTAGCGTTTGACCGACCGGTTTCACGTATTTGTTCGCGATTGTTGTCATTATTGTGGAACCTAGCCATTATTGTCAGCCTGGATCAGTCCCAAATTATTTCTGTGACAGTAATGTATAGAAAGTTACTCCGATTAACCTCACTAATATGGTCACCTTGCTATTCAGGTCACACTGGGCCAGTCTCGAGTTTGACTTTTACAGAGAGGTTTCACTGTGTCTGGATGTCCAGGTTTTACATATTTTATTACCATACATAACCATTTTCTTCAGAACCAATGCAGTTGTTTAGAAGTGTTCAAGTTAATTGCAGTATATTTATAACATATCGCGCAGTATTATCAACTGTGCAAATTGTGAATACAGATAAAGTATTTTAATTACTCGTACAAACAATGTTGACTCTAGACAAGAGGTCACACAATTCATGGGAAATGCTAACCAGCCCATTGTTTTTGGTCAGAATCAATGGATACATTGTGTTTTTAAAAGAATAAATTCAAAATTAATAAAATACATTCATTCATGAACCCATATATTAAAGAGTCAAAGGACATTGTGTGACTCAAAATTACCTAATTTTTAATAACGTAGCTTTATAAAAGTGCTTCAATTTTACAAAATATATCAAATATTACTGAAGGGAGTTGAACAATTGATGTGTCAGTTTATAGCAGACAATCTGAGGAACCTAGAAAGCAACACAACTCCATTTCACAAGTTTGTCACTTAATAGCCACCTTGCTGTGGCACGTCATCAATTAGCTCTAAAATAGCGCTACTTCAGGAAAATATTGTTGTCAGGAAAATCCCTTGGTGTCCACACTGTGGCAGCACTGTTTCACAAAGACACCATTCAAAGTATGTATTTGAGAAGAAAGGTTAGACCATGCCAAGCCAACAGTTGATATATGTTGGTTGTTTTAACACACAATTGATGGACCCAATACATTGCGGTTTGCCTTCACCTCAATCACAATTATATGTGAGACCTCCATGAAGTTTTGTTGATATACACTGTATCTGCATTGCACCTACAAGGTCGGCTTGACGCCTGCTAAATCACATAATTTCAACAACATATTCTGTTACATGTCTGAGAGCTGCTCGTGTTCGACGTCCATTTTGATGGCTTGATGGATCTTGTTGCTACGTAATAGATTATGTGATGGATAGGTGAATAATAGTAATGTTTCATGTTCTCTCCACTAGTGATATGACCTGTTGTGTATTGTCAATGTGTCACTTGTGTCTTGTCAACATGTCACTTGTGATGTTTCAGAGTGAATAAAGAGACAGACAACACAGAAGATTTGGCCGAGTAAACGTTTACAGACCAGTCTTCACACCAGTTTGTTTTCAAGGTAACATGTTCACACTGCATGAATTAACACAATCAACTTGCTAGAACCATTCAAAGTATCGTATTTGTGAGTGATATATGTAATTCGTGAAGGTTTAGCTATGCCTGGGGATCACAATCTTACAATCTTGTGTATGTTGAAAGTAACAAATTGATGTTAATAATAAAAAATAATTTGCATAAAAGAAATGATAGACTGACAGTGCATAATTATCAACTCATTGAATTGGGATTGAAATTCTGCTACCAGTTATTGTTAGGAGATGCCATGTGGAAGCTCTAAACTTATTTGGCCAACAATTTTCACCTACGTGTAAACCGACCCATCAGATATAATTTATTTTTATTTTTTTAAACATGTTCACACTGCATGAATTAACACAATCAACTTGCTAGATCCCTTCAAAGTATTGTATTTGTATGGTGATATATGTAATTCGTGAAGATTTAGCTATGCCTGGCGATCACAATGTTACAATTTTGTGTATGTTGAAAATAACATATTGATGTTAATAATTAATTTTGTTTTGTATTAAAAGAAACTTAAAAATTATAGACTGACAGTGCAGAATTATCAACTCAGTGAACAGTGATGGAAATTCTGCTGTTATTGTTACGATGAACATGTTTCAGTTATACAGCTGATGATACCACTGTGAAACAATTAAATATTATGTTAAATATTTATTTTGATAGTTATTAATATTATGAAACCAACTTACGAGCACTTGACGAAACAACTCTCCTGTGTTTCGACTTGGAGCTAAATAAATCGTACGATTCCTTGATGCATGGATTCCATTTCCACCACAGTGGTAGGAGAATGAATGCCCTCATAGCATTCTGTACAGGTAGCAGTGTATGTTAAACTCAGAAAAAAAAAGTTTAATAGACTGTCTAAGACAAGAAACAACACAAACATTCATATATAAATGTTAATATAAATACACAGAGCAACTGATAAAAACTATTTTCATGATGCGTCGAGCTGCTCTACGAATAAGAACAATTATTGCCGTTATGCGCAGAGGAAGTATCCAGACAACAATACTTTCAACGACAGCGATGTTCCTACCGCAACCTCTGTAGCGACACCTAGTGACATCAGAAGAAACACAAGAAGCAGGAAGAAGCCGTGGGTAGGGTTGAACCGACCGGTTTCACGTATTTGTTCGCGGTTGTTGTTGCCGTTATTGTGGAACCTTGTAATTATTATCAGCCTAGATCAGTCCCAAGTTATTTCTGTGACAGCAGTGTATAGAAAGGTACGCAGATCAGCGTCTCTTTTTTTAGAGTCATTGCAGTGTTTATGTTAATTGTTTAAACAAATACAACCTACAAAGCTCTAGGTGAAAAGTATTTGTAGCATTTCACAAAGTACAATATAGAGTGCAGATTGTGAATGCTGATCGAATGTTTTAATTACTTGTAGAAACAGTGTTGACTTGAAACAAGAGGTCACCCATGTCATCTAGCACATTGTTTATAAGAATCAGTGGCTGGGAAATACTATAATTGTTATTTACATATTTCATGTACATTGTAGGAGGTTGAAACATGAGAAGAAGAAAACACAAGAGATCAACATATTCTGATTGAAGATTCCTCACCAATGACGTTGTGGAGTGAATGCCATCATTGCAAGTAACGCAGGACCATATTACATGGGACCTAGTCACTTGTATGTCTCTATGTGATGCAGGACAATATCACATGGGACCTAGTCACTTGTAGGTCTCTATGTGATGCAGGACCATATCACATGGGACCTAGTCACTTGTAGGTCTCTATGTGATGCCGGACTTGGTCTCATCTGTGTTATGCAGGATCTGGTCTGTTGTAGATCTGCGTGTGTTATTAGACCATTTTGTAGATATGTATGCAACGATATAAAACTACTAAACGATATTTAGCCATCAATAAAACTACTATATATAAAATTACTTATCTCCAACTTTATTTGAACTAGTTGAATATGTTTAGGTGTGACATATTCTTATCCTTTGGACATGCCGTATTGTCACGTTCAGACATCCCACTGGTTGCTTGTGATTACTCACACCCCAATAGTTGGTGCCTCTGATACACTAAGTTTGTAACGATGTAACAGCAGATTAATAACTTTAGTTGTTAATCTATGGTAACAGTATGTCCTCCCAGGCACCAAGGTCTACTCACCTCTTTGAGAACTTGTTTACATACAAGACACACCAACAAACTGAGGGCAACAGGTATCACCATTATGTAGGGGCCTAATGATGATAACTACTGGCCTTTGTTTGTTGCTCCACGGGTGGGTGTAGGTAGTTATGAGAACTTGTTTACATACAACACCACCAACAAACTGAGGGCAACAGGTATCACCATTATGTAGGGACCTAATGATGGTAACTACTGGCCTTTGTTTGTTGCTCCAAGGGTGGGTGTAGGTAGTTATGAGAACTTGTTTACATACAACACCACCAACAAACTGAGGGCAACAGGTATCACCATTATGTAGGGACCTAATGATGGTAACTACTGGCCTTTGTTTGTTGCTCCAAGGGTGGGTGTAGGTAGTTATGAGAACTTGTTTACATACAACACCACCAACAAACTGAGGTCAACAGGTATCACCATTACGTAGGGACCTAATGATGATAACTACTGGACTTTGTTTGTTGCTCAAAGGGTGGGTGTAGGTAGTTATGAGAACTTGTTTACATACAACACCACCAACAAACTGAGGGCAACAGGTATCACCATTATGTAGGGGCCTAATGATGATAACTACTGGCCTTTGTTTGTTGCTCCACGGGAGGGTGTAGGTAGTTCTGAGAACTTGTTTACATACAACACCACCAACAAACTGAGGGCAACAGGTATCACCATTATGTAGGGGCCTAATGATGATAACTACTGGCCTTTGTTTGTTGCTCCACGGGTGGGTGTAGGTAGTTATGAGAACTTGCTTACATACAACACCACCAACAAACTGAGAGCAACAGGTATCACCTTTATGTAGGGACCTAATGATGATAACTACTGGCCTTTGTTTGTTGCTTCACGGGTGGGTGTAGGTAGTTATGAGAACTTGTTTACATACAAGACACACCAATAAACTGAGGGCAACAGGTATCACCATTATGTAGGGGCCTAATGATGATAACGACTGGCCTTTGTTTGTTGCTCCACGGGTGGGTGTACGTAGTTATGAGAACTTGTTTACATACAACACCACCAACAAACTGAGGGCAACAGATATCACCATTATGTAGGGGCCTAATGATGATAACTACTGGCCTTTGTTTTTTGCTCCAAGGGTGGGTGTAGGTAGTTATGAGAACTTGTTTACATACAACACCACCAACAAACTGAGGGCAACAGGTATCACCATTATGTAGGGGCCTAATGATGATAACGACTGGCCTTTGTTTGTTGCTCCACGGGTGGGTGTACGTAGTTATGAGAACTTGTTTACATACAACACCACCAACAAACTGAGGGCAACAGATATCACCATTATGTAGGGGCCTAATGATGATAACTACTGGCCTTTGTTTTTTGCTCCAAGGGTGGGTGTAGGTAGTTATGAGAACTTGTTTACATACAACACCACCAACAAACTGAGGGCAACAGGTATCACCATTATGTAGGGGCCTAATGATGATAACGACTGGCCTTTGTTTGTTGCTCCACGGGTGGGTGTACGTAGTTGAGAACTTGTTTACATACAACACCACCAACAAACTGAGGGCAACAGGTATCACCATTATGTAGGGACCTAATGATGTTAACTACTGGCCTTTGTTTGTTGCTCCACGGGTGGGTGTAGGTAGTTATGAGAACTTGTTTACATACAACACCACCAACAAACTGAGGACAACAGGTATCACCATTATGTAGGGACCTAATGATGATAACTACTAGCCTTTGTGTGTTGCTCCACGGGTAGGTGTAGGTAGTTATGAGAACTTGCTTGGGAGGAAATACACTTAGAATACTTCAAATGTAGCATATTAATATACAGATAATACAATTATGAGCAGATCAGAGATAAACAATTCTTGAAAATGTCCAATGGTAAAACACCACGACAAAAGCAGAATGGAGGAGGGTGGATCCAATCTTTTCCAAGAGATCTTACACAGGCAGATACGTGTGCCTCTGGGCTAAAACAAGTTCTCCAACATCTGTTCAGACTTCTATTATCTATATATACAATGTATATTAAATTAATAGTGTAAATATCCAAAACAAACACGATTGCATTACTTGTTATATATTTACTAGCCATCGTTTAATTGCATACATACATTCATGTCACTTGTCCTGATATGCTTGGGTTGTAAACACACATACACACAGTGTAACACATACATACATTCAAGTCACTTGTCCTGATATGTTTGGGTTGTAAACACACACACACACACACACACACACACACACACACACACACACACACACACACACACACACACACAGTGTAACACATACATACATTCAAGTAACTTGTCCTGATATGTTTGGGTTGTAAACACACATAAACACAGTGTAACACATACATACATTCAAGTCACTTGTCCTGATATGTTTGGGTTGTAAACACACATAAACACAGTGTAACACATACATACATTCAAGTCACTTGTCCTTATATGTTTGGGATGTAAACACACATACACACAGTGTAACACATACATACATTCAAGTCACTTGTCCTGATATGTTAGGGTTGTAAACACACACACACAGTATAACACATATAAGACAAACCCTTCAATGTACATTAGTAGTCTATGAGCAGAGGTGACATGAGAGCTGCTCACTGCCACTGTTGGTTGACAACGATGGCGACTCACGGAGCAAACAGTGAATGAGAGCAGGGTTTGTAGAAAGATAAAGTTAGCTATTATTACAGTCACATGCAGTTTTCTAAAAACAATAATTGTTTATTACATGTGATAATTACTGTTGGAATGTATTATATAAACACTCATAAATTTTCTGATTAGTCGCACATTCAATTGAATATTGGTTTATGAAAATATACATGCTGTAAAAGCATACATAAACTTGATCAGGAAATAAATATATATATACACCTAATTTACATTTCAAATGAATAAGTTATATCTGAATCAATGTACAGGAGTCTACAAGCTGAGATTATACCAGCATTGTCTGCGGTCTGCTCTACTCGGTGGCCCAGGGTGCCAAAGTAAAACTTAAATATTAAAATTACTACATTTATACAGTTAGCCCTGTACGAAATATATACAAATGAGGAGTCGCACAATACTGGGCCAACAAAGGAGGACTGGGCACCAAAAACAAAAGTGAAAAAAGTACTTTAAAATAAATAAAAAACTGTCTTAGACGGTAGCCAAGATACACATACACCTGAAATTAAAGAAGAAGATAAGATCTCTGTACACACTGTTATGTGGTGCAATGCCAAGTGAAATTAATGATGTAAGTTACATGGTGTTTTTTAACTAAAATATGAGAATGTGAAACCATTCAGAAATCAAAATTTGCATGACTGACGTATGCTAGTACCTCGTCAGAGTCCAACCAAACGAGTTTTAAAGTGTTAAGAATGTTCTGAGCACTCTGGACCGGAAATCGTGGACACCGTAACTTACGTTATCCACCACATTGTCCACAACCACAATTTTTTTTATTTTAAACAACAATAAACAGGCAGGATGTGTTTGTTGTATCTCTTCTTTCTTCATGGACCTAAGATACAGCACAAATGTTATAAACAGGAACTGTTCACAAATAAGCTGGTTATGGAGCAAAATATAACGTAAGTTAAAGGACACCAATTTGGCCCAGTATTGTGCCACTCCTCAAATACAACAAGTGAAACAAAGGCAAGGCATCCATCGGCATGGCAAACAGTGCAGTGTATACATTGACACTCACAACACATGTGAACATGTAGAAGTCAACAATGTTGTTACAATCACTGACACGTTATACCTGGAATAAGGTCCAAGTAGATCACCCAACCTTGATGCACTAACTGGGAAGTCCTACATTTGTCTGTCTGTTCACGTATGCGCATATAAAGAAAGGGTAAGTAACGCCTCTCTGGGAAACATTAAACCATACTGCAGTTACTGCATGACAATATATATATATATATATATATATATATATATATACAATTCTTAAAAATGTCCAATATATATATATATACCTATAATTTACATCTCAAATGAATACATTATATCTGAATCAATTCATATGAGTTATTCTAAAAGCTGAGATTATACCAGCATTGTCTGCTGTCTGCTCTACTCTATGGCCCAGGGTTCTGAGGTAAAACTGAAATATTAAAATTACTACATTAATACAGTTAACCCTGTACAAAATATACACAAATACAACGAGTGAAACAAAGGCAAGACAACCATTGGCATGACAAACAGTGCAGTATATACATTGACACAACACATGTGAACATGTAGAAGTCAACCATGTTGTTACAATCACTGATACGTTATACCTGGAATAAGTTCCAAGTAGATTACCCAATAATCATGCACTAGAGATGACTGGGAAGTCCTACATTTGTCTGTCTGTCTGTGTGTGCACATGTAAAGAAAGGGTAAGTAACTCCGTCTCAACTTCTCTAGGAAACATTCAGCCATGCTACAGTTACAGGGTGAAGACAATCCACACAAATATCCACCACTGTCTTTACCCGGTACTCGATCATACAGCTGAGTGAACTGGAGTAAAGTCTTCCTCGTTGTCTTCTTTGTCATCTGTATCAACATGATAAACCTCATCACTGTCTTCATCAATATGATCATCCTCATCACTGTCTTCATCAACATGGTCAACCTCATCACTGTCTTCATCAATATGATCATCCTCATGACTGTCTTCATCAACATGATCAACCTCATCACTGTCTTCATCAATATGATCAACCTCATCGACTTCTTCATGGTCTTACTGAAAACAGTAAACATAAAACACATCTTCAGTAATTGATCATATTTATTAAATTGTAAACATCATCCAAATATTATTGACTATGCTTGTATTTTAATAGTTATATTTACTAAAATAAATAGAGGCCATCTAAATTTTGAGCGAGTCCCTCATCCAACGTTTGCATTTCACAGGTCTTTACAATGTATAATAATGTATCAGTCTTTGATACACAGGAGCTGAAAACAACCTCTGTCATTGTGAGGGGCTTTGAAGTAGCCCAGCGTCAATCAGGCTCGTTTTAAAGTGTAAATATACATAAGTTTCTGTCACCATATATACTATATATGTTTGCCGGTTTTTGTTTAAACATATATTAATAATTTGTCCAATATATTTCACGAAATATAAATAACAAAACTGCACTCACAAACTAGCATGGCATAGTGGATACTATAAATAACAAAACTGCACTCACAAACTAGCATGGCATAGTGGATACTATAAATAACAAAACTACAAACTAGCATGGCATAGTGGATACTATAAATAACAAAACTACAAACTAGCATGGCCTAGTGGATACTATAAATAACAAAACTACAAACTAGCATGGCATAGTGGATACTATAAATAACAAAACTACAAACTAGCATGGCTTAGTGGATACTATAAATAACAAAACTACAAACTAGCATGGCCTAGTGGATACTATAAATAACAAAACTACAAACTAGCATGGCATAGTGGATACTATAAATAACAAAACTACAAACTAGCATGGCATAGTGGATACTATAAATAACAAAACTACAAACTAGCATGGCATAGTGGATACTATAAATAACAAAACTACAAACTAGCATGGCATAGTGGATACTATAAATAACAAAACTACAAACTAGCATGGCATAGTGGATACTATAAATAACAAAACTACAAACTAGCATGGCATAGTGGATACTATAAATAACAAAACTAAAAAACTAGCATGGCATAGTGGATACTATAAATAACAAAACTACAAACTAGCATGGCATAGTGGATACTATAAATAACAAAACTGCAAACTAGCATGGCCTAGTGGATACTATAAATAACAAAACTACAAACTAGCATGGCCTAGTGGATACTATAAATAACAAAACTACAAACTAGCATGGCCTAGTGGATACTATAAATAACAAAACTACAAACTAGCATGGCATAGTGGATACTATAAATAACAAAACTACAAACTAGCATGGCATAGTGGATACTAAAAATAACAAAACTACAAACTAGCATGGCATAGTGGATACTAAAAATAACAAAACTACAAACTAGCATGGCTTAGTGGATACTATAAATAACAAAACTACAAACTAGCATGGCCTAGTGGATACTATAAATAACAAAACTACAAACTAGCATGGCATAGTGGATACTATAAATAACAAAACTACAAACTAGCATGGCCTAGTGGATACTATAAATAACAAAACTACAAACTAGCATGGCCTAGTGGATACTATAAATAACAAAACTACAAACTAGCATGGCCTAGTGGATACTATAAATAACAAAACTACAAACTAGCATGGCCTAGTGGATACTATAAATAACAAAACTACAAACTAGCATGGCATAGTGGATACTATAAATAACAAAACTACAAACTAGCATGGCATAGTGGATACTATAAATAACAAAACTACAAACTAGCATGGCATAGTGGATACTATAAATAACAAAACTACAAACTAGCATGGCATAGTGGATACTATAAATAACAAAACTACAAACTAGCATGGCCTAGTGGATACTATAAATAACAAAACTACAAACTAGCATGGCATAGTGGATACTATAAATAACAAAACTACAAACTAGCATGGCTTAGTGGATACTATAAATAACAAAACTACAAACTAGCATGGCCTAGTGGATACTATAAATAACAAAACTACAAACTAGCATGGCCTAGTGGATACTATAAATAACAAAACTACAAACTAGCATGGCATAGTGGATACTATAAATAACAAAACTACAAACTAGCATGGCATAGTGAATACTATAAATAACAAAACTACAAACTAGCATGGCATAGTGGATACTATAAATAACAAAACTACAAACTAGCATGGCATAGTGGATACTATAAATAACAAAACTACAAACTAGCATGGCATAGTGGATACTATAAATAACAAAACTACAAACTAGCATGGCATAGTGGATACTGTCTATGTAGATTTGTTTTTTTAATTTGTTTATTCAAAGCTCAAATGGTTATCAAACAAAATGATTCGAAAAATAAATACACATACATTTTTAGTCAGTCCCCCATTTAATGTATCCAGTTATCATCAGTTACTTTTGAGCGAGTCCCCTGTCTAAAGACCCCAGATGTTTGAGGGTTCCCCGGCCACTGAGTGTGACAAAGTATATTCACTGATCAACGCCAGCGACGAACTGAAGTAAACAGACACGTCTGACTTGGCCGGGTAGAAACTATTGCCCTGGCGTGTTTACAACCCCGTCTAATAGTCCTTGTGGTCAGTGGTCATTGAGAGACAGGTCAGTAGTAGTGGACGGCCGGACACTGTAGACAGACGGTAGATATGTGAGTGGTCAACTGACTTACCGAGTCACCGCTAAACCTCCGTCCAAACTTCTTCTCCAGGCGGGAGGCAGTCGAGTCTGACAGGAAACAGCGCCAGGCACTGAAAGACAGAGGACAGATACAGGACACATGTCGCTGTCGTCACACGATTATATGTGACACAAAACTAACATCTGTACAAGTCTGTATCAACTCACCCGATCTCTAATTGATGCCAGTGTCGTAACATTCCCCGCAGCGTGTCGCCGGTGTTGTCGAAGCGTTGTCACCTCCCAACTCGTAGTTGCCCCAGCAGCTGTATCAACAAGACAGAAAGTAAACAAACGTTGACAGATAAACCCTCACCCTCGGGTCGTCACGTGTTCCCGGGTTAACGCGTCCTCGTAAACACTTCACGACAGTGACACAATCGTGTCAAGTTGGGGCAGTTATTTCAGGGACGCTGTCGTCTAAATTATGTTGATTTTGGTGGATAGTTTTGTAGGAATACACAACATAAACATTTACTGCCTGAGAGGGTAATCGACGCGTTGAGGGTGGTTATACAGTGATAGTCAGGGTATTATAACTACTGTGGGGTGAATATACAATGTTTCTTGCCTGAACTTCTTCAAACCCCGACACCTGCCTGTAAGTGCAGTTGAGAGGGCAGACAACGACGCGGGGGTGAGACCACAGGCCCCCAAGCTGAAACAACAAATTGTTTATTTTACCCTCCATCAAAACAATACAATCTACCCTCGGACAAACACCCAAAGTCACTTCTATTGACAGTTGTGGAATATTAAGTCTACAAAACAACAATTGTAATAATTATTTAATTAAACTCAACGTTTTTAACGTAAACATTAGTTTTGATGCGTCACTCGACAGTCGAATAAACTGCAGCAGATAAAGACAAGAACTGGATGAAATATAACTTGACATTTGTGACATTGAGACGACAATTGAACTAGTCGTCGGTTGAAACAGGTGTAAATAAGGTTCTAATGTCCTTACTCTAGACGACGTAACTGGTCCAGGTGTCTCAGAAAGTCCCCGAGCCTTTGTGTCGTCTCCGTCGACGTCAGACAACCCTCGTTGAACCCCAGACTACAAAGTAATTTATATTGTTGGTTTGAAATGACTCCAACTGACGTCACTCGCTGTCCACCGACTAAACCGTGTCACATGTCACATGTATATAACAGGTCGATTAACGACGACATTTCAGAGACATCATCGACACAAACGTCTACACACGACAACAGACTCCAGCGTGACGATCTCTCGGTAAAGTCGTATTTCACTTGTCAACAACAGTTGACACATTGTAGCCGATGCTGCAGGTCACACAGTACTCGGGGGACTCACTCCTTCTCACCCACTTTTTACCCTCCGTGTCAAACCACACAACTCGTGCTGATTATACAATGTCACATATAGAGGGTGAAATACAAAATTACACCTCATTTGGGCGACTTGTTTTGTGAAATGTTTTAATTTGCGAAGGTTTTCAGGCAGTAATTTGTTAATGGATCTTCAAATGTTGCAATTTAATTTCCAGTTGTGACACCCCTGATATAAATTAACCTAATTCCTGCACTTCAACACGACTTGGGGGTTTTGTAGAAACACACAACATTAATATGTATTGACACTGACAGGGTAATCGACTCGTTTAGGGCAGTACTAAAATGAGAGTCATGGTAACTATTGTGGGGTGTATATACAATATGTGTCTCACTCGAAGACCTCCAAATGTTGACATCTTTTAAGGCCGTCTAACACGGGAGACAAAGATTCCGGGGTGAGACCACATCGCACCAGGCTGAAACAACAAATTGTTTAACATAACATAATCTACCCTCGGACAAACACTCAGTCATGTCTACTAATTGATGTGGAATATATTAATAATTCGACAATACAACAATTGTAATACTTATTAAATTAAACGCAACGCTTTTAATGTAATCGTTGATTTGTTTTGATACGTTACTCGACAGTCCAATAAACTGAAGCAATTAAACACAAGAACTGGATTAAACTTGACAACTGTGACATCATGACAACAATTGTAACAGTCGTCGGTTGAAACAGGTGTAAATTAGTAAATAAGGCCCCAAGTCTTACTGTATTTCACGAAGTTGTCCCATCGTCCTTAGAGCTGTACCCAATGAAGTCCCTGCCTCGGTCGTCGCCAGGAAAGGTTCACCGCCGTAGTTGCCCAGTCTACAATTACAGAGTAAATTATTTCCGTGGATTGAAACAACACAAACTGACGACGGTGTCAGTCACTAACACTGGGCAATAATTAAACTGTACCAAATGTAAACTCGCACGTAACAGATGATTGACGACAATATTTCATTTCACATCAAACACACGGGAGTGAGTAGAAAGTTTATGCAATAATTATTTGTCAAACAGACTTTCTGTCAGGCCGCCGGTGAAGGACGCTTTCAATAGCTACATAATTACAAATACATTTCCTACAGAGGGGTACTTTTGAAACAATGTCTCTCCTTCAGGTGTTGTGTACATGGGCAGCTTAGCAACGACTTCTAAAAATATAGACAGACTTTCTGTGTTGATAGTCGATGTGCACTAGAATAGGTTTTATTATAATACTTGACCTCGCAATATAAAATGTCATTGTTTGTTTTCCATTTTACTGATGATGACTGCGACAATGCACACATTTGCTTGCCCAGTTATTACTTGTGTTAACGGGTCTCATAAAGGTGTTTTAAATTTATTTACCTGGTTAACTAAAACAAACACTGTCAGATTTGTAACAAAAATGCAATGGTACATTACATGCATGTCATGTGTTCGTATATCTAATGGAAGTAGGTGTGATGAAGGAAACATATCTTACAAATAAATAAATATATATATAAGTTTTATTATAATACTTCAACTAGACTCGTTTAGGGCAGTACTAAAATGAAAGTCATGGTAACTATTGAGGGGTGTATATACAATATGTGTCTCACCTGAAGACCTCCAAATGTTGACATCTTCTAAGGCCGTCTAACACGGGAGACAAAGATTCCGGTGTGAGACCACATCCCACCAGGCTGAAACAACAAATTGTTTAACATAACATAATCTACCCTCGGACAAACACTCAGTCATGTCTACTGATTGATGTGGAATATATTAATGATTCGACAATACAACAATTGTAATACTTATTAAATTAAACGCAACGCTTTTAATGTAATCGTTGATTTGTTTTGATACGTTACTCGACAGTCCAATAAACTGAAGCAATTAAACACAAGAACTGGATTAAACTTGACAACTGTGACATCATGACAACAATTGTAACAGTGGTCGGTTGAAACAGGTGTAAATTAGTTAATAAGGCCCCAAGTCTTACTGTATTTCACGAAGTTGTCCCATCGTCCTTAGAGCTGTACCCAATGAAGTCCCTGCCTCGGTCGTCGCCAGGAAAGGTTCACCGCCGTAGTTGCCCAGTCTACAATTACAGAGTAAATTATTTCCGTGGATTGAAACAACACAAACTGACGACGGTGTCAGTCACTAATACTGGGCAGTAATTAAACTGTACCAAATGTAAACTCGCACGTAACAGATGATTGACGACAATGTTTAATTTCACATCAAACACACGAGAGAGAGAGAGTACAAAGTTTATGCAATAATTATTTGTCAAACTGACTTTCTGTCAGGCCGCCGGTGAAGGACGCTTTCAGTAGCTACATAATTACAAATACATTTCCTACAGAGGGGTACTTTTGAAACAATGTTTCTCCTTCAGGTGTTGTGTACCTGGGCAGCTTAGCAACGACTTCTAAAAATATACGACCGGTTTTGTTCTCCTTCGACAGTCGCTGTGCACTAGAATAGGTTTTTATTATAATATTTGACCTCAAACAATAAAATGTGTTTTCAATATTTACTAATGGTGGCTGCGACAATGCACACGTTTGCTTGCCCAGTTATTACTTATGTTAACGGGCCTCCTAAAGTTGTTTTAAAATAATTTACGTTAACATCGTTAACTAAAACAAACACTGTCAGATTTGTAACAAAAATACAATGGTACATTACCATGCATGTCATGTGTTCGTATATCTAATGGAAGTTGGTGTGATGAAGAAAACATATGTTACAAATAAATAAATATATATATAATATGCCTTGTTTAGTTGTATTCAATATTTCTTTAACTGCTAGGACCTAGGCAATTTTTCACATGTTGAACATATTTCAAGCAGATGATAAAATACTAAACTTAAATGAGTCAACCTACACCATCCACCTCCTAGACCCGGAGCCTAGACCTAGACTTGTGCTTCCATTTTCGTAACTAAATGCCCGGAAGGTCATGCTTAACAAATATATTATGATTTTTGGAAGATTTAACAAGATTTAACAAGATTGCCACCCAGAAAATTACTCTGGATGGCAGGTGGACAAGGAAGCCTGTTGGCTTATCGAGTCCAATACTTTTTATCTACATGTATCCCGCCCTTTTAAGGTATGTGTCGATTTAATTTTTAAACATATTCACGCTACTAGCACCCACACAATCAGGAGATAATCTGTTCCATTCATTTTGAGTCCTTTGTGAAAATTAGAACTTTCTTATATCTAATCTACACTGCTCCTTTACTAATGTAGCTTCATGTCCTCTGGTCCTTCTATCTTTCTTAACTGAGAAAAAAATGTTACTATCAATATTTTCATAACCATTCAATATTTTAAACACTTCTATCTGATCTCCTGGTCTCTAGTGTTGTTAAACCACATTCTTTTAGGCGTATTTCGTAACTAAGATCCCTTAGTTTTGGTATCATTTTAGTCGCTCTCCTCTGTACTCTTTCTAGCATATCTATGTCCTTCTTGCGATATGGCCTCCATGCTTGTATACAATATTCTAAATGAGGCCTCACTATTGTTTTGTACAGCGGTACTATTAATTCTGTTTCCTTATACGCTACATTTCGCCTAATTAATCCAAGGATTTGATTTCCCTTTGAAGCTGCAATTCCGCACTGCTCTGAAACTTTCATATCAGCACTAATGGTTAACCCTAAGTCCTTTTCTTTTACAGTAGTACTTAGAACAGTACCCCCCATTTTATATTTTACCTCTTCATTCCCATGACCTGTGTGGAGGCATTTACATTTCCCAAAATTGAACAGCATTTGCCACTTTTCAGACCATTTGATCAACCTGTCAAGGTCATCTTGTAAATGCTGTCTATCTCCATCACTTTTAATGCTTCTAAACACTTTTGTATCATCCGCAAATTTCAACAACTTGCTTGTTATTTCATCATCCAAATCGTTGATATATATTAAGAACAATATAGGACCTAAAACTGATCCCTGTGGTACCCCACTCAATACCGATTTCCAGTTTGATGCCTCCCCATCAACTACTACACGTTGTCTTCTGTCAATCAGCCATTGTTCTATCCAGTTTATTATACCATTTCCTATGCCATGGGCCTTTAGTTTAAGCAGTAATCTTTGATGTGGTACTTTGTCGAAAGCTTTTTGAAAATCTAAGTAGACGATATCTACTGGTGATCCCTCATCTACCCACCTAGTGATGTCTTCCAAAAAACATAACATATTTGTTAAGCATGACCTCGCTTTTAAAAACCCATGTTGAGATGGGTTTATCAAGTCATGTTTAACAAGAAAATCCACCATGTGATCTTTAATTAGTCGTTCTAATAATTTGCAAATCACTGATGTTAAACTCACTGGTCTATAGTTCTCTGACTTGTTTGTCGAACCTTTTTTAAATAACGGTATAATGTTTGCCTCTTTCCATTCTAAAGGAACCACTCCCTCTTCTAATGACACATTGAAAACTGTTGCAAGCGGTATGCTAATTTGTTCTACAATTTCCAATAGTAGTTTGGGCGGAATCCCGTCCACTCCAGGTGATTTATTATCCTTCATAGCCCTTATTTTCTTAGCTACCATTTCCGAGGTTACAACTAACTGTCCTAAATAGTCTGAATCTGCCCCCTTGAACTTAGCCTCTGGTACTGGCAGTGAACTAATATCTTCCCTGGTAAACACTGAACTAAAATACTCATTCAGGTCTTCTGCCATTAAGAATCCCTCTGATATTGTATTTCCAGCACTATCTTCTAGAGGACCGACCTTATCCTGAACTTTCTGTTTGCTTCGAATATAAGCATAAAAACTCTTACTGTCATGTTTTATATTACTAGCTAATTTTTTTTCATAGCTTCTCTTTGAATTTCTAATTTCAGTTGTAGCTTGATTAAGTGCTTCTTTATAAATGCTGTAGTCTTCATCCTTTCCAGTACATCTATATGATTTCCACATTAGTTGTTTATACTTAATTTTTCTAATGGCTTCTTTTGATAAGTGTTTCTTTTTAGACTGTTTCCCTTGTTTTTTGAAAGGTACAAATTTATCGACTATGCACTTAATTTCACTATTTAAGATATTCCAGCATTCTGTTGCTGTCTTATTTTTCAGTGTGTTATTCCAGTCTATCTTTGCTAAATATTTCCTCATGTCCTTATACCTTCCTTTGTGGAAATTTCTCCTATACTGCTTTTTATTATTCCTTTCTGATTTTACTTTGATGGTAAAATGTATCTGGTTGTGATCACTACTCCCCAGTGGCTCAAATATCTTGACATTGTCAACTAATTCTTTCTGTGTGGACAAAACTATGTCTAACACATTCTCACCCCTGGTTGGTTCTAGCACATGTTGAGAAAGGAAATTATCTTGTACTAAAACTAAAAACTTGTGGTCCTCACTCCCCATACTCTGTAGAGATTGCCATTGTATATGCCCATGGTTAAAGTCCCCCATAATAATACAGTCCCGTTTGCTTACTTCCCTTATAGCGTTTTGTATTTTTTCATTCTCTTCTATGCTTATGTTTGGACTTCGATAAACTAACCCAACTGTTAACGTTGAGTTTCCTGTAACTATGTTACACCAAACAGCTTCTTCGCAATCTGCTTCTCTTTCTAATTTTATTTCATAAGCCTGGATAGATTCTTTAATATATAAAATAACTCCACCTCCCTTTCTTCCTATTCTATCTTTCCTAAACATTACATATCCTGTTAGTCCCAATTCGGCATCTGATATATCAGTGGTGGCCCACGATTCGGTTATACCTATTATGTGAGGGTCAATATCTTCTACCATAATGTTTAGTTCACTTCTTTTGTTTACTATGCTCCTTGCATTTAAACAAATGCATTTATATCCTGATTCAGAAGAGTTTTCCAGGCTGTTCTTTGCCGATTTATTTCTGCTATCTTTATCTATGCCTCCAGTTTCAGGCTTCTCTGTGAATCCCCCCTGCGAATCTAGTTTAAATAGATGCAGCCTGCCCCACTGTCAACAGATTGCAGCAAGTTCTCTGAGAAAATTGCTGCCCCCTTTCCACTTAGATGAAGGCCATCTCTCATGTACATATCTTCCCTCCCAACAAAGTATCCCCATAAATCTACGAATCCCACCCCCTCTTCTTTACACATCTGCTCAACTAGTGCGTTGATCGCCATCCTCTTGCAGTTTCTATATGTTGGCCCCCTTCCTCCCATTACTGGCAAAATTCCTGAGAGGATAATCTGTTCTACTCTTGTCTTCTTTAACTTCTCCACTAACTGTCTGTACTTCTGAACTATCCCAGATGTTCCCTCCCTGTCTGCATTGTTTGTCCCTACGTGTACTAGTATAGACCCTCCCTTACCATGCCCCAGTACCTTCTCTACCCTTTCAGTTACATGTTCTATCCTAGCCCCTGGTAGACAAACAACGACGTCCTCCCCCTCGCTTAGAGTCTTATCTGTCTTTCTCATAATTGAATCGCCCATAAACACCCTCTCTTTCCTCATTGCCCCCTCAATCACTGCCTCAGAGTAGCTCTTTCTACGGTTTCCATCTGTCTGGTTGTAGTCTTGTTCCCCTGTCTTCTGCTCTCCTGTCACAATCTTGTCCGTTCCATTCTTTCTTGACGCTGTTTCTCTTGTCACCTTTCCTCCTGTCATCGTCCCTCCCGACTTCTCTTCTGTCACATGTACTCTCACTCCCTTTCTTCCCGTCATCTTTCCTCCCATTGCATTTCCTTCTCTCCTCTCCCGTCTCTTTTTCCCTCCTACCTCTTTCTCAACGGTCACTTTCTCTCCTGTCACCTTCACACCTGTCACATTTCCTGCCGTCGATCCTCCCCTTTCTTCCCCTCCGATCACCTTCCCTCCTCTCAGTCTCCTTTCCTCGGTTTTGTTGCCACTACTCTGCTCCTTCAGTCTCACAGTATTCCCAACTCTCTCCCTGTCGTCTCTCTCCATTCCATCTGTCTTTTTGCTGATTCTCATCTCCATCCCCTTCACAATATCTACCAACCTAGCTATCTCTTTCTCCAGACCTTTCACCTTCCAACACCCCACGCACTGAAAGGTGAATCCCTCTTCCTTGGTCTCTGTCCATGACTTCGTATAGCCGGATAGGGCAAAATCCACCCAACTGTGGCAGTCGTCGCACACCAAGTGTCTCTTTGCCTTGACTTGCCGCTTGCAAAGTGCCATATCAGAATTTATTTAATAATAATAATCTAATTAGCTATTTTAAAATAGTTTAGTCAACTGTGTTTACACTATTCACTGTCTATGTAGTCTTTAAGAAGACTGTTTTCTGTGCACAAATGTTACACTTTACGTAAGATTGCGTACGCTAGACTGCCTTATTTATTTAGGTTATACAGCGCCCTAGCGAATAAGAGAGACACTAGCTACATAAACTTAGTTCGCCCGGTTATCGCAAATGCTTAATTTTAACAACAAAGCTACCATATCAAAATGTCTAGCAGTTACTGACTTACACAGATATTATCTTATGTAGGTAGTTTTTGGTTGTTACTTTATCACCTATATATTCTTCCACATCATGAGGTTTGTTAAATCTTGTTTACAAACTTATCGTACACTAACGTACCCTATTATCACTCACTAGACTAAAATGTCCTAAAATACTTTATCTAACTAACTTTAAGCACAACTGCTACTCAATATATGTTTACTGCTACTTTATGAATGATATTAAGGCAAGAATAATACTTATCAATCTGTAATTCCACTTCCTTGTGAACTTTGATACACCACCAATTTCAACGATCTAAGTGGGTAAACGAGGGATCACCAGTAGATATCATCTACTTAGATTTTCAAAAAGCTTTCGACAAACTGCCACATCAAAGATTACTGCTTAAACTAAAGGCCCATGGCATAGGAAATGGTATAATTAACTCGATAGAAAATGGCTGATTGACAGAAGACAACGGGTAGTGGTTGATGGGGAAGCTTCAAACTGGAAATCAGTTTTGAGTGGGGTACCACAGGGATCAGTACTAACTGGGAACAATATTATTCTTAATATAATATATCAAAGATTTGGAAGATGATATAATAAACAAGGTGTTGAAATTTGCAGATGATACAAAAGTGTTTAGAATGATTAAAAGTGATGGAGATAGACAGCATTTACAAGATGATCTTGACAGGTTGATAAAATGTTCTGAAAAGTGGCAAATGTTGTTAAATTTTGGGAAATGTAAATGCCTCCACACAGGACATGGGAACGAAGATGTAGAATATACAATGGGGGTACTGTACTAAGTACTACTGGACTACTGTAAAAGAAAAAGACTTAGGGTTAACCATTAGTGCTGATATGAAGGTTTCAGAGCGGTGCAGAATTGCAGCTTCAAAGGGAAATAAAAACCTTGGATTAATTAGGCCTCATTTAGAATATTGTATACAAGCGTGGAGGCCATATCGCAAAAAGGACATAGATATATGCTAGAAAGAGTACAGAGGAGAGCGACTAAAATTATACCAAAATTGAGGGATCTTAGTTATGAAAAACACCTGAGAGAATGTGGTTTAACAAATCTAGCGACCAGGAGATTAAGAGGAGATCAGATAGAAGTTTTTTAAATATTGAATGGTTATGAAAATATTAATAGAAATATTTTTTTCTTAGTTAAGAAAAATAGAAATACTACAGGGCATGAAGTTACATTAGCAAAGGAGCAGTGTAGATTAGATATAAGAAAGTTCTTATTTTCACAAAGGACTGTAAATGAATAAATTATCTGCTGATTGTGTGGGTGCTAATAGTGTGAATACGTTTCAAATTAAATCGACACATACCTCAGAAGGGCGGGATACATGTAGATAAAAGGGTTGGACTCTCGATAAGCTAGAGCCTAGTAGAGGGCTTCCTTGTAGAACCTGCCATCTAGAATTAATTATCTGGGTGGCAGTCTTGTTAAATCTTGTTAAATTTACCAATTGTATGTATTTAACTGACTGAACAACGGATTGTAGGTGTCACTAAATTGCACCTTTTAAAAAAGAGTTTTATTTATGCAAGAGCAACAATATCTAAACAAACCGCAATTATTTTCATCGTCACCCACGTCACTTGCATGCGATATTGCTTGCTAGTTCTACGCCTACGGCTACGCCTACGGTTTACGCCCACCTGCTACTCAAGCAACACCAAAGTCAACATTATATATAATACCGTCATGTGCAGCCTACTTACTTTGTGATGCAATATGCATGCATTTATACATTTAACCCGATAACAAACCGTGTCAGAAATTGCTTAAAACAAACACTCAAGCGATTGTGAACGTTATTTTACATTTGTAGCAGACGACTTTTGTTTTCTGGCGCAAAACGCGATTGCATACAATTAGTTCCTATTCAATCGCATCGCGGCGTTGCTAAAACATTAATTTGCGTCAATTAGCACAGCGAGTTGTTAGGTTATTAGTTTTAACTAACAAAAACGCCCAACCTCCGGATAGCGCTGCATACAGACAAACACAGGAAGATCGTTTCCAGAAATTCCCAAATAAAGTTTGCACTAAAGAAACGTGAGCATTTATTTGCAATGCAACTTAGGAAAACTCGGTTATCCAAGGTCCGTAATGTGGCGCCACTGTTTTATCGTTAATGCACACACTCGCACAAGCGCCCGCGCGAGCACGCACACACGCACACGCACACGTACATACATTATATATATATATATATATACATATATATATATATATATATATATATATATATATATATATATATATAATGTATGTATTAGATTTTTTTTAAACATGGAGAATTTGTATTCAAATTTATAATCAACCCGAGACCGTGAAAGGCGTCCAAAACGGGCCCTTAATAAGTGGTCCTCTATGCTAACAGAGGTTCGCTATCGTCGAGATGCTGTTGGTACAATACACATACCTGCATTTTTAAGGTTTTATAATATTACATTATTTTGCATAGGGTGTTACATCATATCCAGTTATACAATAATAATAATAACAATTTATTAAACAATAACATAACTAATATATTTGTTATATAACGTCAATATGAGTTGTACGGATATTTATTATATTGTTATATTATCGAGTAGTGTAATATATAAGTATATTGTCAATACTATGTCATGATAATAAACCCCGTAGCGAATGTCTCACCTATACTGCAAAGCGATCAATCAACAAAGTGGAAGTCGATTAATTTAGAAAAGACATGCTCAGTCCATACAAACGTCCACTTCGATTGCGAACAAAATCTTTAAAAAATCCTATAACACGGGAAATGCCTCAGACCAACACGAGTGGAATTACACGGGGAAGGAAGAGATCGGTCGCCATGTCACTGCTATGTATCGTACCTTCGAAAACAAACAACACAACTGGGTGCAGAAACAATTATGCAAGAACTGTTTTCGGACAATAAGGATACGGAAGAAAATATAAAATGTGACTAATATGGGCCGTGGGCACACCATGACTGGCCAGGATCCGAATATGCACAATGTGTTTGCGAAATGTGTGATGATGGCTAAAATTAATACAAGAGGATGTGCAGAGGTTTTGGGCGCACCTTTTTAACCGAGTCAAAAATCGGGTGGTGTTCTAAAACACCCCGTAGATAGAGTAATTTTAATAGAAATACACAAGCATAAACGTAGTCAGATAATTGCAAAAGACGATCCCGTAGAAAAAAATATTAGAATGAAAAATGTCAACTTGATGACAAATCTCGCTTAAGGGGCCCGTTTTGCACGCCGTTCCCCTACAGAACTGCTACAGTAAAAGCAAACTGTTTTCAGTTAATGCGAAACATTCGAATCAACTTTAAATATAGATTACAAGTCACACAATACAATAAAACAGAATTGCAAACCTGTAATGTTTACATCGCTGGTTCAAATCCCAAAATAATAACTAGTAAACAGAGGGTCTACAGTGTTATTTTTGCATACCATTCATTATTTGTAAACATGAAGGAAGTTATTTTCATTATACAATTCATTAATTGTTACACGTATAGAGTATTGTGCTGCCTATGTGCGCTCCCCGGTAGCAAAGAGTACCCCACCGATATGTCGGCAGATGTCACTTTTATTACTAGTCAATCGATGTGACACAATGCCAAACCGCACTGGCCCGTTCTATTTTCCCACAAACAACAAGATTAAAAACTTGCAATAATAAGATTTTACCCACAATTATTGTTATTATAAATGCTAGTATTCGTTTTCTCTTTTTAAATAACGTTTTGAGTTAAACAACTATTGTAACTATTTTTATTGTTCTAAATTAACAATATTTACTTTTTTAATATAATTGCTTCTATGCATGTTACTTTGGCATTTTATATTTTATTCGATCACTTATGTTTGTTTAAACGACTGTAAAGTGCAAATTATTCAAACAATATTGCTGCTCTTTCTATGGAGCTCCACTTCGGCACCTCCAAAGGAACACTCATACAACTCCTGGCAGTTGTATTATCCTAAGGACAGTTTGGTGGCTCACACGAGAATGAGCATTGACAAATTTGAACAACCTATATATATATATATTCTACCAATGTGTTATATTTATGTATGTCAGCATAGAACTGTTTATGGTATCAACATTTATAACATGTAATAAATATGTGGCAAAATAAATATTTTACTTGAAGATTTGTTATTGTGTTCCTTTGATAAAGTGAATGATGATTGATAAATTAATTGGACAGGCTTCTGCTGCCAGCTTAGTGGTTTGCGGAAAGGTTGTGACCTGGAAATGAGTTTAACCTGAGGTTAATATCCCAGTTGGATTATCGTAAACTGTGGACAGTTGGGTCGTGTATCTGTTTTTAAAGCTCAACAGCATTTGGAGGCTTGCTGGTAACAATAGTTATTGTGAAATATCGGATACGGTTTTTCCTGTGTATCTAACCGACAGACACAGGATCTGGCATCTCTTTCCACAACGAAGAATCCTCAATTACACAGTATAGCTTAAATAGCAATCTGCACGAGCACACCCCATTGCCATTCATTTAGAAAAATAATAGTTTAAAAATAATACAATAAAGTGCAAATTGACAATAAATTACTTAAGTTGGTTGAATTATATAACAACACGTTAGTTAACAATATTAGTGCACAGAATCCTGACATCATCAACGCGTTTTGTATTACCAAAAAAGCTTAATGGGATAATAAAATTACGAAAAATAATAACAGATAAAGGTTTTTTCCCTTAGCAGATTCCCAGACGTAAAGTTGTTTCTTTTGACATTTTAATTAAACAAAACACGTTTTTGTAGGACATTTAACATTAAAAAAGATTATGAAATGGCTCACTAGATAATTGGTTAGCGGCAGGTCAGCTGGTCATAAAATAGCTCATTTCGGCCAACCGTGGCTCGTGTTACATGCAATGTTTAGGAATTAGGAAGTAGAAGCAATTATTTGAATACACAATACCGTTCAGCTGCTCGTGCTAATGGGCGAACGGATCATTATATTGGCCCCTTATTATTTTGATTCCCATAAGTCGTTTATCCGTCTTCAAATTAGGGCGGGTATTTGCGCTGTTCTCACGGGTGACGCAGTCGCGACTGTCGAAGTCAATTAGTAATTTGACTCAGGTAACTTCCACATATCGCCATGCAAAACTAGCCCTGGCTTGCGAGGATGCATTGCAATGGAAATCGAACATCTTTGTCAAAGCTCATTTTGCTTAGGGGGACATCAGTTGGGAAACGACATGTTGTATAATCTAAACAGACGTACTCATCCCTGAGACAGTGGGTGTACAAAATGTACGCCTATAGAGATGTCACATACACAGGCATATTAGTACGGCAACTGCCCATTGTACGTTTACAACACTGATTAACTGAAGTTAGCTAGTATTTACTATGATAAATGATGACGAAAACTGGATTATATGCTGTATATGCACTGTAGTGGCTTATTGCCGTGCACTAGCATGGTTGTCACTGGCCCATGCAGACATCGTTGTATCGCGTGTCAACTAATAGCGGCATTAGCGATCTTGAAACTAGCATGTTCTATTTATATATGTGGTCTGGTTTCGCTCACTTGTTCAAAGACTATTTATTATTTACTGAGTGACAGTTTGCACCGTAATTAACCTCAATACCACCCATCAGGCATGGGTTAATTTAAACTTTTAATTTGTTAATTCAATTAATTTAATTAATTAACTTTCTCAGGAGACACATTAATTTAATTAAGTATTTTTTTCTGGAAGAGGTTTTAATTTAAAAACTCTAGTAGATATTAACTTTCATGATCTTATAACAAAATCCCAAAAGAAAAAATGTGACAAGTGAACTAAATTTGGCAATACAATATTTAAATGAAATTCTCGAAATATGTTTTCAAAATTTAGGAATATTTGTACAATGTAATTGTGCTTTATTAGCATGCTTGCCCTGTTAGACATTTATTCAAGTGGTGTCTTATTCCAGTTAGCCCCTTAATTGGTGTTTTTTGTTTTGTATTAACACTAATTGTTAACTGAATTGAAGTTACCCCGGGAAAATTGGTAATTTAATTGAAGTTAAATAAATGAAAATTAATTTAATTGAAAAATTTGGGAAGTTAATTTAATTGACTTAATAAATATGTGAGGTAAATTAAATTTAATAGGATAATATATATAAAATATACAGTTAACTAGCTATAATTTCATTAATTCACTTTCCTAGTTAATTGATCCATGCTTGCCGCCCATACTCAAATTACAGCCACCCCTATCTTGGCCACACGCAGTAACACATTTGTTATGAAATTATAGTAGAAAACGTGCAGAAATGCAACTAAATGTCATGTAATCCATGCTGAACTACCTCTGGTATTAACAAGGGGTCGTTCATTACACTATTAGTAACTAATTTCTTGGTGGATGAATGTCTATGTAGCCAGTGAGACATGTAGTAATACATATAAGCTATTACAGAACAAAATCAGATGATTTCAGCAGTTTTCTTTTTATATGATTTAATAATTATATGTACAGACCCAATGATTAGTCCCGTCTGGATGCGATGTATTTATCGCTCAAACTGTGTTGTAAATATAGACCCTCAATGAAATATTATATTGACCAATGGATTCCCTTTCGCCAGCAGACCTAAACACTAGGTACCTGGACAGACTTTGACAGCAGTGATTAACACAATGTAACTTTTGGGTGTTGCGCAACAGCCATCCCTTTGATGTGCTTTCTACTAAGCACACTTTGACAGTCGACATAAATCACATTGTAGCAACCACTTCCTGTATGGTACAGAATTCCCGGGCACTGGACTGCATGTGTCGTACACGGAACACAGGAAATGGGTCTAAACACGTCATTGTCACATTGATCGTTTGAGCTAGGTCCTGGCCACTGGACGTCAGTAAACTGGATTTAACACGTGTAGTTAGTATTGCGTTGGAAATCACGTATGACGAATTTTGTAGAGGTAAAATCGACTTCAATGTGACAACGACAATCAGTGACTGAGTGTGTCATATATTAAATAAACATTAAAATTAAACTATCAAGAGTACACCGTTTTTTTAATTTAGCATAACTGTGTTTGTGAGAAATCTGACAAGAGAGCACATCGTTTTCTAAATTTAGTACAAATGTTTTGTCGGAAATTTGACATTACCCCCAAGAACGGCAGGGCAAGTTATTGACATCGTTTGATCAGAGTCGCACTTGCGGTAAACTGTGTTTTGGTGTGGCAAGTGGGAACAATTGCCTCAGAGTACTTGAAGCCGATCTTTCCAGCTATAATTAGACTGAGCCTTGGTGTGCCCAGTGTCAAAATTTGTCTTACTCTTAGTGTTACTGGGAAACGACCTACCCAGCTATAATTATGACAGTACCACCGTAAGGTAGGCCAATATAAAGGGACATAGTCTGTTCATTTACCCGGAATTAGCAGAGGTAGTAATTTATAACTGGAAGTCTGCTGTGTTGACCGTGGGAAAGTGATAAATCAAAGAACATCAGATGGTACTTCAGTTAGGTCAGTCCGACTCGGCCGTATTGCCAGTTGTAAATAAAGCTTGTTTTGTTTACTATTTCAACATGCACATTACACTGTTAGTAACTAATTTCTTGGTGGATGAATGTTTATATAGCGAGTTTTAGATGTCCCCTAGTCGCCGACTAAGGGCTTGTCTTTTGTCGTAAGAACTCCGGACACTGTATTTTCCTTAGTCGGCAACACCTGCCGACACCCTGAGACACGATTTGTTGCCGAATAAGCTACACAAATCGGTTGGTGACCACCGGCCTTTACTACCAAGCACACTTTGACAGTCGACATAAATCACATTGTAGCAACCACTTCCTGTATGGTACAGAATTCCCGGGCACTGGTCTGCATGCGTCATACGCAGAGCCGTGTGCATGGAATACAGGAAACTGGTCTAAACACGTCATTGTCACATTGACTGTTTGAGCTAGGTCCTGGCCACTGGGCCCAGGGTTTCCGTGGACGTAAGTAAACTGGATTTATAAAGGTGTCCCAAAACATGAGGTACGGAAAAATAATTATTGTTCTAGATTTTTAGGCTGGCCTAAACGTACGGTATCCCAATACATATGGTCATTACGGTACATTTGTTGTCCCGTTCCGTTCAGTTTTTTTCGGTCGTTCACGAGACACCTGCCCAACACGGGCAGCCATTACCCATCCACAACGACTACACACGGACGACGAGATGGCGTGCGCTTTGTTAGATGCCGATTACTGTTTGTTTAAAAAGGAAATACCCAAAATCAACATTGATATATATTGCTAACATTTGTAACGTCAGTCTCATAAAAATTACATTTATGTTACAGTGCATGTTCTGTGTGGTGTAGTCTCCCCCAAAATAATGGGACCTCCCGTCTTTGACGGCAGTCGACGGTGAGATCAACATGCTTAAAAGCGACTCGATGGCTCACGCTATTGCGTAATGATTTACCATTTCTGGTATGTAATAAACAATGTTTAGTACAGTTTTTGCATCTCATTCAGTGTAAGCTTTAATACTATTCAGTTTGACCGAATGACCCCCCACACGAGAAATTGTATAATTAATTTCGCAAAGTATTATTCACATTCTTCCCAAAATGTTAAAGACCATCACCCATAGTGACTAAAGTGAAGAATCTGAAGAGACTCTCACGCCGCCGTGACTCACAACAACGCACATAGCATGGGCGGTTCCAGAGAGGGTAGTCTTGAGGGCTCAAAAACCTCCACTAGCAACCGAACCAAATGATGTAGAACAGTAGAACAGTTTTCGCTGCCGTAACTTCAGCTTCTCCGCTGTCTCGGCTAGACTGGTGACATCGGAAGATGGGGGGTGGAGGTGCAGTTGACTGACCAAGAAGTCACTATACAGTTATGTCGCACGTGTCATGTATTTGGCATCAGCGGTAGGAATGTAGGTGCGTTGGGGGAAATGTGGGTAACCAAGACACTGGAGACGATATGGGTCACTTGCTCGTGTACCCAAACTATTGCAATCATATGTAACACCTCGTCTAGGATACGTACTCGCCTTCCATAACGTTCTGGTAAAACATCGTATCATTCTGCCAGCGCCAATATTATACCGACAAGTAACGCAACCAGGGCGTTTTTTAACGTACAAAGAGGGGGCATTGCCCCCAGCCCTTTTTTCGCCACCCCAATCAGACCAAATTTCCCCCAGTGTGCCCCCATTCTTCCAATCCAGCCCCTTGTAGGGCTTACGTTTTATTCGTTTTAGTGTGTTTGATTTAATTTTCACTGGGGTATAATAAAACAAACTCTAAGTAGCAGTTGTCTACTGGGACTCGTACGATTCTTCCGGACGCCGAGACGGATGAAGATGTTGTCAGGGCAGGCCGGGAATGTCAAACAGTTCCCCCGGCACCACGAAGTCAGCTTTGCCCAGCACGAGCTGCAGCTGGTGGATGCTGTGCTGAACAACATACCAGACTGCATTATGGTGTGAGAACACATTCAGGCGCCAGAACGTACTAGCGACAGAAAGGAGAAGACTGAAGCCAAAGGGTTTCTCAGAATCTGGAACCACCAACTAACGTTCGTCACCGGCCGCACTGATGTGCGACATCCTGGCGATATTTGAAACACTCCAAAAGAAGTTGCAAAGGAGTGATTTGTCCATCAGCGATCTTCTCACTGTGACTGATGTGGCAATCAAGAAGTTGAACCTAATGAGGGATGGACCATTCCCGGGGAGAAGGGAGGAGAAAGTGAGTTGTCCAACCGATAACACAAAAGAGGACCTAAGACAACGAAAGTGTAATCACCAGTTCGTTTGTACAAACCGCCGCTACAGACGAGCAATCAAGTTGGGGGTTGTGCAAGCATCGCACGAATACCTGTCTGAACGCATGCACCCGCAGCAGCAGGACGTCATAAAAGACACGAAGGAATTAGTGCTGTCACGCAGTCTGAGATCATTCGTTGAGCATGGTGTGCGGGTCGTCAGGCGCCTTTTCCCAGATGATGCATCTGACTTTGCGATCAGGGCAGCAGTGGGAAAACACGATGAATGTGCCATTCCTGCCTGATGGCTGTGAACTCGGTTGTAAGTTGACTGTCAGACTGCACCAAGTTCTGCCAGTCACAACAGGTTCAGTTCAGAAGGTATTGGCATATCTGGCTTGTACGAGTCCACACTCTATGCAGGCCGAAAGGATCGTGAGCCATCACAACCTCGTTGTCGATAATTACCGCACCAGTATGAATGAAAACACGAGAAACGGGCGACTCATGGTGGCACTGAATAGTGTGGACAATACCTAATATGACCGACCCGCTGTCGTCAAATTCCTGGAGAAGACAAAAGTTGCTGGGCTCCATAATGGGACATCTACGGACAGCGTGAATTCGTTAGGAAAGTCACCCGCGAAGCGGGACTCGTCTAGTCAAACTGATACAACTGTCAAACGTTCTGACTTACGCGAAAAGTCTCAAGTTTCTATGACTACTGCATGTAATGAAAACATGTTTCTAGGATGTATGTGTAACATTTATTTTCATACCAAGATGCAGTCGTCACTCGTCACTGTAGGCCCCACAACTATGTGGATACAAAGATAATAACACATTTGCTTTCATACATGCCTAAGGGTTATGAACATAATCATTAATGTATGCTTAAACTGCCCTTTTTACATATTTTACTCCTTTAAAACATTGCCCACCCAATGACAATTCAATAAAAAACCGCCCTGAATGCAACACCAGTTATCCTTTTCCCATGCTTGTACCTGATCGTGTCTGAAATGTTCCAAAAGCATGTACACCATTGTACCCGAGAATGCTGCACAGTTTCGGATTCGTTCACAACAAAGTCCTCTTTCTTGATGACAGCTGGTGTTGTGAAGGTCTAACCGTCAATCGGTCGTTAATGAAGCATTTATTTAATCACATTTTGATTTTTTTGTTAAATAACCCGTATTAAACCAAACATCGAAAACATGACCGGTAAAAAACTTACCGTGCAACCAGTGACCTACGTACAGAACCAATACCTGACTGGCGATCTGTGACATAAATAGTAGGCCTCATGTGGGAAAAAACTTACTGTGCAACCAGTGACCTACGTACAGAACCAGTACCTGATTGGCCAGTACCTGTGACATAAATAGTAGGCCTCATGTGGGAAAACAGCTATTTGACAAATTTTTGTCAGACTTGGTATTAAGCAAAACTGAACCATAAATAACCAAACAATCCAAATCGTGTCTTGCAAACGCCATGTAATAACTGCTTCTAGTGGTATAAATAAACAAATTGTTTGTTCGAGACTTCTGGTTGCTTTTGACGCGCATTGTCACACATACGCAAACACACAAGATTGTTCTGTATAACAAAAATGTATAAGAACTACAATTAAGACTGGTGACTCCAATAACACATGGTTATACATTTTATGACAACAGTGATTACTACCTAATGTACTTCAAACAGAATGCACGCACTAGTCAGACATCTGATAGAACTAAATAATTGCTACTTACTGTAATTGTTGGATCGACTCATTTTGGGCCATTCCTTCACACAGTTGCCTGAGCTCATGGATGTCTAGTGATGACTTCAAACTGGAGAAAAACATACACATTTGCCAGATTGGTCCCAATAAACAGGTATATTTAATTGAGTGAACATTATGTATAATTACCAAAAAGCATAAAAAATGGTACTCAACAGATTCAGCCATCAATAATTGAACAATTTATGTTGATATTAATTCTCAACAAGATTGTTTTAGTATCACAGTTGGAACAATGCTGTTTAGAACTATCAGAACATTGCTATATTGGTTTTATTTTTCCAGTATTATTGAAAAATAAACACACAATTATTTTGAAGTCCTGGTATTAGGATGTCGTGCACTGTATTAATTATACATACACTTATGACAGTTTACGTGGTATACAATTCAGTGCATATAAGGGCAACTCTCCCAACAAGACATTTCGTTTTTAACTTTCCACATAGTGTTATTTCCTATTATTTCCAATTTTGTTATGTCACATATAAATTATGCACATCGTTGGATTCGATTCAACTAGATCTTTCAGGATATGCAAAATTCCATATAACAAAATGCGAGCAAAGGGACCTCATTCCTGTTAGAGTGGCCTAAAACAGCCGAAAATAGGCTTTCCATTTTTAAACATTTACTTCAGATACCTCCGAAAAGTACTACATTTTGGTAATTCAAAAGGTAAACTATCTCATCGACGTAACGCACTATAATATAATTCCATATAATACCTAATTCTATTAAGGTTTTTAAATTGCTAATTTACCCTTTTTTAGTGGTTACGCCCGATACCAAGTTTCTCACCAATGTTCCACTATTACAAATTGTTTATTAAAAAAAAATTAATGTTGGTAGTAAACTGATATATATATATATATATTCAATATGTTTATACATACATTATGTTTTAACATATACTGTTACATTGCTAGTAAATTTTTTCTTTGTGCAAATAAAAAACAGCAAACTTTAACTGGTTACGCCCAATACCAAACTAAAATGTGACATGAGACAATGAGACAAACTTAATGAACAGATTTATTTCAAAACAATACTACATGTCAGAACTGCTTCCATTTAAATAAAACCTGTTCATAAAAACGCCACCTTACATATGCTCGCGCCAAGGTTAACACAACTTAAGCGTGGTATCGGGTGTAACCGTTGTTGTGAAATGCTGTATTTTTCTAAACAGGTTGGGGTCCGTTCGTTATTTTCGTGTCAATCCACACTTTACAAAGATACTTGCACAGACACAAACTGCTACATATGCACTTAGCCTACCAACTTACATCCCGTACCGTCTTTCGATCTTTAAGCAGTTGCAAATCTTTAACTTAAATATGATTTGTATACCACGTTAGGAGTTGTAGGAATGTTTAGATACAATTACAAGTGGGTGGGCGGCTCTCACGTCTCCGTCGTATTTATAATGCCTTAGTAAGAGTCTCCCGACAGAAATGTCTTCTTTTTTACATTGTCGTAACATGGTTTGTATTTGTTTATTTACTATCTGTCGAATAAAAATGCTCCAGTTCCAGTATATATTTTAATGTTTTATTGATTGTACCATAAACAGTACAACAGATAAATGGGTGTGAACGTTTTGCATAACTTACCTGAGCTTGGTGACATGGCACTCTGGCTGTTTGAGAACCCAGCTCAACGACATCATCTCGGTTGGGAACACTTGAGATAATGTAATCTCTTGTGGCACAAGGTCCACGAGGCTTGGAAGATTTCCCTCGTGGATCACCGTTGTCAGTTGCATTGTATCGTACACACCTGCCAGTGACTCAACGAAGGTGCGAGGTTTCAACTGATCTTTGGATGAACCTATACAACTCATGAAATGTGCATTTTGCGGATCACATAGCAAGCCTGCGATGAATTTCATTAACACTTCATTGTGACGGACAAAGTGCTTATCCCTGATCAGCTCCTCAAGTGCTTCACTTGGTCCTCTCAACAGCCCAACCGCGGCAAGCATCTCCTGCATTGTCAAGTGGCTGAAAGTCCAGCACTTTCTTTGCAATCCACTTGCAATCAGGTCTCTCGTTTCATACTCTGACAAGAATCCAGTGTGTTTGTCAACGCCACTTAAGTTGTACCCATCAAGATCATCCTCATATACGATTATTCGTAGTGGAGTTGACAGTGTGCAGTATTTGGCCAACTCCGCGTGGTTCTTCAAAGAATCACCGACCTTGACAAAGATCTCCTTTGAGCCTATTTCTGTTTTGTTGCTCTTCAAAGAAGGATGGAGATTCCTAGCGAGATTTATCGCTGCAAAGATATAGAGCTGTGTCATTGTGTTAACAGACAATGTGTCCTCGTTGTGGGTGGATGAATACATGTCAGCAAGACACACGCACACGAAGTTGCAGTTCACCGGTACATAGCACATTGTCTCGATGTTGACGTTGTTCTGAAGATGTCTTGTGATGTACTGTTCTAGGTCAGTATCTTCTCTGCAGAATTTATGAATGTACTTCTTGATGCTTGTTTGGGAGAAGCCATACAGTTGTATGCTCCGCTGAAACATAGCGGTAGGAATGTTGTCGTTTGGTCGAGACGTCACCAAGACCTTTGACCAAGGCAGCATGGTATCGTCGATAATACTTGCGAGAAGTGTGTTCAGATCAACCTTCTTGGTATAATCTCGTTCATATGACATCTCAGCAGGTTTGAAGAATGGGGCTTCATCCATCCCTTCTGCAACGACCATCACCCGATACGACTCCGCACGAAATTGTTTTAGTGCTGTAGCCATCTCTTCTTCCGTCAAATCCAGTCCACCCAGTAAGAGATCTCCAAGCGTCAACTTCCTCTCCGGCCGTACTTCTCTCAACGTGACCACAAACAAGTACTCCACTTCATCCGTCCACAGTTTCTTCTCAACCCATTCCTTCGCTAACTGTTTAACAGCTGATGTCTTCCCAATGCCAGCCTGGCCTAGGATCAAGACTTGTTTCGGAGCGTCATCGTCATGAAGCTTTGCAAAGAGTTCTGACATGAGAATAGGATCATGAGACTGCATCGTTTGCTGTATTTGAACCAAATCACGATAGCCAGATCTAAGTGTTTCCGAGAGTTTTATTTGACCGGACTTCTGTAGTCGTAGTTCTACATACATGTCGTCAAAAGAAACCTGCCTGCATGACGATGCACCGACTGACTGTCGAAATGGTATGGTGTAGTTGATGTAAGCCTCTCGAAGCGCCCTCTTGACATTCTCTAAAAATGAATACAAAATACAATTTTAGGCATGGGGAATATTGGATCTTCATCAATCAACACTTTTTTTTAAAGACATAGATACCATAAAGTGTACATGTTGGAATTGTTCTTTGTCGTCTAAACAAAATTATTAACATATTGAAAGTGCACACACCAATAGACATACGTAACACAAGGAAGACAGGAGGAACAGAACAATTACGTAACACAAGGAAGACAGGAGGAACAGAGCAATTACGTAACACAAGGAAGACAGGAGGAACAGGACAATTACGTCACACAAGGAAGACAGGAGGAACAGAACAATTACATAACACAAGGAAGACAGGAGGAACAGAGCAATTACGTAACACAAGGAATACAGGAGGAACAGAGCAATTACGTAACACAAGGAAGACAGGAGGAACAGGACAATTAAGTAACACAAGGAAGACAGGAGGAACAGAACAATTATGTAACACAAGGAAGACAGGATAAACAGAACAATTACGTAACACAAGGAAGACAGGAGGAACAGAAAAATTACGTAATACAAGGAAGACAGGAGGAACAGAAGAATTACGTAACACAAGGAAGACAGGAGGAACAGGACAATTACGTAACACAAGGAAGACAGGAGGAACAGGACAATTACGTAACACAAGGAAGACAGGAGGAACAGAACAATTACGTAACACAAGGAAGACAGGAGGAACAGGACAATTACGTAACACAAGGAAGACAGGAGGAATAGAACAATTACGTAACACAAGGAAGACAGGAGGAACAGGACAATTACGTAACACAAGGAAGACAGGAGGAACAGAACAATTACGTAACACAAGGAAGACAGGAGGAACAGGACAATTACGTCACACAAGGAAGACAGGAGGAACAGAACAATTACGTAACACAAAGAAGACAGGAGGAACAGGACAATTACGTCACACAAGGAAGACATGAGGAACAGAACAATTTCGTAACACAAGGAAGACAGGAGGAACAGAACAATTACGTAAAAGCCAAGAACCAAAATACCGCACGTAATGTTATCATATTAATTAGACTTTGGAAGGCAAACAAGATACAGTTAACTATTAAGCTGAGAATGTATCATTATAATGCCAAGTGTATCTACATAGCTGGAAGAGATGGCGGCTGACACAGAAAACAATAACATGAACGGAGAGTTTTATTAACACAGGTCTGCGTAGAATTACGAAACTACATTGATACTACAAGATTAACAACACCACTGTATGGGCAATTAACAAACGGCTGTCGTTGGTAACTGAAATCAAGAAACAATATAGCTACAAAGGTAGGTATTTTGACATTATCTGAGATATATACTTTATTGTCCTAACACATGCAAAACATTTGCCATTAACAGTAAATAGTTCGCAGATAGATGGCGCTTCGTTGCTTAGCCAGTATTTGCCAGAGAGTGTTCCGTGTCCCGCTGGTCATGACAGCATTCTGGAAACTGTGAAACTGCCAAGAGCACAAACCCATGGGGGGAATTGTTTTAAAGGAAGTTTTATTACGAAACGTGAGTCGTCGGAAAGACATCCGCTTCCTCTGGGTTTCCCGTACAGTAAAGACTGGCCTTGGGAAGTTTCCTTTGTTGCATTATAATGTCATGCTTTACTTAGATACTCGACGCAGACAGCAGGTTTGTATTTGTGTTGAGACGAGTAATAGTTGAACGTGAATGACGGTAAATGATCGAGAAACGCCAGACAGCCTTGTGTCTCAGTACGATGTTGCCGGTGACTATCTATTTCCTTGGGCACATCCTCGTAGTAATCCTCCTTCTTGACGAGGTGCTATTGCTGCAGCATGTCACGATGGACCGTTATGAGGTGCCATGGTATTTTACTGGGTGGCGAACACATATATCTACAAGACAAGGTACAGCTTACGGTTGCAATAAAATTGAAGTTCATCGCGAAATTTCGCTACTTTTGATCGAAGACCTTCATGCAACCTAACTCGTAGTTGTCACACAGGTGCGTCTGTCAGGTCTTAAAGTTTCCACGCGCTGCAAGCAGTGGCGTATCGGGGAAACCGGGGCACGATTCTCAGTATCACGCTCCCCGGGAGCTCCTCAATTGAGACAAAATCCAGAGCCATGAGAGCCCGGGGCCCATTCAAGTGAGAACATAATTTCAGGGCTCATAACACTGGGAGAACAAAATTCGTTTCACGGCTGGAGCTCCAGGGAGAAAACAATTCATTCCAGGGACCTCTCTCAAGGAGGCAAAACAGTGCAAGAAAAATACCACTTCACTTGAGTGAAAGTGATACAAGATAGTAGACATGTTAGGATTCTTCACAAACATAAACGTCACCCCCATTGAGGAAGTCAACTTTCCTCAGCGTATCGCATTTTATTGACAGTGAAAGAAACTTAATTCTATTCTGCCCCATTATTGAGCACAACTCATACTTGATTTCAGCAGCGGAAATGTGTGTTCTCCATTGCAGTTACACACTATCAGACACAAGTAATCTTAGTGAGATTTCAACATTTGACAGTGTGGGCGCCAGATCCTGCTTTGCGACCAAACGATACATGGTGAATTCTTTACCGGCTTTCTTTCCTGTGTTACGTTTGTTTCGTGACAGAGGTAAACAACAACGCTGCAAATTGCACGATTTCATCCGTCAATTATGAGTTAGCCACGTCATGCTTTCAAAGATGTAAAATTGCGATATGTGTTAATTTTTGTAGTGACGACAGCAGACCAGCACCTTACTGATGTGCAACATTAGATTATGGAGCGTTTTGCTGGTGGCATTCATTCGTTTCAGGATCCTGTGTCACAGTTCAACCTCCACCTATTGAATATTGTTTTCGTGTTTTGTATCTTTGTCGCGTCTTGGGAAGTTTCTTAGCCTGACGGAGACCACCACTCTCCAGACAGCCATTGGTTTGTAATAATCATAGTTTTTCTTCTAGAACCACTGCTTGCCAAGGCTAATGAGTTGGTCTGCCCAGGTCATAAAACAAAGTTGTCCTCCTCCAGTGAACCCTACTAATAATTTACTCTCGGGCCAAAAATGTCCAGATACCTATGTGTACCACATGATGTCTCGCTATTTAAAATATTGCTTGTGTCAATGCACCAGCAAGAAAAGCTGGCGCACTCGTGTCCTTTTTCCCTCCGTGAGGGGTCCATCTGGCGGTGGCAACTGAAAGCGAGAGGATGATACGCGTGCCTTACAAACAAGTCACTAGATCATGATACTAGACACCTCACAAGGAGATGAGACACAACGTACCTCTCACAATCTTTCCAAACTTCTCTTGCTTCAGTCTGTCGCAGTCTGCAGGCGAAAGATGGCCTTGATTTGCCGCAACCAACCGAGTGTGATCCCACTGAAACTCTTGGTAGATGTGTTCGAGCTCTTGTAGCCTTCCACTGAAATCTTCATCACTGACATATGTTGAAGTGGCATCATCCAAGGCATTGCTGCGTGCACGCACCTGACCTACTGCTTTCTTTCTTACATGTGATCGCAGCAGTTTAGTACCAGAATCCAGTAAGCAGTAGCACAAAATGGCGCAGTTGAACTCATCTGAAGTTCCCAGTCGAAGGGTGGCTCTTATGTGCTGATCTGGTTTGTTTGACTCTGGAACCTGCGCCATGAAGAAGCTTCCAGACGTAGAATTGTCACCCCATGCAAACCGGTATTTCTTCTGAAAGGCTGACTTGAAAACTTCTCTTAGCTTCTCCGGTACATCTTCCTGCAGGATTTGTTTTAGATGCCAGAAGTTGGTATCATTCTGAGTTAGCTGCAGTGCATTCATACCTGGAGTCTGAAAATACACAAATAAATGTATGGTGACGCATTGTGTGCCGTGGTTAGACACACGCGCTCGTACACGCATGCATACATGGTTAATAAATATTAATTAAACTTTTTAAATTATAAATACATATTAGCATGTTCATAGAGGTAGTTGTGTGAATACCGAACATATTATTCTTAGAAGGGAACCTGTTATAATTGATGTGTATCATTTGGATACTGAATTCAAATGTGGTGGTCATGCCAGCATACGTAGATAGATAAACTGGACAAAGAACAAATCAACTATCACATAATGGAGAAGTTCAGGGTTATTGAACACTTTTATTAAACTATTTAATATCATTACAGACCAGGTGATCACGATGAGTTCACATTAAAGATATATTGAATGAACATGAATATATAAAAAGGTAGGAACCGAAAATAAAACCTACTTCTACAGAGAAAAGATTAATGGTTCATATTATTGCCAGTGGATTTAGCAACAACAACACAATTTAGTACAGTTACAAGCTTATGTATGCGTTCATTTCTTTAACAAAATAAGTACTTGAGGACTTGAAAGATTGGACAGTGGATTAGCTAGGAAGTCAATACCAGCATTCACGCATATATAAGAATGTCATATGATCGACAATGAATGTTTCATTATAAGCAATAGCAAAATATTGTTTTGTTAATGTGTATTTGTGTGTGTGTGTGTGTGTGTGTGTGTGTGTGTGTGTGTGTGTGTGTGTGTGTGTGTGTGTGTGTGTGTGTGTGTGTGTGTGTGTGTGTGTGTGTGTGTGTGTGTGTGTGTGTAGATATATGTGTAGTTCAATGCAGGCGATGACAACCAATTGTCAAACTACTACAAACATGTCGTCAACTCTTCGGCAGCAAAACTAATTTGAGGTAACTTTTGTCATTAACTCTATGTTTACGGCAAATAAAACAGCCATATATACCGTTATTGGCTATATTTTATTGCTTGTTAAACCTAGTAGATTGTAAGTTAATAGTCATCTTCGAATTCTAATTTCATACTCGCTCTGGTCATGCATATGCAAATGATAACTTATAATGGTATTCTGACTTGGCTTTTAGCATTCGGTCTACGTATACATAAAACCATTTAGCATTTCTAAACAAGATATAATAAAATGTTGCATTTTAAATACGGTAAGGGTTGCTGTAATTAGAAATACCAAGACAATTTGATCATTTCATTAAACCTCGGGTAATGGTTTATTACGTGAACAAGACTGATATTGAGTTGTATGAAATTACAAACCTTCTCATTCTCTGCAGATCGTAGAGCTGAAAAAATAATGCAGACTAATAATAATAAATTATAAATAATAATAATAATAATATATTTTTATTTCCACCATAACATTACGACACATACATGATTTTATGCTTTACTTGTATTCACAATTATTGTACAAAAGGAGAAAGCAGACGTTTAACACCTATGAAAGTGCATTCCCTTTAAAAATAGTAACCTCAGTTTGAATTATAATAACACACTAATAAGAACATGATAAAGTAGTATTTTTGGTTTCTGACGTATTTTCAATATATCAAACCAGCAATCGATAATATTGGAACATCTTACGTTTACGTTTGTACAATTTCTTAAAAAATAAAAACAGTTTTGGCACAATGTGTAGGATGGTCCAGCAAATTCCATAATTTTAGACCACGCATTGATATACACTGGGCTTTTAGAGTTGTCCTTGCGAAGACTTAGTTTTATTTTGCGTGTTTCACATGTCTTATCAGACCCTTTATTTAATTAATGTTAGAGGAGTTCAGGTAATTGTAGTCCTGCAGCAAAGCAGTGCTTTTGAGCCATGCATTAAAGTTTACCCAATAGTTTTTGGTGGATTTTCAACACTAGAAATCCTACCGACCCAGATGGTAGTGATCTTGGCAGCCATGTTGGATGATCCCAATATCCCTCTGTATTACGCTACCATCAGTTATCCCACTGGAATCCTCGAGTGCGAAAACATATATTTTACACACAAATTAATCATTAAGGCGGAATAACATGTAAATTATGAGCGTTTTATATATTTTCATTTATTGGCGGCCTTCTTGGACATTTCAAATTCCTTATGGATGCCAAGGTGGCATCATGCAGTTCTGAATCGGTAGGAATTATAGTCCTGTAAACAATCAAAAACATTGTGAATACTCCACAGATTATGTTGTCTGGCGGCCAGACTATTAGTGTTATTTTATTTTAGTGAAAACAGTGCGAACACTTTGGAAATAACTAATTACTAAGCCCAATCAACGTCATCCAGACAGTTGTCCAGTTTTATGCTTTACTTTAACAAGACAAGATTTAACAAGATTGCCACCCAGAGAATTAACTCTAGATGGCAGGTGGACAAGGAAGCCCTTTGGCTTATCGAGAGTCCGACCCTTTTATCTATGTGTATCCCGCCCGTCTGAGGTATGTGTCGATTTTATTTTAAAACATATTCACGCTACTAGCACCCACACAATCAGCAGGTAATCTATTCTTTTCATTTAGAGTCCTTTGTGAAAATGAAAACTTTCTTATATCCAATCTACTCTGCTCCTTTGCTAATGTAAGTTTATGTCCTCTAGTCCTTCTATCTTTCTTAACTGAGAAAAAAATATTTCTATCAATATTTTCATAACCCTTCAATATTTTAAACACTTCTATCTGATCTCCTCTCAATCTCCTGGTCTCTAGTGTTGTTAAACCGCATTTTTTAGGCGTATTTCGTAACTAAGGTCCCTCAGTTTTGGTATCATTTTAGTTGCTCTCCTCTGCACTCTTTCTAGCATATCTAAGTCCTTCCTGCGATATGGCCTCCACGCTTGAATACAATATTCTAAATGAGGCCTAACTACTGTTTTGTACAGCGGTATTATTAGCTCTTTTTCCTTATACGTTATGTTTCGCCTAATTAATCCAAGGATTTGATTTCCCTTTGAAGCTGCAATTCGGCACTGCTCTGAAACCTTCATATCAGCACTAATGGTTAACCCTAAGTCCTTTTGTTTTACAGTAGTACTTAGTACAGTACCCCCCATTGTATATTCTACCTCTTCGTTCCCATGTCCTGTGTGGAGGCATTTACATTTCCCAAAATTGAACAGCATTTGCCACTTTTCAGACCATTTGATCAACCTGTCAAGATCATCTTGTAGATGCTGTCTATCTCCATCACTTTTAATGCTTCTAAACATTTTTGTATCATCTGCAAATTTCAACACCTTGCTTGTTATTTCATCATCCAAATCGTTGATATATATTAAGAATAATATAGGTCCTAATACTGATCCCTGTGGTACCCCACTCAATACCGATTTCCAGTTTGAAGCCTCCCCATCAACTACTACACGTTGTCTTCTGTCAATCAGCCATTGTTCTATCCAGTTTATTATACCATTTCCTATGCCATGGGCCTTCAGTTTAAGCAGTAATCTTTGATGTGGTACTTTGTCGAAAGCTTTTTGAAAATCTAAGTAGACGATATCTACTGGTGATCCCTCATCTACCCACTTAGTGATGTCTTCCAAAAAACATAACATATTTGTTAAGCATGACCTCGCTTTAAAAAAAACCATGTTGAGATGGGTTTATCAAGTTTTGTTTAACAAGAAAATCCACCATGTGATCTTTAATTAGTCTTTCTAATAATTTACAAATCACCGATGTTAAACTCACTGGTCTATAGTTCTCTGACTTGTTTCTCGAACCTTTTTTGAATAACGGTATAATGTTTGCTTCTTTCCATTCTAAAGGAACCACTCCCTCTTCTAATGACAAGTTGAAAACTGTTGCAAGCGGTATGCTAATTTGTTCTACAATTTCCAATAGTAGTTTGGGTGGAATACCATTCACTCCAGGTGATTTATTATCCTTCATAGCCCTTATTTTCTAAACTACCATTTCCGGGGTTACAATTAATTGTCCTAAATAGTCTGAATCTGCCCCCTTAAACTTAGCCTCTGGTACTGGCAGTGAACTAATATCTTCCCTGGTAAACACTGAACTAAAGTACTCATTCAGGTCTTCTGCCATTAAGAATCCCTCTGATATTATATTTCCAGCACTATCTTCTAGAGGACCGACCTTATCTTGAACTTTCTGTTTGCTTCGAACATACGCATAAAAACTCTTGCTGTCATGTTTTATATTACTAGCTAATTGTTGTTTATAGCTTCTCTTTGAATTTCTAATTTTAGCTGTAGCTTGGTTAAGTGCTTCTTTATAACTGTTGTAGTCTTCATAATTTCCACTACATATATATGACTTCCACATCATTTGTTTATACTTAATTTTTCGAATGGCTTCCTTCGATAAGTGTTTCTTTTTGGACCGTTTTCCTTGTTTTTTGAAGGGTACAAATTGATCGACTATGCACTTAATTTCACTCTTTAATATATTCCAGCATTCTGTTGCCGTCTTATTTTTTTAGTGTGTTATTCCAGTCTATCTTTGCTAAATATTTCCTCATGTCCTTATACCTTCCTTTGTGTAAATTTCTCCTATACTGCTTTTTACTATTCCTTTCTGATTTTACTTTGATGGTAAAATGTATCTGGTTGTGATCGCTACTCCCCAGTGGCTCACATATCTTGACATTGTCAACTAATTCATTCTGTGAGGACAAAACTATGTCTAACACATTCTCACTCCTGGTTGGTTCTAGCACATGTTGAGAAAGGAATGTGTCTTGAACTAAAACTAAAAACTTGTGGTCATCACTCCCCATAGATTCTTTAATATATAAAATAACTCCACCTCCCTTTCTTCCTATTCTATCTTTTCTAAACATTACATATCCTGTCAGTCCCAATTCAGCATCTGATATATCGGTGGTGGTCCAGGATTCGGTTATACCTATTATATGAGGGTCAATATCTTCTACCATAATGTTTAGTTCATTTCTTTTGTTTACTATACTCCTTGCATTTAAACAAACACATTTATATCCAGCTTCAGAAGAGTTTTCCAGACTGTTATTTGCTGATTTATTTGTGCTGTCTTTATCTATGCCTCCATTTTCAGGCTTTTCTGTGAGTTCCCCCTGCGAATCTAGTTTAAATAGTTGCAACCTGTCCCACTGTCAACAGATCGCAGCAGGTTCTCTGAGAAAACTGCTGCCCCTTTCCACTAAGATGGAGGCCATCTCTCATGTACATATCTTCCCTCCCAACAAAGTATCCCCATAAATCTGTGAATCCCACCCCCTCTTCTTCACACATCTGCTCAACTAGTGCGTTGATCGCCATCCTCTTGCAGTTTCTATACGTTGCCCCCCTTCCTCCCATTACTGGTAAAATTCCTGACAGAATAACCTGTTCAACTCTCGTCTTCTTTAGCTTCCTCACAAACTGTCTATACTTTTGTACTATCGCAGTTGTTCCCTCCCTGTCTGCATTATTTGTTCCTACATGTACCAGTATAGACCCCCCCTTGCCATGTCCCAATACCTTCTCTACCCTCTCAGTTACATGTTCAATCCTAGCCCCTGGTAAACAAACAACAATGTCCTTCCCCTCGCTCAGTGTCTTGTCCGTCTTTCTCATAATGGAGTCGCCCATAAACACCCTCTCTTTCCTCATTGCCCCCTCAATGACTGCCTTGGAATACCTCCTTCTTCGGTTTGCATCTGTCTGGTTGTTGTCTTTCCCCCTGTCGTCTTCTTTCCTGTCACATTTTCTTCCGATCCATTCTTTGCTGTCGCTTTTTCTCTTGTCACGTTTCCTCCAGTCAGCGTCCCTTTTATAGACTTCTCATGTATCACATTTGCTCTCACTTCCTTTCGTCCCTTCTTCTTTCGTACCATCTCATTTTCCTCTCTCCTCTCCTGTCCCATCTTCCCTCCCTCCTTCTCTACGGTCACTTTCTTCCCTGTCACCTTCACGCTTGTCACGTTTTCTGTTGTCGATTTTCCAATTTCTTCCCCTCCAATCACCTTCCCTCCTCTCAATCTCCTTTCCTCAGTTTTCTTGCCACTGCTATTCTCCTTCAGTCTTGCAGTATTCTCACCTCTCTCCCTGTCATCTCTCTCCATTCGACCTAATTGGTGATGTTCAATGTTGTGTCGCAGTACAGTGTCCGAATTATTACCATATATCGCCAGTATCCATCCACTCATATTTGAAACCACCAAACATAGCAACGTAATGCAGACTACTCTCAGATAAGAACAATAGAAACCTTGATGCAAACATCAGTCGTATGTAGGTAGAAAGTGGTAGAGATAGATAGACTGGTGGTCGATATGAGCGCGTCAAGTACGTAAAACCGGTTGCGTAACCTCATTGATCCAATAAATGACCGGCTTTAACATCATATCGCAAGTCGCATAAGTAGCTACCCATCATAGATACAATAAATTATGCATACTTCCATTCAAGTGTTAACATGAACAAAACTAAACATGTCCGGGAATGTAGAGCTAAGAAAATGATTTATTGCTACGTAACTGTGGCCACATACCTTCTTGAACTCTCTGTTCTAACTCTTGGTGTTGCTGGTCAAGAAACTGCAGCCGCTGATCAACCCGTGCCTTTTCCACATCTATCTCCTGTTGCAGTCTGCCATATTCTGTTGGCCAAAGAGTGTCGTAGGCAGCCTTCTTTAACTCTGTCTGATCCCATTGAAGCTCTGTGTAAATGTCTTCAATATCTTGCATCCTCGCGCGGAAATCTGCCTCCGGAAGACTTGGCTCAGTGGCATGAGACACGGCATTTCGCTGTTCCCGTAGCTGATCAATTCGTTCGCTTTGATGGAAAGGCGACCCTCTAAGTTCTCTCTTTCTTGCAACTGGTGTCAGCAAGTCGGTTCCGGAGAACAGTAAACAGTAGAACAAAGTAGTGCAATCGAAATGCTGTGTTACTCCGTTTTCAACGGTGTCTGTTATGTGCTTGTCTCTTTTCTTTGACTTCGGAACCATAGCCATGAAAAACTTCCCTGAGGTTGCATTGTCACCCCAGGCCATCCTAAATTTCCACTGGAATGTTGACCGGAAGTGTTGTCTTAGCTTAGTTGGAACATCTCCCAGTAAGATTTTAACCATCCGCCAATAATTCTCGTTATCGGGAGTCAGCTGCAGTGTACTCGTACTTTGATTCTGAAAATAAAAAGGATAGCATATAAAGGAATATCTTATCACATTCAGTTGAAAAATACATTTATATTGTTAACAAACAAGTGTATTTTAGTAGGTAGTATTAGTATCTAGTAGTATTATAGTTCCTAGACATGTTTGCAAGATAATACAAATGTCTTATGATAACGACGCTGAATGATGAAACTGGGCAGCTAAGGATCCTAATCACCTCACACAAAGACATGTCCACGTTTATGTTAAGCAAAGCGACACAGCGAGAGCTTTGTAAACCAGTGGGACGACAGTCGCTACGAAGAAGCATTACTGATTGAAAAAAGCAGTGTGTGGTTGAAGCTGAAACAACACCTGGAAGGAGACCTCCTCTAAGTATACAATCCACGCACCTAATTGTTTTAGACGATAACAAATTGGCAACGGTTTTATTCAAAGCTGGTGGTTGGTTGCGGAAGAGCGGTGCATGTCAAGTCACAATGTTGGTTCCTCTCAGAAGCGGAAGTGACGACTCGACAGCAGCGCGCAAGTAAACAGACTCTGGAGAGGATGGCACAACGAAAACGAGTGATCCGAGCGATTGTCTTTGTGAAACTGGAGTTAGTGGATAGTACGCCTGAAGTTACAGTAGCTGAGTTTGTCGACCTCTACAGTACCATCACACGAGACGTGAACCGCGCATACGACTTACAGGGACTAATTGGGGTAGCCGATGTGGCGGTCAAAATAGGACTCCAAGATAGCGCAATTGTCGCTCAATTCGGGCGTCTTCCGGTCGATGGTGAAGCACATGGTACAATAAACTGCGTAGAGCTGGTCGGTTCGCAAGGACCGCGTTTCTGCTGAGGAGGGTTCCCTTCATCGTTGCCAGCGAATCAACAACAATGCGGAGAGAGGCTTCGTTTGAACTAATAGACGATAGTCCCTGCTGTTTGGATGTGTTCGGTGCGACAGCCAGCCCATGTGGACAACAACTGTTGCCGGTATTACTCTTTAAGTGTTTGAGCTCTGTTTGAGAACGCTGGATATTGAGCCTTGAAAGGGGGAGATGGTGTAAGTTGTAAGAACTGGAGATAGTATGCCAAACTCCGCCGAGACGATCTGAGCAAACTTTGCATGAAACAAACTAGATGTTGACACGTATTACTAAAAAGACTAAGCGAGTGATTTGTCAAGAACGCAAATCAATCTTTATCACAAGCAATAAGACGATGTCTACAAATGCCATTTTCGGAAACAATAATTGTCATTGTATCAAAAGGCTTACTTGAGAAGAGCCAGTACAGCTGGCCTGTTGTGAGGCAGGGACGGCCGTCTGTTGACTCGGTGTCATCGTAGTGCCATTGCTAGTGGCCTGCTGTGACGCAGGAACGGTCGTCTGTTGACTCGATGTCATCGTAATGCCACTGCTGGTCGTCTGTTGTAACGCAGGGGTGCCCGTCTGTTGACTCGGTGTCATCGTAGTGCCACTGCTAGTGGTCTGTTGTGACGCTGGGATGGCCGTCTGTTGAAATGGTGTCGTTGTAGTACCACTCCTAGTGGCCTGCTGTGACGCGGGGATGGCAGTCTGTTGACTCGGTGTCATCGTAGTGCCACTGCTAGTGGTCTCTTGTGACGCATGAGAGGCCGTCTGTTGACTCGATGTCATCGTAGTGCCACTGGTAGTCGCCTGGTGTGACGCAGGGGCGCCCGTCTGTTGACTCGATGTCATAGTAGTGCCACTGCTGGTGGTCTGTTGTGACGCAGTGGTGCCCGTCTGTTGACTCGGTGTCATCGTAGTGCCACTGCTAGTGGTCTGTTGTGACGCTGGGATGGCCGTCTGTTGAAACGGTGTCGATGTAGTGCCACTCCTAGTGGCCTGCTGTGACGCGGGGGTGGCCGTCTGTTGACTCGGTGTCGTCGTAGTGCCACTGCTAGCTGCCTGTTGTGACAGAGGGACGGCCGTCTGTTGACTCGGTGTCATCGAAGTGCCACTGTTAATGGCCTGCTGTGACGCGGGGATGGCCATCTGTTGAATCGGTGTCATCGTAGTGCCACTGCTAGTGGCCTGCTGTGACGCAGGAACGGTCGTCTGTTGACTCGATGTCATCGTAGTGCCACTGCTAGTGGCCTGGTGTGACACAGAGGCGCCCGTCTGTTGACTCGGTATCATCGTAATGCCACTGCTAGTGGTCTGTTTTGATGCATGGACGGCTGTCTGTTGACTCGGTGTCATCGTAGTACCACTGCTAGTGACCTGCTCTGAAACAGAGGCGCCCGTCTGTTGACTCGGTATCATCGTAATGCCACTGTTAGTGGTCTGTTTTGATGCATGGACGGCCGTCTGTTGACTCGATGTCATAGTAGTACCACTGCTAGTGACCTGCTCTGACGCGGGGACGGCCGTCTGTTGACTCGATGTCATAGTAGTTCCACTGCTAGTGGTCTGTTGTGACACATGGACGGCCGTCTGTTGACTCGATGTCATAGTAGTGCCACTGCTAGTGGCCTGCTGTGAAACAGGTAGGCCCGTCTGCTCATTCGATGCTGTTGTCATGCCTCTTCTACTAGCCTGCTGTGAAACAGGGACGCCCGTCTGTTTATTCGATGCTGTTGTCGTGCCTCTTCTACTAGCCTGCTGTGACACAGGTACGCCCGTCTGTTCATTCGATGCTGTTGTCTTGACTCTTCTACTAGCCTGCTGTGAAGCAGCGACGCCCGTCTGTTTATTCAATGCTGTTGTCGTGCCTCTTCTACTAGCCTGTTGAGACACAGGTACGCCCGTCTGTTCATTCGATGCTGTTGTCTTGACTCTTCTACTAGCCTGCTGTGAAGCAGCGACGCCCGTCTGTTTATTCGATGCTGTTGTAGTTCCTCTTCTACTAGCCTGCTGTGAAACAGGGACGCCCGTCTGTTTATTCGATGCTGTTGTCGTGCCTCTTCTCCTAGCCTGCTGTGAAACAGGGACGCCCGTCTGTTTATTCGATGCTGTTGTCGTGCCTCTTCTACTAGCCTGCTGTGAAATAGGGACACCCGTCTGTTTATTTGATGCTGTTGTCGTGACTCTTCTACTAGCCTGCTGTGAAACAGGGACGCCCGTCTGTTCATTCGATGCTGTTGTCGTGTCTCTTCTACTAGCCTGCGGTGAAACAGGGACGCCCGTCTGTTTATTCGATGCTGTTGTCATGCCTCTTCTACTAGCCTGCTGTGAAACAGGTACGCCCGTCTGTTCATTCGATGCTGTTGTCATGCCTCTTCTACTAGCCTGCTGTGAAACAGGTACGCCCGTCTGTTCACCCGATTCTGTCGACGTTCCAGTCCCGCTTGGCTGCAATTGACCGTGACTCTCAGATGGATCATTGTGTTCAAATGTTCTTACCTTTGTGCTTGCAGACTTGTCAAGGGGCAATGAAGGTTTATGAGATTCCATACACAATCTAGAAAATAACACGAAAAATGCAACGAACATTAACGAAAATCGTACGTGCATCCTAATATAGCTCTTTAGCATCATCTGGTAATTAATGTTCTAGAGACCATCTCTCACGGGACGCATCATTTCTTTTTAATGTCTGGCGAATAGTCGAACGGTTCCACCATCGCAGAATGGCACCAATCCAAAACACGTTATTCAGAGAGGCCGTTGTAGCTGGTATATTCAGAGATTAAATTATAATGTTCAGATCAGAAGCAAGTTGTTTAATATAATGGAGCTATGCGTGGATATCTCTATGTAATTGTGCACACATGCTGCCATACATCCAATTATATACGTACTATAAATGACATGTATCCGTTTGTGTATGTGTTCGGGTGTGCATACGTGCGCATGTGCGCTGTGAGCGGTGCGTGGTGTGTGCGTGTATGAGCGTACGGATGAGTGTGTCTGTGATTCCTGTGAACGTGTACGTGCGTGTGTCTGTGCGCATGCGTGCTTCAGGGTGTATGGGCTTGGGTGTGTGCGAGCGAATTTGTGTGCACTGTTGCTTTTGTTCGTTATAGCGAATGTGGATTGGTGCGAATGTTCTCGAATACCCCGTGTTCTCGTGTTCGCGTGTCCTGGGGTGTTCTTCACGTCTAAAATGTGTAAGCGTGTGTGGCTTATGTAGACGAGCGCATGTGCGCGTTTGTGGTTTGCGATTTTATTGTGTATGTGAGCAAATTTTGGCGTGTGCGTGGCGTGCGCTTGTACGTGTCTGTGCGTATACGCTAGAGCGCTTCAGAGTGTGTATGTGCATGCGCGATCGTGCGCGTGCACATCTGCGTGCACGTCAATTAATTATTGTAGAGACACATATACAATAAACGATACCTTTTAGTTGCCTGTTGTGACACAGGGACGCGCGTCTGTTCACTCGTCGCTGTTGTCGCGCCACTGCTACCAGCCTCCTGTGACACAGGGACGCGCGTCTGTTCACTCGATGCTGTTGTCATGTCACTGCTACCAGCCTGCTGTGACACAGGGACGCCCGTCTGTTCACTCGATGCTGTTGTCATGTCACTGCTACCAGCCTGCTGTGACACAGGGACGCCCGTCTGTTCACTGGTCGCTGTTGTCGTGCCACTGCTACCAGCCTGCTGTGACACAGGGACGCCCGTCTGTTCACTCGTCACTGTTGTCGTGCCACTGCTAATAGCCTGCTGTGACACAGGGACGCCCGTCTGTTCACTCGTCGCTGTTGTCGTGCCACTGCTAATAGCCTGCTGTGACACAGGGACGCCCGTCTGTTCACTCGTCGCTGTTGTCGTCCCACTGCAAATAGCCTGCTGTGACACAGGGACGCGCGTCTGTTCACTCGTCGCTGTTGTCGTGCCACTGCTAATAGCCTGCTCTGACACAGGGACGCCCGTCTGTTCACTCGTCGCTGTTGTCGTGCCACTGCTAATAGCCTGCTGTGACACAGGGACGCCCGTCTGTTCACTCGTCGCTGTTGTCGCGCCACTGCTAATAGCCTGCTGTGACACAGGGACGCCCGTCTGTTCACTCGTCGCTGTTGTCGTGCCACTGCTACCAGCCTCCTGTGACACAGGGACGCGCGTCTGTTCACTCGATGCTGTTGTCATGTCACTGCTACCAGCCTGCTGTGACACAGGGACGCCCGTCTGTTCACTCGTCGCTGTTGTCGTGCCACTGCTACAAGCCTGCTGTGACACAGGGACGCCCGTCTGTTCACTCGTCGCTGTTGTCGTGCCACTGCTAATAGCCTGCTGTGACACAGGGACGCCCGTCTGTTCACTCGTCGCTGTTGTCGTGCCACTGCTACCAGCCTGCCGTGGCACTGGGACGCCCGCCTGTTCACTCGATGCTGTCGTCGTCCCAGTGCCACTGGACTGCTGTTGTCCGCTACTGTCAGATGGATCATTGTGTTCAAATGTCCTTACCTTTGTGCTGGAAGGTTTGTCAGGGGGCAAGGAACGTTTGTGAGGTTTCATATTCGTGCTAAAAAACAAAACGAGAAATGAAACATTAGTACTACTCAAAGTTTTACATGCATCCTAATACGACTATTTAGCATCATTTGATCATTAATGTTATAATGACCGTATCTTGTGTACACTTGCTGCCGAAGATTCAATGATATACGTACTTTTTAATTAGACGTGTACGTTTGTGTACGTTTTTATGGTTATTACTTCATACGCTCCAAAAGAAAAGGTTATTTCAAATATTGAATAATACGTAGGACGTCTTTACAATGACCGGACACAGTTGTTCTAAAAGAGAGATCAACAAGGTACTGAAGAACAAATATCTTAACGGAACAAAATAGTTTCATTTTATAGAATTGTGTGACAATCCAGTATTTTATTGAACATCTGTTATAACTGGCATCTCTGCTCATTATGTTTGCTGCCACACCACGCTCGAACGCCATTTTTAACGAGTTTTTTTCACGCTCTTTCTTTGATGGGCGTGACAGCTGAGTAGTGTGTGTCAGTTCGTATATATATTGTATATACACTAGCTTATATTCTAACAAAGTAGCATACATATTTTTTATATTAATGCATAATGTTCTCACTTTTGCATTGTAATTCACTGAATGTGTTGCTTAGGCCTTTGAGTACGACGACTCGACATTTGCTGCCATTGTTGCCATTGTTGCCATTGTTGCCATTCCTCGCTCACGACTTTAGAGTTTAACTGCACTGTAAGAGTCTCATTGACCAGGCATTTATTTGCGTGTATATGTGTTATTTTAATAAGATCTGAAGGGCAAATAAATTATTTGGATTCTGATTTTTGGTTAACCTGAATAAACTGATATATCAAAGTAGTACTTGCATTTTTATATGTTTAATTATATGATTGTTTTGGAAATTGTCCCAATTACATTTTTTTATTCTAGTGTTTGTGGTGTTAATAGAAAACAGGTACAAAGTGTTTTTGTTTCTGAGATATTCCGCTACTGTTTCACAATGAGCCTTAGTTTTGTCGATAAGTTGATCCTGCAGATTAATTGCGACTTGTCCTTGGGAATAGATGGACGGACCCTGGAAAGACCAATGCAATCCTGCAAAGTGCCGACATACAGAGCATTGAGACCATGCTCTTGAGACAGCAGTTCGCACCGTCCGTCCAAATTGTACTCATGGATAACCAGCGTCTGTCGAAAGTTGTCCTACGGCAGGGGAACGGTACATAGGAAAACCCCGTTTGTATAAACGTCGCGTAGACGCTGTCAGTCTAAACAAACCAACATGAGAGGAGATGGCATATAATTAATTGATGTAAAGTGCAGTGAACGAACTTGCGGAAGGTTCGACATTCATACATGACAGAAAGAGGATTTGACGTCGGAATATGTCTCAATTGCGGTACACTGACCTACCGCGCCTTGCAATGCACTCATTTCAAAACTCGTGCAAAATCGATTCATCCTACACCAAACTTTTTAATATTTATTTGATCAACATAATATATAATTCAGTAATCAATACACGTTGATGAACTTCTTCGAATCGCCCACAGTGTGGCAGGTCTAAATCTACAATTATATCACTGTGTCGTTCGCTAGATGGCAGCACCAATCTATAAACTACCTCCAATCCAAGCTGTCATCAATCTAGACAGCGATATCTTTTCACAAACTAGACAATACAAAACGGAGCGCCGTCGGTGTGAGAGTCCTTTCACGTCAGCTCCATGCGTCACGCGCCAGCACCCCTGCGACTGCACATTTTAATAACATCAAGATCAACTCAGGCCTCTTATCTCGATCTACGACGCCGGAGCCGGCTTTTGTCGTAGCGGTTAGACATATATATGTATTCCACACACAGGCATTATGTGTATCGCTCCACTGAGCACCGCGTCATTTGTTTTCAAAGTCTGCCGAATTGTCGAACGGTCGCACTAGCAGAATACGTTTGAAACAGTACTTGGAGGGGAGGCATTAGAGAGAGTATTCAGAGATCATAAACGAATGTTCCGATCAGAAACGCATGGATTAATATAATGAAACATGGAGGTCTCTATGTAATTGTGTTCACAAGTCATTCGTGTGCATTTATGAGCCTTTGTTGCTTTTGGCTCAATGTTCGCGTATACCCCGTGTTCGCGTGTCCTGGGCAGTTCTACACGTGCACATGTGTCAGCGGGTGTGAACGGGTGTGGGCTGATTATGTGAATGAGCGCACATGCCTGTGTGTGTGTGTGTGTGCGTGTGTGCGCGTGTGCGTGTGTGCGCGTGTGTGCGAGTGTGCGAGTGTGCGAGTGTGCGAGTGTGCGAGTGTGTGTGTGTGTGTGTGCGTGTATGTGCGTGCGTTGTGTTGTGTGTTGGTGGTGATGGTGGTGATGGTGGTGATGGTGGTGATGGTGGTGATGGTGGTGATGGTGGTGATGGTGGTGATGGTGGTGATGGTGGTGATGGTGGTGGAGCATGTGTGTGTGTGTGTGTATGTGTGTGTGTGTGTGTGTGTGTGTGCGCGCGCGCGTGTGTGTGTATGTGTATGTGTATGAGTATTCGGATGTGTTGGTATGTGTGAACAAGCGTGTGCATTGGTGCGAGTGTTCGCTGGTGTACATGTGCGCGATTGTGCGCGTGTGTGCGTCTGATATTGTGCGCGTGCACGCGTTCGAGCTTGTGCACGCCTACTCATTACAGTTAAAGGGACCCAGCTGTGTAACTGAATCTGATGCAGTTGGGGCCTACTCATTACACCTAAAGGGACCTAGCTGTGTGAGTGAATCTGATGCAGTTGGGGCCTACTCATTACACTTAAAGGGACCCAGCTGTGTGAGTGAATCTGATGCAGTTGGGGCCTACTCATTACACTTAAAGTGTCCCAGCTGTGTGAGTGAATCTGATGCGGTTGGGACCTACTCATTACACTTAAAGGGACCCAGCTGCGTGAGTGAATCTGATGCGGTTGGGACCTACTCAATACACTTAAAGGGACCCAGCTGTGTGAGTGAATCTGTTGCGGTTGGGGCCTACTCATTACACTTAAAGGGACCCAGCTGTGTGAGTGAATCTGATGCGGTTGGGACCTACTCATTACACTTAAAGGGACCCAGCTGTGTGAGTGAATCTGATGCGGTTGGGGCCTACTCATTACACTTAAAGGGACCCAGCTGTGTGAGTGAATCTGATGCGGTTGGGACCTACTCATTACACTTAAAGGGGCCCAGCTGTGTGTGTGTGAATCTGGTGCAGTTGGGGCCTACTCATTACACTTAAAGGGACCCAGCTGTGTGAGTGAATCTGATGCAGTTGGGGCCTACTCATTAAACTTAAAGGGACCCAGCTGTGTGAGTGAATCTGATGCAGTTTTGACCTACTCATTACACTTAAAGGGACCCAGCTGCGTGAGTGAATCTAATGCGGTTGGGACCTACTCATTACACTTAAAGTGTCCCAGCTGCGTGAGTGAATCTGATGCGGTTCGGGCCTACTCATTACACTTAAAGGGACCCAGCTGTGTGAGTGAATCTGATGCGGTTGGGACCTACTCATTACACTTAAAGGGACCCAGCTGTGACAAGTTCACATATCTGGGCACTCGGATTCAGGGTGATAGACATAATGACACAGATAACGACATTGACAACCCTAGACGAGGTGATGGAGGCGGTATTGACCTTTGACCTTTATCTGACACGGATCCCGGTGACAAGGTGGTGGCGTGTGCATCACGAGAAACACAGAAAGCTAAGGGTCGATTCGCTTTATTTGAACCATGAAAGTGGCAAAAGTCTAGATATCGTCTGTAAATCACCACCATCCTTTGACATTGAGAAACTGCAAGGACACGAAAGGTGGGGGTGGTTCGGTTACGTCCTGTCAATGACAGAAGACCGTGGCTCCACCTAGGAGCCAAGTCGCATAACGAATGTAACCAGATATACCCCGTTTGATTGGTTGCACCTGACCGCTGACAACTTTGAAGATGTTAAACATCACGGGGGTTCACAATGCAGCCAAATGGGTTTGGAAGTAACTAAGCGGGTGTTCGAGAGAATCCTAGGCCAGCACAGTGCGTGGTTCTCTCGTGAGAACGTCGTCAACACGGAGGGCCCACGGCGAAAGACTCCGATGAAAAGATTACTTCTTTCATGCCAGCTCCCTACGGGTACATGCAGAGACTCGACTACTTCTCAGTATTGATAACATCAAATTAAACTCTGGCCTCTTATCTCGTATGTATCGCCCGGTCTACATCGCGTAGCCGGTGTGTGTTGTGGCCGTGAATCAGATTTACTTGTACGACAAACTTCCTTAGAGGGTGCCGCTCCATCAAGCACCGCGTCATTTTCCTGGAATATCCGGCGAGAATTACCTTAACTAACTGTCGCCCGTTGTACCTTCAACGTTGAAATGTCGTTTGGAGGCGATTTAACCCGCTTACTCGGCGGGTAAAGAGGGATGTTTTCCTAAGAAACAAGTAGCGTATAGGGATGGAGAGGAGGGAGATAGAGAGGCAGGGATTGAAGTAAACATGGAAGCAGGGCCGGAGGCAGGTACGCCGGAAAGTTGGGAAGCAGGGACGCAGGGGGACGAAGGGGTAAGGAAGCATAGAGACAGATAAACAAGGGACACATGGGAGACAGGGAGACAGGGAGACAGGGAGACAGGGAGACAGGGAGACAGGGAGACAGGGAGACAGGGCGACAGGGAGACAGGGAGACAAGGAGAGAGGGAAACAGGGAGAGAGTGAGATAGGGAGACAGGGAGACATGGAGACAGGCAGACTAGGAGACAGGGAGACAGGGAGACAGGGAGACAGGGAGACAGGGAGACAGGGAGACAGGGAGACAGGGAGACAGGGAGACAGGGAGACAGGGAGACAGGGAGACAGGGAGACAGGGAGACAGGGAGACAGGGAGACAGGGAGACAGGGAGGCAGGGAGACAGGGAGGCAGGGAGACAGGGAGACAGGGAGACAGGGAGACAGGGAGACTGTGAAGCGGGGAGGATGGGAGACGGATAGACGGATAGACGGATAGACGGATAGACGGATAGACGGATAGACGGATAGACGGGGAAACGGGGAGACGGGGAGACGGGGAGACGGGGAGACGGGGAGACGGGGAGACGGGGAGACGGGGAGACGGGGAGACGGGGAGACGGGGAGACGGGGAGACGGGGAGACGGGGAGACGGGGAAACGGGACGACAGGGAGACAGGGAGAGAGGGAAACAGGGAGAGAGTGAGACAGGGAGACAGGGAGACAGGGAGACATGGAGACAGGCAGACTAGGAGACAGGGAGACAGGGAGACAGGGAGACAGGGAGACAGGGAGACAGGGAGACAGGGAGACAGGGAGACAGGGAGACAGGGAGACAGGGAGACAGGGAGGCAGGGAGACAGGGAGGCAGGGAGACAGGGAGACAGGGAGACAGGGAGACTGTGAGGCGGGGAGGAGGGGAGACGGATAGACGGATAGACGGATAGACGGATAGACGGATAGACGGATAGACGGGGAGACGGGTAGACGGGGAGACGGGGAGACGGGGAGACGGGGAGACGGGGAGACGGGGAGACGGGGAGACGGGGAGACGGGGAGACGGGGAGACGGGTAGACGGGGAGACGGGGAGACGGGGAGACGGGGAGACGGGGAGACGGGGAGACGTGGAGACGGGGAGGTAGGAAGACAGGGAAGTAGGCAGGTAGGGAGGTAGGGAAACAAGGATGTATGGAAACAAGGAGGTAGGGAGACAGGGGAAAAAGGAGGTGGGCTGGGAGAAACGGATGCAGGTGGTATGCAAAGAGGCAGACATGTAGGGAACAATGAAAGGAATTGGATTGGGGAGGAGTGTTGAAGGGTAGTAGGGAGACAGGGAGGCAGATGTAGGGACCAAGGGCAGATGTCAGCGAGGCAGGCATGAAGGGAGCAAAGAGGGAAGCAAAGAGGCAGGGAAATGTCTCGTAGGTAGATAGATACTTTGATAGTTACGGAGTGAAGGAAGGTTGAAAGTAAGGGAGGGAGGAAGGAAAGAAAGGATGAAGGGAGGGAGGGAGGGAAGAAGGAGGGAGGAATTGAGGGTGCGAGGAAAGAAGGAAGGACAGAGGGGGAGGGAGGGAGGGGAGGGAGGGAGGGGAGGGAGGCAGGCAGGCAGGCAAGCACACACCAATGTACACAGGCACGCACGCTCGCAAGAACGCAGCTGCCAGGCAGGAGACGGGGAACAGTTGGAAAGTTACAAATATACAGGGAAACACGAAGGCATATGGGATGTAATGAGGCAGAGAAAAGAGATATTGGTAGATATGTAGGGATGGACGGAAGGGATTGGATTGGGACGGGGTAGCAGGAAAGCAGGGAGGTAGTGAGGCAGGGAGACAGGGAGGCAGGGAGACGGGGAGGTAGGAATGAAGGGGGCAGATGACAGCGAGGTAGGAATGAAGGGAGACAACGAAGGAAGGGTAACAGGGAGACAGGGAGGCGGGGTAGCAGGGAGGTAGGGAGGCAGGGAGGTAGCGACGCATGGAGACCGGGAGGCAGGGATGCACGAAGACACGGCGGCAAGTGGGATGCAAAGAGGCAGAAAAACGGTAGGTATATAGGTATATATGTAGGGAAGGAGGGAGAGGATTGGATTGGGAAGGAGTGGTGAAGGGTAGCAGGGAGACAGGGAGGCTGGGGTAGGGACTAGGGGGCAGATGACAGCGAGGTAGGAATGAAGGGAGGCAACGAAGGAAGGGTATCAGGGAGACAGAGAGGCTAGGATAGGGACTAGGTGGCAGATGACAGCGAGGCAGGAATGAATAGAGACAACGAAGGAAGGGTAGCAGGGAGATAGAGAGGCTGGGGTAGTGACGAGGGGCAGATGATAGCGAGGCAGGAATGAAGGGAGACAACGAAGGAAGGGTAGCAGGGAGACAGGGAGACAGGGAGGCTGGGGAAGGGACCAGGGGGCAGATGATAACGAGGCAGGAATTAAGGGAGACAACGAAGGAAGGGTAGCAGGGAGACAGAGAGGCTGGGGTAGGGACCAGAGGGAAGATGACAGCGAGGCAGGAATGAAGGGAGACAACGAAGGAAGGGTATCAGGGAGACAGAGAGGCTGGGGTAGGGACCAGGAGGCAGATGACAGCGAGGCTGGAATGAAGAGAGACACCGAAGGAAGGGTAACAGGGACACAGAGAGACTGGGGTAGGAACCAGGGGGCAGATGACAGCGAGGCATGAATGAAGGGAGACAACGAAGGAAGGGTAGCAGGGAGACAGGGAGGTTGGGGTAGGGACCAGGGGCAGATGACATCGAGGCAGGAATGAAGGGAAGCAAAGAAGGAAGCAACGAGGCAGTGAAATGGCTGGTAGGTCGAGAGGTACGTTGGTAGTTACGGAGGGGAGGGGAGGGTAGAATGTAAGGAAGAGGGAATGGAAGAAAGGATGAAGGGAGGGAGGGAGGGAGGGAGGGAGGGAGAGAGGGAGGGAGGGAGGGAGGGAGGGAGGGAGGGAGGGAGGGAGGGAGGGAGGGAGGGAGGGGAGGGAGGAAGGGTAGGAGAAAGGGAGGGAGGAAGGGTAGGAGAAAGGGAGGGAGGAAGGGAAGCAAGAAGGAAGGCAGGCAAGCACGCACGAGTGTACGCAGGCACGCAGGCACGCACGCACGCACGCACGCACGCACGCAAGAGCGCAGCTGTCAGGCAGGAGACGGGGAACAATTGGGAAGTTATAGATATACAGAGAGATCTCATTCACCTCAGAATCCTCCACAGATCAGAGAGAACCCCTAAACATAAACCTATTGTTAGCCAGGCGTCTAAGTAAGACTTCAAAGGACAGCAAGACAAAGGACGACAATTGTAGATGTTGGGCTTCCGCTGTTGACGTCACAGTGAGAAGCAGTAAGTAGAGCAGGTTGGAAAGTACAGGTTGAGGATTACAACCTCCCCGGAAAAAAAATGGGGTCACACCCTCCCGAGGGCAGGTTGGGAGTTACACCCTCTCGGAGAATAGGTTGGATGGTCACACTCTCCCGTAGGACACGTTGGGGGGTTACAGCCTCCCGGGAGAAAGGTCGGGGGAAAGGTTGGAGGGTTACTCCCTCCGGGGGAACAGATTGAAGGGTTACACCCTCCCGTAAGACAGGTTGGAGGGTTACATTCTCCCGGGAACAGCGAGGGTTTTGTATTGTTGATGTGTGTAAGTCTAGTACAGTCATATCAAGGTGGTTTTATAGTTGGCGGTGTTTGGCGTCTGTCACACAGCAGCAAGCAGCAAGAGAAAACTACTTATTCATAACTTGGTGATCATAATCGCATCCTGTCAGGGTAAATATGCACCCAAAGCAGGGCCACATGTAATTGCAGCATAGTACCCCTGCCCTCCGCGCCACCCAGGGTACAGTTACTATCTATATGCCGCCGGCTCAGGAAAGTGTAGTTCCTTTGATACCAGCGAGTCAGTTACGTATTAGTCATAACATCAGTTGTAGCTCTGTATCAATAGAATACATTCACTCCTTAATCCACTGCGAATCAGAGAGAACACATTCACCCCAGTATCCAACATATATCAGGGAGGACACATTCACTGCAGAATTCACCACAGATGAGAGAGGACACATTCACCTCAGAATCTCAGACATATGAGAGAGGACACATGCACCTCAGAATCTCAGACATATGAGAGAGGACACATGCACCTCAGAATCTCCAACTGATGAGAGAGGACACATTCACCTCAGAATCTCAGACATATGAGAGAGGACACATGCATCTCAGAATCTCAGACATATGAGAGAGGACACATTCACCTCAAAATCTCAGACATATGAGAGAGGACACATTCACCTCAGAATCTCCCACTGATGAGAGAGGACACATTCACCTCAGAATCTCAGACATATGAGAGAGGACACATTCACCTCAGAATCTCAGACATATGAGAGAGGACACGTGCACCTCAGAATCTCCCACTGATGACAGAGGACACATTCACCTCAGAATATCAGACATATGAGAGAGGACACATTCACCTCAGAATCTCAGACATATGAGAGAGGACACATTCACCTCAGAATCTCCCACTGATGAGAGAGGACACATTCACCTCAGAATCTCAGACATATGAGAGAGGACACATGCACCTCAGAATCTCCCACTGATGAGAGAGGACACATTCACCTCAGAATCTCAGACATATGAGAGAGGACACATTCACCTCAGAATCTCAGACATATGAGAGAGGACACATGCACCTCAGAATCTCCCACTGATGAGAGAAAACATATTCACCTCAGAATCTCAGACATATGAGAGAGGACACATTCACCTCAGAATCTCAGATATATGAGAGACGACACATTCACCTCAGAATCTCAGACGTATGAGAGAGGACACATGCACCTCAGAATCTCCCACTGATGAGAGAGGACACATTCACCTCAGAATCTCAGACATATGAGAGAGGACACATTCACCTCAGAATCTCAGACATATGAGAGAGGACACATGCACCTCAGAATCTCTTACTGATGAGAGAGGACACATTCACCTCAGAATCTCAGACATATGAGAGAGGACACATGCACCTCAGAATCTCCCACTGTTGAGAGAGGACACATTCACCTGAGAATCTCCCACTGATGAGACAGGACACATTCACCTCAGAATCTCCCACAGATGAGACAGGACACATTCACCTCAGAATCTCCCACAGATGAGAGAGTACACATTCACCTCAGAATCCATTGCAGGTCAGAGAAGACACATTCATTCGACTATGACCTCATATCTCGTATGTCTCATCTGGTATAAGGTGCTTAAGAAGTCGATGTCTGGCAAACACGAATGTTGCACTACTGTTCACTACAGATACAAGCGAAATGCAGGAACTATATATGCTCTTCCGTTGATTACAAAGGCGTAACGGGTAGTAAGTAATTAAACAAAATATTATATACAGATACAATCACACACACGCGTACACATGGCCAAACACATACACACATACAGACACACAAAAAGCAGATATATCCATGCATAGTTATAAAACGCACATTTGCACACTTGTATGCACACACATACTCGTACGCAATAGATTTAACAAGATTTAACAAGATTGACATCCAGAAAATTAACTCTAGATGGCAGGTAAACAAGGAAGCCTTTTGGCTTATCGAGAGTCCAATACTTTTTACCTGTATCCCGCCCTTTAAAGGTATGTGTCGATTATATGTTTATACATATTCACGCTACTAGCAGCAACACAATCAGGAGATAATCTGTTCTATTCATTTACAGTCCTTTGTGAGAAAAATAACGCACACACGAACGGACGTACCAACACACACGCGCGCGCGCACACATACACACACACACACACACACACACACACACACACACACACACACCACAGCTGTAACGAAAAACAAAAAATGTAGCGCCAGGAACATTTACAGTCAGTCTAACATGACGTCACAGCTAGGTGACAGGAGTCCCGCGATGTCATTGTCCGACCAGAGCGCCGGGCTAATACGACACGGTCCCATGACGATGCGCCTTAAAATAGATTCACTCTGACGCGGTCAACCGTGAATCCTGCCTGAAACACCAAGCAGGAGGAATGTCGTCCATCACCACGTGCCCTGAACATGATCAATTGTTTACGTGTTACGTAGTTGGGCTGTATTGAGAAGGACGGGAGAGACAGAAGTCGCAACAGTACATAGACGTCGATAGTTAGGACAACAGAGTTATTGTTGTCATCAACGTACTTCCAAACAAACAGACTACGGTTTCCTTGGTGCCAGACGTCGGCGCTCACCCCCAGGGAGAGCTGCCAAGTCGAGGGAGAAATAAACGGAGTAACATATAATTCTCTGTTTGTATCCTCGTCCTCACTGTCATGATTACCATAACCTCTTCCTTCTCCGCACCATCATTATAACCCACACCTCGCCATCTTTATTATCATAACCCATCTACTCACTGTCATCATTACCATAACCTCTTCCTTCTCCGCACCATCATTATAACCCACACCTCGCCATCTTTATTATCATAACCCATCTACTCACTCTCATGATTACCATAACCTCTTCCTTCTCCGCACCATCATTATAACCCACACCTCGCCATCTTTATTATCATAACCCATCTACTCACTGTCACGATTACCACAACCTCTTCCTTCTCCGCACTATCATTATAGCCCACACCTCGCCATCTTTATTATCATAACCCATCTACTCACTGTCATGATTACCATAACCTCTTCCTTCTACGCACCATCATTATAACCCACACCTCGCCATCTTTATTATCATAACCCATCTACTCACTGTCATGATTACCACAACCTCTTCCTTCTCCGCACCAACATTATAGCCCACACCTCGCCATCTTTATTATCATAACCCATCTACTCACTATCATGATTACCATAACCTCTTCCTTCTTCGCACCATCATTATAACCCACACCTCGCCATCTTTATTATCATAACCCATCTACTCTCTGTCATGATTACCACAACCTCTTCCTTCTCCGCACCGTCATTATAACCCACACCTCGCCATCTTTATTACCATAACCCATCTACTCACTGTCATGATTACCATAACCTCTTCCTTCTCCGCACCATCATTATAACCCACACCTCGCCATCTTTATTATCATAACCCATCTACTCACTGTCATGATTACCACAACCTCTTCCTTCTCCGCACCATCATTATAGCCCACACCTCGCCATCTTTATTATCATAACCCATCTACTCGCTGTCATGATTACCACAACATCTTCCTTCTCCGCACCATCATTATAACCCACACCTCGCCATCTTTATTACCATAACCCATCTACTCACTGTCATCATTACCATAACCTCTTCCTTCTCCGCACCATCATTATAACCCACACCTCGCCATCTTTATTATCATAACCCATCTACTCACTCTCATGATTACCATAACCTCTTCCTTCTCCGCACCATCATTATAACCCACACCTCGCCATCTTTATTACCATAACCCATCTACTCACTGTCATGATTACCATAACCTCTTCCTTCTCCGCACCATCATTATAACCCACACCTCGCCATCTTTATTATCATAACCCATCTACTCACTGTCACGATTACCACAACCTCTTCCTTCTCCGCACTATCATTATAGCCCACACCTCGCCATCTTTATTATCATAACCCATCTACTCACTGTCATGATTACCATAACCTCTTCCTTCTCCGCACCATCATTATAACCCACACCTCGCCATCTTTATTATCATAACCCATCTACTCACTGTCATCATTACCACAACCTCTTCCTTCTCCGCACCATCATTATAACCCACACCTCGCCATCTTTATTATCATAACCCATCTACTCACTGTCATCATTACCACAACATCTTCCTTCTCCGCACCATAATTATAACCCACACTCGTCATCTTTATTATCATAACCCTTCTACTCACTATCATCATTACCACAACCTATTCCTTCTCCACACCATCATTATAACCCACACCTCGCCATCTTTATTATCATAACCCTTCTACTCACTATCATCATTACCACAATCTCTTCCTTCTCAACACCATCATTATAACCCACACCTCGCCATCTTTATTATCATAACCCATCTACTCACTGTCATGATTACCACAACATCTTCCTTCTCCGCACCATCATTATAACCCACACCTCGGCATCTTTATCATCATAACCGATCTACTCACTGTCATCATTACCACAACATCTTCCTTCTCCGCACCATCATTATAACCCACATCTCGCCATCTTTATTATCATAACCCATCTACACGCTGTCATGATTATCACAACATCTTCCTTCTCCGCACCATCATTATAACCCACATCTCGCCATCTTTATTATCATAACCCATCTACTCACTATCATGATTACCATAACCTCTTCCTTCTTCGCACCATCATTATAACCCACACCTCGCCATCTTTAATATCATAACCCATCTACTCACTGTCATGATTACCACAACCTCTTCCTTCTCCGCACCGTCATTATAACCCACACCTCGCCATCTTTATTACCATAACCCATCTACTCACTGTCATGATTACCATAACCTCTTCCTTCTCCGCACCATCATTATAACCCACACCTCGCCATCTTTATTATCATAACCCATCTACTCACTGTCATGATTACCACAACCTCTTCCTTCTCCGCACCATCATTATAGCCCACACCTCGCCATCTTTATTATCATAACCCATCTACTCGCTGTCATGATTACCACAACATCTTCCTTCTCCGCACCATCATTATAACCCACACCTCGCCATCTTTATTATCATAACCCATCTACTCACTGTCATCATTACCATAACCTCTTCCTTCTCCGCACCATCATTATAACCCACACCTCGCCATCTTTATTATCATAACCCATCTACTCACTCTCATGATTACCATAACCTCTTCCTTCTCCGCACCATCATTATAACCCACACCTCGCCATCTTTATTGCCATAACCCATCTACTCACTGTCATGATTACCATAACCTCTTCCTTCTCCGCACCATCATTATAACCCACACCTCGCCATCTTTATTATCATAACCCATCTACTCACTGTCACGATTACCACAACCTCTTCCTTCTCCGCACTATCATTATAGCCCACACCTCGCCATCTTTATTATCATAACCCATCTACTCACTGTCATGATTACCATAACCTCTTCCTTCTCCGCACCATCATTATAACCCACACCTCGCCATCTTTATTATCATAACCCATCTACTCACTGTCATCATTACCACAACCTCTTCCTTCTCCGCACCATCATTATAACCCACACCTCGCCATCTTTATTATCATAACCCATCTACTCACTGTCATCATTACCACAACATCTTCCTTCTCCGCACCATCATTATAACCCACACTCGTCATCTTTATTATCATAACCCTTCTACTCACTATCATCATTACCACAACCTCTTCCTTCTCCACACCATCATTATAACCCACACCTCGCCATCTTTATTATCATAACCCTTCTACTCACTATCATCATTACCACAATCTCTTCCTTCTCAACACCATCATTATAACCCACACCTCGCCATCTTTATTATCATAACCCATCTACTCACTGTCATGATTACCACAACATCTTCCTTCTCCGCACCATCATTATAACCCACACCTCGGCATCTTTATTATCATAACCGATCTACTCACTGTCATGATTACCACAACATCTTCCTTCTCCGCACCATCATTATAACCCACATCTCGCCATCTTTATTATCATAACCCATCTACACGCTGTCATGATTACCACAACATCTTCCTTCTCCGCACCATCATTATAACCCACATCTCGCCATCTTTATTATCATAACCCATCTACTCACTATCATGACTACCATAACCTCTTCCTTCTTCGCACCATCATTATAACCCACACCTCGCCATCTTTAATATCATAACCCATCTACTCACTGTCATGATTACCACAACCTCTTCCTTCTCCGCACCGTCATTATAACCCACACCTCGCCATCTTTATTACCATAACCCATCTACTCACTGTCATGATTACCATAACCTCTTCCTTCTCCGCACCATCATTATAACCAACACCTCGCCATCTTTATTATCATAACCCATCTACTCACTGTCATGATTACCACAACCTCTTCCTTCTCCGCACCATCATTATAGCCCACACCTCGCCATCTTTATTATCATAACCCATCTACTCGCTGTCATGATTACCACAACATCTTCCTTCTCCGCACCATCATTATAACCCACACCTCGCCATCTTTATTATCATAACCCATCTACTCACTGTCATCATTACCATAACCTCTTCCTTCTCCGCACCATCATTATAACCCACACCTCGCCATCTTTATTATCATAACCCATCTACTCACTCTCATGATTACCATAACCTCTTCCTTCTCCGCACCATCATTATAACCCACACCTCGCCATCTTTATTGCCATAACCCATCTACTCACTGTCATGATTACCATAACCTCTTCCTTCTCCGCACCATCATTATAACCCACACCTCGCCATCTTTATTATCATAACCCATCTACTCACTGTCACGATTACCACAACCTCTTCCTTCTCCGCACTATCATTATAGCCCACACCTCGCCATCTTTATTATCATAACCCATCTACTCACTGTCATGATTACCATAACCTCTTCCTTCTCCGCACCATCATTATAACCCACACCTCGCCATCTTTATTATCATAACCCATCTACTCACTGTCATCATTACCACAACCTCTTCCTTCTCCGCACCATCATTATAACCCACACCTCGCCATCTTTATTATCATAACCCATCTACTCACTGTCATCATTACCACAACATCTTCCTTCTCCGCACCATCATTATAACCCACACTCGTCATCTTTATTATCATAACCCTTCTACTCACTATCATCATTACCACAACCTCTTCCTTCTCCACACCATCATTATAACCCACACCTCGCCATCTTTATTATCATAACCCTTCTACTCACTATCATCATTACCACAATCTCTTCCTTCTCAACACCATCATTATAACCCACACCTCGCCATCTTTATTATCATAACCCATCTACTCACTGTCATGATTACCACAACATCTTCCTTCTCCGCACCATCATTATAACCCACACCTCGGCATCTTTATTATCATAACCGATCTACTCACTGTCATCATTACCACAACATCTTCCTTCTCCGCACCATCATTATAACCCACATCTCGCCATCTTTATTATCATAACCCATCTACACGCTGTCATGATTACCACAACATCTTCCTTCTCCGCACCATCATTATAACCCACACCTCGCCATCTTTATTATCATAACTCTTCAACTGATATAATCATTACCATAGCCCTCACCCTCCTATCCAACGTACCACATAATACTGAATGGAACAGACACGCAGTGTTGAAAGAACGTATAATTTTAGTGACTGCCCCCCTCCCCCCACGCTATTACTGTTCCATCAAAATACACGCACACAAATATATCTACACACATACATACCAACACTTAAATACCGAAAATATGCATTCAAACAGATGCACACGCGCGCGCTCACACACACACACACACACACACACACACACAAACACACACACACAAACACTCACACAAACATACACAAACATACACAAACATGCACACATATGCACACTGACGCACCAATACGCACACACGTGCATATTTACATGCAGACAAGGACGCAAACCGCACACACTGACAAGCTGGCACCCACATTCACACGCATGCACACACGCACGCGTTTAGAGCGCATACCACAGTTGAACCGATCCTCACATATGTTTGTGAATTTTGGTAACTGACTCAAACACTAGAGAACACACTTGACGGATTCTACTAAGTAGACTATATCGTGAGGCAACGGCTTCTACGTCTGACAGGCCATGTGATGCGCCACAATTAAATGTCTCCGTTTGAAGAACCGAAAGCTCTCGGAGAAGAGGTCACCCTAACATGATCCTGAGGGACACCATCGAGAGGGACACCGGTCACAGTGGGACTAGTCTGACAGCCAAAACGTCAGACAGAAAACAGTGGAAACAGATAATCGTTAAGTGAATGTCACAAGTAAGTAACATAAAGCCTACAGGTCTGTAGTGCGTATTTATTACCTTTTTTGGGAGGATGGATATTTCTCCCTGAAATACTGTTGGCGGTGTCTAGGAGGCAGTGTTGGATATTTTCCGGTTGTCTTTAAACAATTACTACATCACAAATTATTTGAAGCACAATTATTTCAGTCCTAGCGAAACTTCTTCCAGCAAGAAGAACTAATTTGCCTCAGTGAGCGGGTGTGCATACGCCCCCATCACACCCCAGTTTACGGGTCTGGCTTATAAGTTTAAGTTCTCTCATTCGTAGCCGTAACGCAGGTAAATATGTTTGAATGAGAACTCTCCAATTAAGTGTAGTGTGTTTCCTGGTATAGACTCGTTACGGTTAAATCCGTTACAGTTTCTTCCAGTTATAGCCATATTTTCCAGTTACAGCTATTGGCTAGAGAAACAACTAATTAGCAATCAAATTATTCCAATTGTAGCAATTTCCTAGTTTCCGTTCTTGGACGACCGAAGAACCAATCATGTGAAATGGGTATGCACAACAGACACCAAGTTTGAACTACACATTTATTAATACGAAAACAATTATTTTGCTCAGTGAAAACATTCCATTCACGCTCAACATGCCCTACGTAACACTGTACAGGGCACACTGAGTATATTCAGTCTGCAGTATTACATACAAGATGTCCAGTGCTGTCGTATGCCCTACGTAACACTGTACAGGGCACACTGAGTATATTCAGTCTGCAGTATTACATACAAGATGTCCAGTGCTGTCGTATGCCCTACGTAACACTGTACAGGGCACACTGAGTATATTCAGTCTGCAGTATTACATACAAGATGTCCAATGCTGTCGTATGCCCTACGTAACACTGTACAGGGCACACTGAGTATATTCAGTCTGCAGTATTACATAAAAGATGTCCAGTGCTGTCGTATGCCCTACGTAACACTGTACAGGGCACACTGAGCATATTCAGTCTGCAGTATTACATACAAGATGTCCAATGCTGTCGTATGCCCTACGTAACACTGTACAGGGCACACTGAGTATATTCAGTCTGCAGTATTACATACAAGATGTCCAGTGCTGTCGTATGCCCTACGTAACACTGTACAGAACACACTGAGCATATTCAGTCTGCAGTATTACATTCAAGATGTCCAATGCTGTCGTATGCCTTTAACAGAAGTCGTGAAACACAAAGTGAGCCCCTTTCTAATGCGAGCTGTTGTCCTGCCGCACGGTAAAAACACTGCTTAGACCTGCCTCCACACACTTAGTGGCGCAGATAACAGCAATTTTTTTATTGAAATCTGGGAAATGGTGATACAAGCACCAAATCTGGCACAGTGATTATCTAGCGTATACTTAACAAATCTGCCTGATTGGCCATTTTAAAATTCAAAATGGTGGCCATTTTTCAATATGGCCGTCAAATTGACCTACCGAGAGTGATTGTTCTCATAGAAATGCATGTACTTGGACGATCTGAATGAGCTTGTTGTCGATTTGTATGTTTCAGGCATGCTGGATTCATTTTTCTTAGTTTCGAAAGCCTCAGTGCCATTGTGTATTTTAAGAAGACCCGTCTCAGATGAATGAAATCGCTTATATGCAGAGTGTAGACCACTTGATCAGTGCTGTGTATAAATATGTTCATGGAGTCGATTGGCAAGAACCTTTTCCAATACTTTCGACAGAAAACTATGATATCATTATATATTAATGCAACTTAATTTATTAAATGTTCCCTTCATCTCCTGTCTCTTATCTTGTACTCTCAAACTGTTAAATAGCTGTTACCTATTAGGGGCATAGGCATAAGCTATTTATAGCGGGCAGTGCCTATAACGGGTAACAGCCGTAATGGGAGGCGAACGTTATTTGGCCGTCAACCATGTCACGCCTCAGTGATTTTCCAACAGCGTCAGTGATGATTTGTGTCATCACGGTTCTTAGATACATCGCACTTTAATCTTTAGCATGTCGTGTTTGTAATAATACCTAGAATGTTATGCGTGTTCACTCATGTGTACCATTATCTCCGTCAGACAAGGACCAAGTGCACTTTCATGACTCCAAATCCAAGTACACTGCGGGAAGCTGAATACGAGAAAGAGTATACAGCTAAAAGCCAAGTACACGTATGAGTACGAGTACTTTCCCATGAGTACGAGTATATGTACGAGTACATTTTGTATAAGGTTTTTGTGACAGTTTTGCATGTTTTTTTCCGCTGGCGATTACCTGTAGGGAGAGATAACAAATACAGTATTTGTTAGATGCATGCTCAATTTCTTGTAATAAAGTCGAGTCACTGCCCTACAGATCACGGTATCTAGACACAATCCTCCTAAGTATAAGTTTACAAATTAACCTTGTTTTCTTTTAAGAGCGAAGTCGTGTTTGTGATGAACAGCTAATAAAACAGGCTGTGTATTAAATCAAAAGAACCTAGAGGCACTCAATCAGCACACTTCAGAGGGTGTTACTGACACGGGGGTCATTGACTCGGGTGTTACTGACTCGGGGGTTACTAACTTGGGGGCTACTGAATCGGGGGTTATTGACTCGGGGGTCATTGACACGGGGGTCACTGACTCGGGTGTTACTGACACGGGGGTCACTGACTCTGGGGTTATTGATTCGGTGGTTACTGAGTCGGGGGTCGATGACTCGGGGATTACTGACTCAGGGGTTGCTGAGTCGGGAATCAATGAATTGGGGGTTACTGACTCGGGGGTACTGGGATGATGTCATACTTGCGATTTTCTCACCAACGCACGAACACACGCGTAGATACTTGCGGCTCGCACACACGTACACATATGCGTGCGCACACAGGCACACAGGCAAACACATTCACGCCCACACACGCACGCGCATACACACACGCGCACGCACACACACGCACACACGCACGCACACACGCACACTCACGAACACACACACGTACGCACACGCACAAACACACAAACACCCGCACACTCAAACAGGCACACAAACATGCACACAAACATACATACACACACAAACACATGCACGCGCGCGCGCGCGCACACACACACACACACACACGAACACACACGCACACACACGAACACACGCACGTACGCATATGCACAAACTAACAAACACCCGCACACACACACACACGCACACGCACAAGCAAACACACGCACACACACACCACGCACGCACGCACACACACGCATGCATATATATCCCACCTGTTACTGTTTCTGAACTAGGGACAACAGACCATAACCAGGTATTGCTGACGCCAATATGTAATCTGTTAATTGATACATGTGTGTGACATGTTTGACTGTAAGGTGTATGGGTTCAGATGGAAAAGCCACATTTGCTGCAATATTTTCATGTATTAAATGGGAACCCTTATTTAGGCTTGAGTCAGTATTTGTATTATCAAACGGTTATTAGCAACCTGATAATACGGCCTATAAGTCATGGCTTACGGACTGGTTCAAACCACAGGCACGCGCGCTTGCGTTAGTGGTGAATTAAACCTAGCCAAAATGTTGCGTAATTAGGTTTACGGCACCGATTCAAAACTTTTTACCAGAGTTTTACCTAACACAAATTGCAGCAATGAATGAATCAGGAGCCCACGAATAGTGGAAACATATCAAAGAATAATGGGAAATGACAATTGGTGCATGCAAGGCCTCGCTACCAAAACAACGGATTGTGGTTGTGGTTTACCAGCCAGCAGAATGACAACGGATGGTGGTTGTGGTTTACCAGCCAGCTGAATGACAACGAATGGTGGTTGTGGTATACCAGCCAGCAGAATGACAACGGATGGTGGTTGTGGTTTACCAGCCAGCTGAATGACAACTGATGGTGGTTGTGGTTTACCAGCCAGCAGAATGACAACGGATGGTGGTTGTGGTTTAACAGCCAGCTGAATGACAACGGATGGTGGTTGTGGTTTACCAGCCAGCTGAATGACAACGGATGATGGTTGTGGTTTACTAGCCAGCATAATGACAACGGATGGTGGTGGTGGTTTACCAGCCAGCAGAATGACAACGGATGGTGGTTGTGGTTTACCAGCCAGCAGAATGACAACGGATGGTGGTTGTGGTTTACAAGCTATCAGAATGACAACGGATGTTGGATGTGGTATACCAGCCAGCTGAATGACAACGGATGGTGATTGTGGTTTACCAGCCAGCAGAATGACAACGGATTATGGTTGTGGTTTACCAGCCAGCTGAATGACAACGGATGGTGGTTGTGGTTTACCAGCCAGCAGAATGACAACGGATGGTGGTTGTGGTTTACCAGCCAGCTGAATGACAACGGATGGTGGTAGTGGTTTACCAGCCAGCAGAATGACAATGGATGGTGGTTGTGGTTTACAGCCAGCTGAATGACAACGGATGGTGGTTGTGGTTTCCTAGCCAGCAGAATGACAACGGATGGTGGTTGTGGTTTACCAGCCAGCAGAATGACAACGGATGGTGGTTGTGCTTTACCAGCCAGCAGAATGACAACGGATGGTGGTTATGGTTTACCAGCCAGCAGAATGACAACGGATGGTGGTTGTGGTTTACCAGTCAGCAGAATGACAACGGATGGTGGTTGTGGTTTACCAGCCAGCAGAATGACAACGGATGGTGGTTGTGGTTTACCAGCCAGCTGAATGACAACGGATGGTGGTTGTGGTTTACCAGCCAGCAGAATGACAACGGATGGTGTTTGTGGTTTACCAGCCAGCAGAATGACAACTGAGGGTGGTTGTGGTTTACCAGCCAGCAGAAAGGCAACGGATGGTGGTTGTGGTTTACTAGCCAACAGAATGACAACGGATGGTGGTTGTGGTTTACTAGCCAGCAGAATGACAACGGATGGTGGTTGTGGTTTACTAGTCAGCAGAATGACAACGGATGGTGGTTGTGGTTTACTAGCCTGCAGAATGACAACGGACGGTGGTTGTGGTTTACCAGCCAGCAGTATGACAAAGGATGGTGGTTGTGGTTTACTAGCCAACAGAATGACAACGGATGGTGGTTGTGGTTTACCAGCCAGCAGAATGACGAGGGATGGTGGTTGTGGTTTACCAGCCAGCAGAATGACAACGGATGGTGGTTGTGGTTTACTAGTCAGCAGAATGACAACGGATGGTGGTTGTGGTTTACTAGCCAGCAGAATTACAAAGGACGGTGTTTGTGGTTTACCAGCCAGCAGAATGACAACGGATGGTGGTTGTGGTTTACTAGCCAACAGAATGACAACGGATGGTGGTTGTGGTTTACCAGCCAGCAGAATGACAAGGGATGGTGGTTGTGGTTTACCAGCCAGCAGAATGACAACGGATGGTGGATGTGGTTTACTAGTCAGCAGAATGACAACGAATGGTGGTTGTGGTTTACCAGCCAGCAGAATGACAACGGATGGTGGTTGTGGTTTACCAGCCAGCAGAATGACAACGGATGGTGGTTGTAGTTTACCAGCCAGCAGAATGACAACGGATGGTGGTTGTGGTTTACCAGTGAGTAGAATGACAACGGATGGTGGTTGTGGTCTACCAGTCAGCAGAATGACAACGGATGATGGTTGTGGTTTACCAGCCAGCAGAATGACAACGGATGGTGGTTGTGGTTTACAAGCCAGCAGAATGACAACGGATGGTGGTTGTGGTTTACCAGTCAGCAGAATGACAACGGATGGGGGTTGTGGTTTACCAGCCAGCAGAAAGACAACGGATGGTGGTTGTGGTTTACCAGCCAGCAGAATGACAACGGATGGTGGTTGTGGTTTACCAGCTAGCAGAATGACAACGGATGGTGGTTGTGGTTTACCAGCCAGCAGAATGACAACGGATAGTGGTTGTGGTTTACCAGCCAGCAGAATGACAACGGATGGTGGTTGTGGTTTACTAGCCAGCAGAATGACAAGGGATGGTGGTTGTGGTTTACCAGCCAGCAGAATGACAAGGGATGGTGGTTGTGGTTTACCAGCCAGCAGAATGACAACGGATGGTGGTTGTGGTTTACTATTCAGCAGAATGACAACGAATGGTGGTTGTGGTTTACCAGCCAGCAGAATGACAACGGAATGTGGTTGTGGTTTACCAGCCAGCAGAATGACAACGGATGGTTGTTGTGGTTTACCAGCCAGCAGAATGACAACGGATGGTGGTTGTGGTTTACTAGCCAACAGAATGACAACGGATGGTGGTTGTGGTTTACCAGCCAGCAGAATGACAAGGGATGGTGGTTGTGGTTTACCAGCCAGCAGAATGACAACGGATGGTGGATGTGGTTTACTAGTCAGCAGAATGACAACGAATGGTGGTTGTGGTTTACCAGCCAGCAGAATGACAACGGATGGTGGTTGTGGTTTACCAGCCAGCAGAATGACAACGGATGGTGGTTGTAGTTTACCAGCCAGCAGAATGACAACGGATGGTGGTTGTGGTTTACCAGTGAGTAGAATGACAACGGATGGTGGTTGTGGTTTACCAGTCAGCAGAATGACAACGGATGATGGTTGTGGTTTACCAGCCAGCAGAATGACAACGGATGGTGGTTGTGGTTTACAAGCCAGCAGAATGACAACGGATGGTGGTTGTGGTTTACCAGTCAGCAGAATGACAACGGATGGGGGTTGTGGTTTACCAGCCAGCAGAAAGACAACGGATGGTGGTTGTGGTTTACCAGCCAGCAGAATGACAACGGATGGTGGTTGTGGTTTACCAGCTAGCAGAATGACAACGGATGGTGGTTGTGGTTTACCAGCCAGCAGAATGACAACGGATAGTGGTTGTGGTTTACCAGCCAGCAGAATGACAACGGATGGTGGTTGTGGTTTACTAGCCAGCAGAATGACAAGGGATGGTGGTTGTGGTTTACCAGCCAGCAGAATGACAAGGGATGGTGGTTGTGGTTTACCAGCCAGCAGAATGACAACGGATGGTGGTTGTGGTTTACTATTCAGCAGAATGACAACGAATGGTGGTTGTGGTTTACCAGCCAGCAGAATGACAACGGAATGTGGTTGTGGTTTACCAGCCAGCAGAATGACAACGGATGGTTGTTGTGGTTTACCAGCCAGCAGAATGACAACGGATGGTGGTTGTGGTTTACCATCCAGCAGAATGACAACGGATGGTGGTTGTGGTTTACCAGTCAGCAGAATGACAAATGATAGTGGTTGTGGTTTACCAGTCAGCAGAATGACAACGGATGGTGGTTGTGGTTAACCAGCCAGCAGAATGACAACGGATGGTGGTTGTGGTTTACCAGCCAGCTGAATGACAACGGATGGTGGTTGTGGTTTACCAGCCAGCAGAATGACAACGGTTAGTGGTTGTGGTTTACCAGCCAGCTGAATGACAACGGATGGTGGTTGTGGTTTCCTAGCCAGCAGAATGACAACGGATGGTGGTTGTGGTTTACCAGCCAGCAGAATGACAACGGATGGTGGTTGTGGTTTACCAGCCAGCAGAATGACAACGGATGGTGGTTGTGGTTTACCAGCTAGCAGAATGACAACGGATGGTGGTTGTGGTTTACCAGCCAGCAGAATGAGAACGGATGGTGGTTGTGGTTTACCAGCCAGCAGAATGATAACCTATGGTGGTTGTGGTTTACTAGCCAACAGAATGACAACGGATGGTGGTTGTGGTTTACTAATGATTCATAGTCTACATAAGCGATTTAGAAACACCTGTTCCGTTATATAAGTATGTAGACAGAAGGGCATTTAGCTGGCGGAGAGGAGGCTTATTCGAAGTATGCGATATAAAAGGTGTATCTGCTATGCAATAATCGGTTGATATTGCCGCAAGTTGGACAAAGCAAAACTATATGAAAATCAAATCAGTAAAATAAAAAGAGACAATCATCAGTTTTGCACTAGATGCGACTTTCGAAATCACATACATAATATCAAAATCAACAAACGTGAATGGTCGATTGATGCATCGAAAATATAGAATTAACAGCCTGTTCAACCATTGGTTTTTGCAATACCGTCTACTGCAGAACCCCCGCAGCCATACACGCTCTCAACGCCCGTGACAAAGACCGACACGACCACACCGCCTGACTACTGCGAGGCTTTCTACGACATGAGCCGCTGACATCGTACCCTAAAATAGATCCACTCTGACGCTGTCAACCGTGAATGGCGCACAGTACACAAAGCCGAAGCCACGTCGTCCGTCAACACGTCTTCTTCTTCCTTTTTACAGCCAACATCTATATACTGTTGTTCAGCGTTCTACATAGTTCCGTAGCTTTGAGAATAACGGGAGAGACAGAAGCCGTAACACGGCCTAGACGAGAAGGATTCTGACAATTACGACACCGTTGATATATTTTCAAAACCATTTGAAAACCAACGCAACAGCCGAGTTCTTCAAAGGCTCGATTTTTCAGAAGTAAAAAAACGTGGGACGGTCGATAAAACACAGGCTTCCTTATCCATTTGCAGTCACGGTTTTAAGTTATGCGTGGTAATCTTGCTAATCTTGTGAAATAGATTCGAATACCACCAGGACGATGTAAACGACTATTGAGACTCAGCTAAGTGACTCCCATAGCAAAGTTAAGGACTTGGAGAAAATGGTCGCACTTTTGTAAATTATCAATTCACGTTCACTAATATTTATTGAATAGGAAATGTATGCCAAATTAAAACAGTTTGTTATACTAATTATGATAATTAGATTTTATGCGTTAATTACTGTTTTAAAATGAGGGCAGACAATCGTTTAGGGAAAGGCAAGATTTGATAGTTGTTGTTCCTGTTAGCCATCAATCTTTACAGGTGAAAGTCCCTCACTACTCATTGTCATTTGTAAACAATAACATTGACTGGTGTTCTACAACATGTTCTGACTAGATGTAGGATACATTTAATAGTGTCTCGTGTATCTGGTTGTATTATACAGTTACAGTCGTTCCAGTAAACTACACCGTTTTTTTACCGGTACAACAGTTGTTGAAGATATTCGAAAATGGTATCGCAACATCAAAAATTGCATAACATGCGTCGGTAGGCGTCACGACGTCGCGCAGCGTCGAGCAACGTGCGCTGGTCGCTCAACAAAACGCATTCAATCAATAAATGAATGAGTGCTCTGCGGAATGTTCTTACGCTTGTTCCCTGCTGTACAGGAGTGAGGCTGAACTCTTTTATTGTGTACAGCTCTACCCATTCCTGCTCTCCACTGCTTCCTCCCAGCAACCATTTCTCCACACTTTTTTAGATTCCTCCGATTTTGGCGCATCCCTCTTCCCACTGTCCTCCCACCTCAGTTCCCGTTTTCATGAGACCTTTATGTTTTCCCCGGCTCTCTATGATTGTCTTCCAGCGTCCATTCTTCCCAAGTGGCTTGTCCACCTCATCCGGCTTCTTCCCAAGTTTCCCATCACGCAGCACTGCACTCCTATCACTTCCCTCAGCTCGATCGTTCTTCTTATTCACTGCCTGTCCTTGTTGTGATTCTCTCAACACAGTTGTTCTCGCCAACTTGCAGTTACTGTTGTTGTTATTCTGTCAGCGCCACAGTGTCCAGATCACACAGGCACACCAGTGTCACACATGCTCTCGGGATTTCCCTTTCCAGCTTTATAAACATGTGTCTCCCCCCATGATTCCCTGTACCTTTCGTTCCCGCCTGTATCTGATGTCGTACTGAGAGCTGTGAATATCAATCCTCAGAAACCATTCACGTAGCACACAAAGCCAGCCATTCACACAGTTGTTCAGAAGGACAGGACACTTCACACAACAAAACTAATAAGTTTCAGTATTTAAGTAGACACATTTCTTATAAATCCACATTGACAGCCATTTAAACCACTATATTTATATTTAAATTTATACTTCATTTTACCCGAAATAATGTTGCGACTATGTTTTGTAATTGTAGAAGTAGATAGCCATGTCCATAATTAGGTAATATCCGGCTTTTCACTTATGTGTATATACGATGGTTGCCTTAGCAACTTTGATTGTTTTTCACTTTTTTTAATGTAACGACCTGAAACCGCCGCTTGGTGAGTGTTAAATTCACACAAAACCAAACTACTAGAGACGCTCGCGTATAGTAGTTAGAGAATCTACCACTACGATCGCGGCCGTGCACACATGAGTTGTGACTACTTCTGTTGTATAATGTACGCTGTCCAAGTATCACAACCGCAGTACGGACAACGGTTACTAGTCGAGCAATCGAACGATTAGCAACGGAAGTTTAGCAGTGTACGCCGTGCATTAGCTAACGATTAATTGTATAATGATTTAATTTTCATTGGCAAATTTTCTGACAGCTTGTTCTTCTGCCTCACGAATCAAACATGCTAAAACTAATTAAACACTTTGTATAAACCCCAACAACAAGTGATGTATGACCCTCCATGCATCCACGTATATTATGTGAATATACGTTGTACACAACTGGTAAAATGATCGTTTCAACATAAAATAAATAGAGAATAAATGTAAGTTATTGTCAATGAATGCACATGTCTCTTTAATCAAATAAGAACACTAATTAATACACATACATTACATATTAAATTGATAAATAAAATGTATATTATAAGTAGTTAGTTTGATGACATATATTTACAAAGGACCGAATCAATAATGGACATAAATGCATTTGTCAGTAGACAAAAGACACGGAAATATATATTTAAATGCATAATTCTTGCCACGTGAATTCCCTGCCTTATGAATCCCCAGTACTTAAGCCAATATAAACCGGTAAAATAATAATCATTGTGTTACATAGACCACAATATACGTGAAACCATGAAACAACTGTGCTTTGCTGAAACCACTCCGTGTGTTCTACAAGTGACAACGACAGAGCCACCTCTGATGTTATTGTTTCATTAGAAGGACCAGCAACACTACCTGCTCATGGTTCATGTGATTCAACCATATATGCCTCGTGAGACTCATTTAGACGTTAAAACTGCTAAGTCCTGTCTGCAGTCAGCGTCTCCCTGACACACGGTTGACTTGTTCAGTTCACAGTAGTGAATTTCAATGATTGACTAACTTGCAATCATCTGTCGCTCCCAAGGTAAGGGTTACAATAAATAAAATACTTGGCTATCTATATAATTAACGTGTCTGTGAATTTCCTATTATACCATATGCACTAACAATATTAAAAAGGAGCTGTGATATAGAATAAACGTCAAAGCTGAGTGACGTTGAGTGATGTCACAACCCAGTGACGTTTTCACCGCTATAGGAGGGGGACGGACGGTCGTATATAGGCTGCACTCACTGCCGTGTTGGTTTAATGAGATACACTTGGTGTTTGTGTCTAAATTAGTTACGAATTCAAATGACCAGACGTATAATACAGTGTAACCGATGGACACAATAAAGAATATTCTCAATGCTTAAAAAACCGTCATACTAAAGTTAGACTCACGCCCACTTCCCCAAGATGTATTCACACAATGAGTACCTGAGCACGACTCGATCCAAACACCGCCGTTCAACTACTGCGAGGCCACATTATTATATAATGCTTTGTTCAGGGTATCACATTGTGCAAATAAATGTCAATACTCAAACATTTGTACTTACCATGTGAGGCGATAACTTGCATGTTGTGCTCAATGTCCGACGTACACAAATGTAACCGATGCTATGGAACCCCGCAAGTTGACCCGATATTTATACACAAAAGGGGCGGTAGCTGGGGTGTCCATTGCACCAATCATACTTCATATACGTCTCAGTGACACCAGGTATTGTCAATACCGTGGCGTAGTGTGCACAGTTCTAATAACTAAATTAAATATGCAAACTTGTCTAAAGAAGTAAGAAAGGGGAGCGGCGAGGCCTTTGTGAGGTTCAGACGGATCTTATTAGGAGGTGTGTGTGTCTGGGAAAGCGTGCCGATGTATGTAGACAGTTCTAGCAATATGGTGGAGAACAACAGTGGAAACGCGGCACCCGACTAATCGTCTTTCACATTATGAAAGATACTTTCACAACGATTTTAGCAATTTAATTTAGTGTTGTGTTTGCTTCATTGTACGTATTCCGAATTGTATTTGGTTGACGTGGATGTGGAACAGTGAGCTGTCCTCCAATGTTGTGTTTGCTTCATTTGTACGTATTCCGAGTTGTATTTGGTTGACATGAATGTAGAGCAGTGAGCTGTACTCCAGTATTGTGTTTCCTTCATTTGTACGTATTCCGTGTTGTATTTAGTTGACGTGGATGTGGAACAGTGAGCTGTCCTCCAGTATCGTGGTTGCTTCATTTGTACGTATTCCGAGTTGTATTTGGTTGACGTGGATGTGGAACAGTGAGCTGTCCTCCAGTATCGTGTTTGCTTCATTTGTACGTATTCCGAGTTGTATTTGGTTGACGTGGATGTGGAACAGTGAGCTGTCCTCCAGTATCGTGGTTGCTTCATTTGTACGTATTCCGTGTTGTATTTGGTTGACGTGGGTGTGGAACAGTTAGCTGTCCTCCAGTATCGTGTTTGCTTCATTTGTACGTATTCCGTGTTGTATTTGGTTGACGTGGATGTGGAACAGTGAGCTGTCCTCCAGTATCGTGTTTGCTTCATTTGTACGTATTCCGAGTTGTATTTGGTTGGCGTGAATGTGGAACAGTGAGCTGTCCTCCAGTATCGTGTTTGCTTCATTTGTACGTATTCCGAGTTGTATTTGGTTGACATGAATGTAGAGCAGTGAGCTGTACTCCAGTATTGTGTTTCCTTCATTTGTACGTATTCCGTGTTGTATTTAGTTGAGGTGAATGTGGAACAGTGAGCTGTCCTCCAGTATCGCGTTTGCTTCATTTGTACGTATTCCGAGTTGTATTTGGTTGACGTGTATGTGGAACAGTTAGCCGTCCTCCAGTATCGTGTTTGCTTCATTTGTACGTATTCCGTGTTGTATTTGGTTGACGTGAATGTGGAACAGTGAGCTGTCCTCCAGTATCGTGTTTGCTTCATTTGTACGTATTCCGAGTTGTATTTGGTTGACATGGATGTGGAACAGTGAGCTGTCCTCCAGTATCGTGGTTGCTTCATTTGTACGTATTCCGTGTTGTATTTGGTTGACGTGGGTGTGGAACAGTTAGCTGTCCTCCAGTATCGTGTTTGCTTCATTTGTACGTATTCCGTGTTGTATTTGGTTGACGTGGATGTGGAACAGTGAGCTGTCCTCCAGTATCGTGGTTGCTTCATTTGTACGTATTCCGTGTTGTATTTGGTTGGCGTGAATGTGGAACAGTGAGCTGTCCTCCAGTATCGTGTTAGCTTCATTTATACGTATTCCGTGTAGCATTTGGTTGACGTGGATGTGGAACAGTGAGCTGTCCTCCAGTGTTATGTTCTTGATATCATCAGATGGGGAGGGTGGATGAGCGGTTAGAGTGCTGGAGCAACAACCACATTAAGTGGGGTCTGAATCCTGATATCTACCACTGTGTCGAAACTTAATAAAACCGTTGGTCCCTTCTATCTGGTGGTGTCTGTGCCAGGGAAATATAAGATCCCGCACAAAGAAACGAAAAAATACCTGTCAAGCACTCATTTGGTGGTGGTCTCATTCTCAAAATAACCGTCAGAAGCATAAACAAAATGATGGACGTGTAATGGAAGACGACAATGTTATATAACATATAATAAAGACACAAGAAGGAATATAACTTATTTTAAAAACACTTATATATCATTTTATGAGAATAGGTAGCATATGTTCAACATTTAAACACCCTATCCGCATTTACATACACACACAAAGGGACACACATACACAAACAAACTCACACACACACAAACACACACACACAAACACACACACATCACGAGAGGGAGAGAGAGAGAGAGAGAGAGAGAGAGAGAGAGAGAGAGAGAGAGAGAGAGAGAGAGAAAGAAAGAGAGAGAGAGAGAGAAAGAAAGAGAGTGAGAGAGAGAGAAAGAAAGAGAGAGAGAGAGAGAGAGAGAGAGAGAGAAAGAAAGAGAGAGAGACATACAGACATACATACATACATACATACAGACAGACAGACAGACATACAGACAGACAGACAGACAGACAGAAAAACAGACAGGCAGACAAACAGACAAACATAGACAGATAAACATATATACAGATAGACAGAGAGATAGACAGATAGACAGACAGACAGACAGCAGACAGCCACAGACACAGACAAAGAGTGACAGAGAGAGACACAGACAGAGACAAAGAGAGAGACGGACACAGATACCGATTGATGTGGTGGACGTTAAATTTAAAGGGACCTACTTATGCGCTGATGCTATAGTTCGTGTGTGCCCAGGTGCATTGTATCGAATGTTCGAAGGTGACATTGGAATAGAGCATGTTCGCGTGTGCCCAGGTGCATTGTGTCGAATGATCGAGGGTGACATTGGAATACTGCATGTTCGTGTGTGCCCAGGTGCATTGTGTCGAATGTTCAAGGGTGACATTGGAATACAGCATGTTCGCTTGTGCCAGGTGCTTTGTATCGAATGTTCGAGGGCGACATTGGAATACAGCATGTTCGCGTGTGCCCAGGTGCATTTTATGGATGTTCGAGGGTGACATTGGAATACAGCATGTTCGTGTGTGCCCATGTGCATTGTGTCGAATGTTCGAGGGTAACATTGGAATTACAGCATGTTCCCGTGTGCCCAGGTGCATTGTATGGATGTTCGAGGGTGACATTGGAATACAGCATGTTCGTGTGTGCCCAGGTGCATTGTGTCGAATGTTCGAGGGTTACATTGGAATACAGCATGTTCGTTTGTGCCCAGGAGCATTGTGTTGAATGTTCGAGGGTGACATTGGAATACAGCATGTTCGTGTGTGCCCAGTTTAATTGTGTCGAACGTTCGAGGGTAACATTGGAATACAGCATGTTCGTGTGTGCCCAGGTGCATTGTGTCGAATGTTCGAGGGTGACATTGGAATACAGCACGTTCGTGTATGCCCAGGAGCATTGTGTCGAATGTTCGAGGGTGACATTGGAATTCAGCATGTTCGTGTGTGCCCAGGTGCATTGTGTCGAATGTTCGAGGGTGACATTGGAATACAGCATGTTCGTGTGTGCCCAGGTGCATTGTGTCGAATGTTCGAGGGTGACATTGGAATACAGCATGTTCGTGTATGCCCAGGAGCATTCTGTCGAATGTTCGAGGGTGACATTGGAATACAGCATGTTCGTGTGTGCCCAGGTGCATTGTGTCGAATGTTCGAGGGTGACATTGGAATACAGCATGTTCGTGTGTGCCCAGGAGCATTGTGTCGAATGTTCGAGGGTGACATTGGAATACAGCATGTTCGTGTGTGTTGGTGCTATTCGTAGCATGTGCACGTGTATCCGTGTGCATGTATGCGCCGGCATGTGTGAATGCATGTGGGCGCGTTTGCTCATCAGCGTGTGAGCCCGAATGACCCGGGTGACATTTGAATACTGCATGTTCGCGTGCGCTGGTTAGTTTCGTAGCGTGGGTACGTGTACCCATGTCTGCTCGTGAGTGTGCAGTCGTGAGTCGGAGTGTTCGCGTGAGGGTGTGTGCGAGCGAGTATGTGTGGGCGTGAGTCGGCGTGTTCGCGAGAGGGTGTATGCGAGGGAGTGTGTGTGTGTTTGTGTGTGTGTGTGTGTGTGTGTGTGTGTGTGTGTGTGTGTGTGTGTGCGTGAGTCGGCGTGTTCGCGTGAGGGTGTGTGCGAGCGAGTGTGTGTGTGCGTGAGTCGGCGTGTTCGCGAGAGGGTGTATGCGAGGGATTGTGTGTGTGTGTGTGTGTGTGTGTGTGTGTGTGTGCGTGTGTGTGTGTGTGCGTGAGTCGGCGTGTTCGCGTGAGGGTGTGCGCGAGTGTGTGTGCATGAGTCGGTGTGTTCGCGTGAGGCGGTATGCGAGCGAGTGTGTGTGCTTGAGTCGGCGTGTTCGCGTGAGGGTGTCTGCGAGGGAGTATGTGTGCATGATTCGGCGTGTTCGCGTGAGGGTGTGTGCGAGCGACTGTGTGTGCGTAAGTCGGCGTGTTCGCGTGGGGGTGTATGCGAGGGAGTGTGTGTGTGTGTGTGTGTGTGAGTCGGCGTGTTCGCGAATCTGATGCGGTTGGAGCCTATTAGTTACACTTAAAGGGACCCATCAGTGACAAGTTCGCATATTTTGGGCACTCAGATTCAGGTAGATATAATGACACAGATAACCACACGGGCAACCCCAGACGACATGTTGGAGGCGGTATTGCCCTTCGACCTTTAACCAACCCGGATCCCGGTCGCAAGGTGACGGCGTGCGCACCACGTGAATCACAGAACAGTCGATTCGCTTCACTGTAGTGTGTTTACAAAACACGGAACTCCAGCGTAGCGTGACGACGTCTATTCCAGGTCCTGATATAGAATGTGATGAATCATGGCTGCGGAGGCGGTGCTTCGACGAGCACCATGAATGGGACAAACGTCTGGGTGTTGTCTGTAATACCTGACGACAGTGATTAGGAATCACCAACATCCTTTGACATCGAGAAACTACGAGGACACGAAAGATAGGGGTGGCTCGGATACGTCCTGTGAATGACATAATACCGTGGGTCCATCTAGAAGCCAAGTCGCATAACGAATGTACCCAGATATACCCCCTTTGATCGGTTGCACCTGACCACTGATAACTTTGAAGATGTCCAACATTACGGGGCTTCAGAATGCAGCCAAATGGGTTTGAAAGTAGCTGAGCGGGTGTTCGAGAGAATCCCAGGCCAGCACTGTGCGTGGTTCTCTCGTGAGAACGTCGTCGACACGGACCGCCCACGGTGAGACTCCGATGAAAAGATTATTCCTTTCATGCCAGCGCCCTACGGGTAAATGCAGAGACTCGACTACTTCTCAGTATTGATAACATCAAATTAAACTCTGGCCTCTTATCTCGTATGTATCGTCCGGTCTGCATCGCCGTAGCGGGTGTATGTCGTGGCCGTTAATCAGATATATTTCTACGACCCACTGCCTTTGTGGTTGCCGCTGCATCGAGCACCGCCTCATTTCTGTGGAATGTCTGGCGAGAAGTACCTTATCTAACTGTCGCACGTTGTATATTCACCGTTGAAATATCATTTGGAGGGGCGGTTTAAACCCGTTTGCTCGGTGGGTAAAGAAGGGAGTTTTATTAAGAAACAAGTAGCTACGAGAGAGGGAGAGGAGGAAGACAGAAACGCAGGGATTGGGGTAAGCACGGAAGCAGGGACGGAGGCAGGTAAGTCGGGAAGTTGGGAGGCAGGGACGCAGGGGGAAAGGGGGTAGAGAAGCATAGAGTCAGGGAAACAAGGAGACAGGGAGGTAGGGAGGTAGGGAGGCAGGGAGGTAGGGAGGTTGGCAGGTAGGCAGGTAGGCAGGTAGGGAGGTAGGTAGGTAGGTAGGTAGGTAATTAGGGAGGTAGGGGGGTAGGGAGGCAGGGATACAAAGAGGTAGGGAAGCAGTAACACAGGAAGGGAAGGTGGCAGGAAAACAGGGTGGCAGGTAGGCAATGGTGTAGCGAGGCAGAGAGACGGAGTGGCAGGAACGCACGAAGACACGGGGGCAGGTGGGATGCAGGGAGGCAGGGAGGCAGGGAGGCAGGGAGGCAGGGAGGCAGGGAGGCAGGGAGGCAGGGAGGCAGGGATGCAGGGAGGCAGGGACGCAGGGACACAGGGACGCAGGGACGCAGGGACGCAGGGACGCATGGACGCAGGGACGCAGGGACGCAGGGAGGCAGGGTGCCGGGGAGGAAGGGATACAAGGAGGTAAGGAAGCAGTAAGGCCAGGAGGTAGTGAGGCATGGAGACAGGGAGACGGGGAGACGGGGAGACGGGGAGACGGGGAGACGGGGAGACGGGGAGACGGGGAGACGGGGAGACGGGGAGACGGGGAGACGGGGAGACGGGGAGACGGGGAGACGGGGAGGCGGGGAGGCGTAGAGGCGGGGAGGTAGTGAGGCGGGGAGGCGGGGAGACAGTGAGGAGGGGAGGTGGGGAGACGGTGAGGCGGGAAGGCGGGAAGGCGGGGAGGCGGGGAGGCGGGGAGGCGGGGAGGCGGGGAGGCGGGGAGGCGGGGAGGCGGGGAGGCGGGGAGGCGGGGAGGCGGGGAGGCGGGGAGGCGGGGAGGCGGGGAGACGGGGAGGCGGGGAGGCGGGGAGGCGGGGAGGCGGGGAGGCGGGGAGGCGGGGAGGCGGGGGGTAGTAAGGTAGGGAGAGAGGGAGGCGGGGTAGCATGGAGAGGTGAGGTAGCTGGGAGACAGGGAGGAAGTGAGACAGGGAGGCAGGGTGGCGAGGTAGCGGGAAGGCAGGGAGGTAGTGAAGCAGGGAGGTAGTGAGGCAGGGAGGCAGGGTGGTGGGGAGGAAGGGATACAAGGAGGTAGGGAAGCAGTAAGGCCAGGAGGTAGTGAGGCATGGAGACAGGGAGACGGGGAGACGGGGAAACGTGGTGACGGGGAGACGGGGAGACGGGGAGACGGGGAGACGGGGAGACGGGGAGACGGGGAGACGGGGAGACTGGGAGGCGGGGAGGCGGAGAGGCGGGGAGGTAGTGAGGCGGGGAGGCGGGGAGACAGTGAGGCGGGGAGGTGGGGAGACAGTGAGGCGGGAAGGCGGGAAGGCGGGGAGGCGGGGAGGCGGGGAGGCGGGGAGGCGGGGAGGCGGGGAGGCGGGGAGACGGGGAGGCGGGGAGGCGGGGAGGCGGGGAGGCGGGGGGGTAGTAAGGTAGGGAGAGAGGGAGGCGGGGTAGCATGGAGAGGTGAGGTAGCTGGGAGACAGGGAGGAAGTGAGACAGGGAGGCAGGGTGGCGAGGTAGCTGGAAGGCAGGGAGGTAGTGAGGCAGGGAGGCAGGGTGGCGGGGTAGCGGGAAGGCAAGGAGGTAGTGAGGCAGGGAGGCAGCGTGGCGGGGTAGCGGGAAGGCAGGGAGGTAGTGAAGCAGGGAGACAGAGGGAGGTAGTGAGTCAGGGAGGCGGGGTAGCAGGGAGGCAGGGAGGTACTGATGCAGGGAGACAGGGAGGCGGGTTAGCAGGAAGGTAGGGAGGTAGTGAGGCAGGGAGATAGAGGGAGGTAGCGAGGCATGGAGCTTGAGAGGCAAGGATGCACGAAGATACGAGGGATACGAAGGGATACAAGGAGGTAGGGAAGGAGTAAGGCCAGGAGGTAGTGAGACGGGGAGACGGGGAGACGGGGAGACGGGGAGACGGATAGACGGGGAGACGGGGAGACGGGGAGACGGGGAGACGGGGAGACGGGGAGACGGGGAGACGGGGTGACGGGGAGACGGGGAGACGGGGAGACGCGGAGACGCGGAGACGCGGAGACGCGGAGACGGGGAGGCGGGGAGGCGGGAGGCGGGGAGGCGGGGAGGCGGGGAGGCGGGGAGGCGGGGAGGCGGGGAGGCGGGGAGGCGGGGAGGCGGGGAGGCGGGGAGGCGGGGAGGCGGGGAGGCGGGGAGGCGGGGAGGCGGGGGTAGTAAGGTAGGGAGAGAGGGAGGCGGGGTAGCATGGAGAGGCGGGGTAGCTGGGAGACAGGGAGGTAGTGAGGCAGGGAGGCAGGGTGGCGAGGTAGCGGGAAGCCAGGGAGGCAGGGAGGTAGTTAGGCAGGGAGGCAGGGTGGCGGGGTAGCGGGAAGGCAGGGAGGTAGTGAGGCAGGGAGGCAGGGTGGCGGGGTAGCGGGAAGGCAGGGAGGTAGTGAAGCAGTGAGACAGAGGGAGGTAGTGAGTCAGGGAGGTGGGGTAGCAGGGAGGCAGGGAGGTACTGATGCAGGGAGACAGGGAGGCGGGTTAGCAGGAAGGTAGGGAGGTAGTGAGTCAGGGAGACAGAGGGAGGTAGCGAGGCATGGAGCTCGAGAGGCAAGGATGCACGAAGATACGAGAGCAGGTGGGAGGAAAGAGGCAGGAAAACGTTAGGTATATAGGTATATATGTAGGGAAGGAGGGAGGGGATTGGATTGGGGAGGAGAGAGAAAGGTGGGGCAGGTAGAAATGTAGATAGGAAGTCAGGTGGGATGAGGGATGAAGGTAGGGAGGGGGGTAGGGATGGTTGAACAGAGGGAGGGGAGGGGGCAGTGGAAAGGTGGACGCAGGGATTAGGGGAGAGAGGCGGGGAAGAAAGAAGGAAGGAAGGCCACACGCACGCTCCACGCACGCACACACGCATGCTCGAATGCAATAATGTACGCACGCACGCACGCACGCACGCACGCATGAACGTAGCTGTCAGGCAGGAAACCGGGAACAATTGGGAAGTTACGGTTATATAATTGAGGTAAAATTGAACAGATCTGTAAAGGTGTAGTTCCGTTGGATGCGGGTGAGAAATGTATTAGTGATAACAACAACTGCGGAATGTATCAATACCTGGCAGAACAAACAACACAGTGACACGTTGCATAGGTTGTTGACATACAGCTGTATGTCTACGAGCAAGGATACACGACTTAGGATCTAGTTATATAAGGTACGTGTACAAATTCAGTCATATCTATAGCTGAATTGTCTTAGAGGACAAATTCACCTATGAATCCTCCGCATATCTGAGAGAACACATGCACCCCACGATCCACACAAACATGAATATTATTATTATTAAAGCCGGTTGAAGGCAGACGAACCTAAACGTCTCAGTGATATCGTAGTAGTTATTAGTATTATTATTGTACTGTGTCATGGGCGTGTAGAGGGTGCACGGTGGACAGTTCCTGGAACGTCTCAGTAATATCGTAGTAGTTATTAGTATTATTATTGTACTGTGTCATGGGCGTGTAGAGGGTGCACGGTGGACAGTTCCTGGAACGTCTCAGTAATATCGTAGTAGTTATTAGTATTATTATTGTACTGTGTCATGGGCGTGTAGAGGGTGCACGGTGGACAGTTCCTGGAACATCTCAGTGATATCGTAGTTGTTATTAGTATTATTATTGTACTGTGTCATGGGCGTGTAGAGGGTGCACGGTGGACAGTTCCTGGAACGTCTCAGTGATATCGTAGTAGTTATTAGTATTATTATTGTACTGTGTCATGGGCGTGTAGAGGGTGCACGGTGGACAGTTCCTGGAACGTCTCAGTGATATCGTAGTAGTTATTAGTATTATTATTGTACTGTGTCATGGGCGTGTAGAGGGTGCACGGTGGACAGTTCCTGGAACGTCTCAGTAATATCGTAGTAGTTATTAGTATTATTATTGTACTGTGTCATGGGCGTGTAGATGGTGCACGGTGGACAGTTCCTGGAACGTCTCAGTGATATCGTAGTAGTTATTAGTATTATTATTGTACTGTGTCATGGGCGTGTAGAGGGTGCACGGTGGACAGTTCCTGGAAAGTCTCAGTAATATCGTAGTAGTTATTAGTATTATTATTGTACTGTGTCATGGGCGTGTAGAGGGTGCACGGTCGACAGTTCCTGGAACGTCTCAGTAATATCGTAGTAGTTATTAGTATTATTATTGTACTGTGTCATGGGCGTGTAGAGGGTGCACGGTGGACAGTTCCTGGAACGTCTCAGTAATATCGTAGTAGTTATTAGTATTATTATTGTACTGTGTCATGGGCGTGTAGAGGGTGCACGGTGGACAGTTCCTGGAACGTCTCAGTAATATCGTAGTAGTCATTAGTATTATTATTGTACTGTGTCATGGGCGTGTAGAGGGTGCACGGTGGACAGTTCCTGGAACGTCTCAGTAATATCGTAGTAGTTATTAGTATTATTATTGTACTGTGTCATGGGCGTGTAGAGGGTGCACGTTGGACAGTTCCTGGAATGTCTCAGTTATATCGTAGTAGTTATTAGTATTATTATTGTACTGTGTCATGGGCGTGTAGAGGGTGCACGGTGGACAGTTCCTGGAACGTCTCAGTGATATCGTAGTAGTCATTAGTATTATTATTGTACTGTGTCATGGGCGTGTAGAGGGTGCACGGTGGACAGTTCCTGGAACGTCTCAGTGATATCGTAGTAGTCATTAGTATTATTATTGTACTGTGTCATGGGCGTGTAGAGGGTGCACGGTGGACAGTTCCTGGAACATCTCAGTGATATCGTAGTAGTTATTAGTATTATTATTGTACTGTGTCATGGGCGTGTAGAGGGTGCACGGTGGACAGTTCCTGGAACATCTCAGTGATATCGTAGTAGTTATTAGTATTATTATTGTACTGTGTCATGGGCGTGTAGAGGGTGCACGGTGGACAGTTCCTGGAACGTCTCAGTGATATCGTAGTAGTTATTAGTATTATTATTGTACTGTGTCATGGGCGTGTAGAGGGTGCACGGTGGACAGTTCCTGGAACATCTCAGTGATATCGTAGTAGTTATTAGTATTATTATTGTACTGTGTCATGGGCGTGTAGAGGGTGCACGGTGGACAGTTCCTGGAACGTCTCAGTAATATCGTAGTAGTCATTAGTATTATTATTGTACTGTGTCATGGGCGTGTAGAGGGTGAACGGTGGACAGTTCCTGGAACGTCTCAGTAATATCGTAGTAGTTATTAGTATTATTATTGTACTGTGTCATGGGCGTGTAGAGGGTGCACGGTGGACAGTTCCTGGAACGTCTCAGTAATATCGTAGTAGTTATTAGTATTATTATTGTACTGTGTCATGGGCGTGTAGAGGGTGCACGGTGGACAGTTCCTGGAACGTCTCAGTGATATCGTAGTAGTTATTAGTATTATTATTGTACTGTGTCATGGGCGTGTAGAGGGTGCACGGTGGACAGTTCCTGGAACGTCTCAGTGATATCGTAGTAGTTATTAGTATTATTATTGTACTGTGTCATGGGCGTGTAGAGGGTGCACGGTGGACAGTTCCTGGAACGTCTCAGTAATATCGTAGTAGTTATTAGTATTATTATTGTACTGTGTCATGGGCGTGTAGAGGGTGCACGGTGGACAGTTCCTGGAACGTCTCAGTGATATCGTAGTAGTTATTAGTATTATTATTGTACTGTGTCATGGGCGTGTAGAGGGTGCACGGTGGACAGTTCCTGGAACGTCTCAGTGATATCGTAGTAGTTATTAGTATTATTATTGTACTGTGTCATGGGCGTGTAGAGGGTGCACGGTGGACAGTTCCTGGAACGTCTAAGTAATATCGTAGTAGTTATTAGTATTATTATTGTACTGTGTCATGGGCGTGTAGACGTTGCACGGTGGACAGTTCCTGGAACGTCTCAGTGATATCGTAGTAGTTATTAGTATTATTATTGTACTGTGTCATGGGCGTGTAGAGGGTGCACGGTGGACAGTTCCTGGAACATCTCAGTGATATCGTAGTAGTTATTAGTATTATTATTGTACTGTGTCATGGGCGTGTAGAGGGTGCACGGTGGACAGTTCCTGGAACGTCTCAGTGATATCGTAGTAGTTATTAGTATTATTATTGTACTGTGTCATGGGCGTGTAGAGGGTGCACGGAGGACAGTTCCTGGAACGTCTCAGTAATATCGTAGTAGTTATTAGTATTATTATTATACTGTGTCATGGGCGTGTAGAGGGTGCACGGAGGACAGTTCCTGGAACATCTCAGTGATATCGTAGTAGTTATTAGTATTATTATTGTACTGTGTCATGGGCGTGTAGAGGGTGCACGGTCGACAGTTCCTGGAACGTCTCAGTAATATCGTAGTAGTTATTAGTATTATTATTGTACTGTGTCATGGGCGTGTAGAGGGTGCACGGTCGACAGTTCCTGGAACGTCTCAGTAATATCGTAGTAGTTATTAGTATTATTATTGTACTGTGTCATGGGCGTGTAGAGGGTGCACGGTGGACAGTTCCTGGAACGTCTCAGTGATATCGTAGTAGTTATTAGTATTATTATTGTACTGTGTCATGGGCGTGTAGAGGGTGCACGGTGGACAGTTCCTGGAACGTCTCAGTAATATCGTACTAGTTATTAGTATTATTATTGTACTGTGTCATGGGCGTGTAGAGGGTGCACGGTGGACAGTTCCTGGAACGTCTCAGTGATATCGTAGTAGTTATTAGTATTATTATTGTACTGTGTCATGGGCGTGTAGAGGGTGCACGGTGGACAGTTCCTGGAACGTCTCAGTGATATCGTAGTAGTTATTAGTATTATTATTGTACTGTGTCATGGGCGTGTGGAGGGTGCACGGTGGACAGTTCCTGGAACGTCTCAGTGATATCGTAGTAGTCATTAGTATTATTATTGTACTGTGTCATGGGCGTGTAGAGGGTGCACGGTGGACAGTTCCTGGAACGTCTCAGTGATATCGTAGTAGTTATTAGTATTATTATTGTACTGTGTCATGGGCGTGTAGAGGGTGCACGGTGGACAGTTCCTGGAACGTCTCAGTAATATCGTAGTAGTTATTAGTATTATTATTGTACTGTGTCATGGGCGTGTAGAGGGTGCACGGTGGACAGTTCCTGGAACGTCTCAGTGATATCGTAGTAGTCATTAGTATTATTATTGTACTGTGTGGAAAATAAGTATAGTTGTTGTTCCTAGTCGTGTGATCTACAGTTGGTGCACTAATTGAGAAGGGTAATCAATATCTCATTAGATACCACAGAAGAATAAATTCTAACATATCACCTTCTTATTTTGTTTGCATACTGCACAATCGTAGCACAAACAATGTCCAAGGTACATGTGCGGATGCTATGGTTCACGGTGCTGTATAACAATTGTTTGAATCGTTGCGGATGTATCCCATAATACTTGTGACAAGGCGAAGGGTACAACAACAGTTTATAAACGTTGTATATGTAAAACGTGAAACGATGTATCCCATAATACTTGTGACAAGGCGAAGGGTACAACAACAACATTTGATAAACGTTGTATATGTATGACGTGAAACGATGTATCCCATAATACTTGTGACAAGGCGAAGGGTACAACAACAGTTTATAAACGTTGTATATGTAAAACGTGAAACGATGTATCCCATAATACTTGTGACAAGGCGAAGGGTACAACAACAACATTTTATAAACGTTGTATATGTATGACGTGAAACGATGTATCCCATAATACTTGTGACAAGGCGAAGGGTACAACAACAACAGTTTGTAAACGTTGTATATGTATGACGTGAAACGATGTATCCCATAATACTTGTGAAAAGGCGAGGGGTGCAACAACAACAGTTTGTAAACATTGTATATGTATGACGTGAAACGATGTATCCCATAATACTTGTAATAAGGCGAAGGGTGCAACAACACCAGTTTATAAACGTTGTATATGTTTGACGTGAAACGATGTATCCCATAATACTTGTGACAAGGCGAAGGGTGCAACAACAACAGTTTATAAACGTTGTATATGTTTGACGTGAAACGATGTATCCCATAATACTTGTGACAAGGCGAAGGGTGCAACAACAACAGTTTATAAACGTTGTATATGTTTGACGTGAAACGATGTATCCCATAATACTTGTGACAAGGCGAAGGGTGCAACAACAACAGTTTATAAACGTTGTATATGTTTGACGTGAAACGATGTATCCCATAATACTTGTGACAAGGCGAAGGGTACAACAACACCAGTTTATAACCGTTGTATATGTAAAACGTGAAACGATGTATCCCATAATACTTGTGACAAGGCGAAGGGTACAACAACAACATTTTATAAACGTTGTATATGTATGACGTGAAACGATGTATCCCATAATACTTGTGACAAGGCGAAGGGTACAACAACAACAGTTTGTAAACGTTGTATATGTATGACGTGAAACGATGTATCCCATAATACTTTTGACAAGGCGAAGGGTGCAACAACAACAGTTTATAAACGTTGTATATGTCTGATGTGAAACGATGTATTCCATAATACTTGTGACAAGGCGAGGGGTGCAACAACAACAGTTTGTAAACATTGTATATGTATGACGTGAAGCGATGTATCCCATAATACTTGTAATAAGGCGAAGGGTGCAACAACAACAGTTTATAAACGTTGTATATGTCTGACGTGAAACGATGTATCCCATAATATTTGTGACAAGGCGAGGGGTACAACAACAACATTTTTATAAACGTTGTATATGTTTGACGTGAAACGATGTATCCCATAATACTTGTGACAAGGCGAACGGTACAACAACAACAGTTTGTAAACATTGTATATGTATGACGTGAAACGATGTATCCCATAATACTTGTAACAAGGCGAAGGGTGCAACAACAACAGTTTATAAACGTTGTATATGTATGACGTGAAACGATGTATCCCATAATACTTGTGACAAGGCGAAGGGTACAACAACACCAGTTTATAACCGTTGTATATGCATGATGTGAAACGATGTATCCCATAATAGTTGTGACAAGGCGAGGGGTACAACAACACCAGTTTATAAACGGTGTATATGTATGACGTGAAACGATGTATCCCATAATACTTGTGACAAGGCGAAGGGTACAACAACACCAGTTTATAAACGTTGTATATATATGACGTGAAAAGATGTATCCCATAATACTTGTGACAAGGCGAAGGGTACAACAACAACAGTTTGTAAACGTTGTATATGTATGACGTGAAAAGATGTATCCCATAATACTTTTGACAAGGCGAAGGGTGCAACAACAACAGTTTATAAACGTTGTATATGTCTGATGTGAAACGATGTATTCCATAATACTTGTGACAAGGCGAGGGGTGCAACAACAACAGTTTGTAAACGTTGTATATGTATGACGTGAAACGATGTATCCCATAATACTTGTGACAAGGCGAAGGGTGCAACAACAACAGTTTATAAACGTTGTATATGTCTGACGTGAAACGATGTATCTCATAATACTTGTGACAAGGCGAAGGGTGCAAGAACAACAGTTTATAAATGCTGTATATATATATATATATAACGTGAAACGATGTATCCCATAATACTTGTGACAAGGCGAGGGGTACAACGACACCTGTTTATTAACGTTGTATATGTATGATGTGAAACGATGCCGCCGGCTCAATATTTCTGAGAAAATTGTAGTTCCTTTGATATCAGCGAGTCAGTTATGTATTAGTGATAGCATCAGTTGTAGCTCTATATCAACACGGAGCAGGCCACACAGACAAGTGACACGTTGTATAAGTTGTTGACGTCGGTCTACGTGCAAGGATGCACATTCTGGGATCTAGTTATATAAGGTACATGAATAAGGACATTTTAAACAATTCCTACAGGATATTGAATAGATAGCCTATGAGGGGTAGAGCTATTTACATGTTTCCTACGGGAAATGTTAACACAGATAAATGTGTCGCCATGCAAAAAGGCTATTTTAGTTGAATGTTAATTGTTGATAAGTCGCATAGAAAGACATAATGGCCAGCAGAAACACCAGTAAAGGAAAATAGGCCCTTCGGAGGATCCACGGCGCAAAACGATATTCTTACGAGGAATCGGAGTTCTTGTCTGAGCGTTCGACGACGAAGAACAATGTCACTGAGAATAGTGCAGTTAACAAGACATACACTGCAGTGGATCTTAGCTTTGTATAATGTCACAACGTATAGTTTAACTATGTATTTATTATGTGTTATATGAACACACTGACTCATTGTACCCGCACTCAAACGCAAATAAAAATATACAATTATTATAACTGGGTAGATAGGTATATGGTCAGAGTGGACACATTCAGTCCAGAATCAACCACATATCAGAGAAGATACATTCACCCCATAATCCATCACAGATCAGAGAGGACACATTCACCCCAGAATCCATCACAGATCACAGATGACACATTCACTCCAGAATACATCACAGAGCACAAATGACACATTCACCCCAGAATCCATCACACATCACAAATGACACATTCACCTCAGAATACATCACAGAGCACAAATGATACATTCACCCCAGAATCCATCACACATCACAAATGACACATTCACCTCAGAATACATCAGACATCACAAATGACACATTCACCTCAGAATACATCACACATCACAAATGACACATTCACCCTAGAATCCATCACAGATGACACATTCACTCCAGAATACATCACAGATCACATATGACACATTCACGTCAGAATACATCACAAGCACAGACGACACATTCACCTCAGAATCCATCACAGAACAGAGGGAACACATTCACCCTCCTCAACAGATGAGCGAGGACACATCATGCACACACGCACGCACGGACGCACATATCGCGCATACTGACACATCACCTTCGAAATATTTCAAAGAAAGATAACTTTTTACAAGTGTACTGTTTACATGTGCGTGCATAGTATCGACTGATCATTGTTGATAACGTCAAAGTAAACTCTGACCTCATATCTCGTATGTCTCATCTGGTATAAGGTGCTTAAGAAGTCGATTTATGGCAGACACGAATGTCGCACTACTGTTCACCACCGATGTATGCGAAGTACAGGAACTATGTATGCTCTTCCGTTGACTAATGAAACAATCTTCGTCTTAGCGAAATAAGTGGCTTTACCCTATATTAATGTATACAAGCTACGGATACAGTTGACGGGCGTATCGAGCCAAGTGAACGGTAAAATCAA